>OZ023263.1:121443534-121861034 GCA_964006375.1 Tillus elongatus | reverse complement strand
GCACGATTGTACATCCAAGTTCAGTAATCTGCTTCCAGCTGATAACAGGAAGAATCTATTTATCTGAAAGAAATTGATACAATTAAATCCTGTTATACCGTATCCTTTTATCATCTATTAGTATTAGTATTCCTTCAAGAGTTACAGGAAGTAAGTATCTATAACTCAATCTATGTATGATAATTGATAATTCAATTAAAACAATTTATCTGATTTTTTTATTGTAAAAAACAGTACAGGTCATGTTTCGTTGGGTTTCGTTCTAAATTCCCATTTAGCAATTTTAACGATTTTCAACCAAAATATTGGTAACACAAAAACTATTAAAACTCAATTTGTTCCCTTTCTGGCATTTTTTCTATTATAAACATGAGTATTGCAGAATCATTGAGAAAAAGGGGTGCCTTAAAAACTAAATTAACAAATACTGTAAACTTTCTTGATGACTTACAGAAGGGAGAAATAACTGTCACAAAAATATTATACAATGAATTGAAATCTAGGTCTGTTTCACAAGAAGGATTATTGGGTGATTTTAACAAAACACAGAGCTTTATCGAAATTAAGTGTGATGAACAGGACCTCGAATCAAACTATAAAGAGAGGGATTGGTTTGAAACAAATTATCATAGGTCAGTGGGTATACTTGACAGCCTTTTAGAACAGTTTTCAAAAACTGAGGGTAGTATAAGGGATACTTCTGAGACAGAGCAAGGTCAGAGTGATAATGTTGCAATAGTTGAGGATGCAAATGCATTTAAAACTGAATTGAAATTACCTACAATAAATTTACCTATTTTCTCAGGTTCATACACCAATTGGCTGGAATTCAGGGATTTATTCATTTCATTAATTCATGAAAGTAAAAGCATTTCAAAAATACAAAAATTCCACTATTTAAGGGCATCCCTAGAAGGACCTGCTGCGCAAATTATCAAATCCATTGAATTTTCAGCACAAAATTATGACACTGCGTGGGAGTTACTATGTAACAGGTATCATAATAGTCATTTGCTAGTCCACAACCACATTAAAGCAATCTTTGAATTATCATGTATTACAAAAGACTGTTCTGCAGCATATAGGCAGATGGTTGATGAAGTATCAAAACATTTATGATCGCTAGACATTTTACAATCCCGCCAAGAAATATTTGATGCTCTTATTGTTTACATTCTATTAAATAAATTAGATATAAAAACTACAAGGGAGTGGGAAATGAAAAACCAGGGCAATTCTGTTTCTTTAACGCAATTTAAACAATTTTTGAAAAATAAGGCTGATGTTTTAGAAACATTAGAGTCGAGAGCTTTCAAAGCCACAGAAAAAAGGGATCACACTGTCAATGTATCAAAAATTAAATCATTTTCACTTAATGTAGCAACATGCAACTATTGTAAGCAAGCTCATACGATTTACAATTACACAGACTTTCTCAATTTGTCAGTGGATAATAAGATAGAACAAGCGAAATGTTTAAATTTGTGTTACAATTGTTTAAGAACAGGACATGGGAGTAAAACTTGCACTTCTGGCAACTGTAGGAAATGTAAATGTAGACACAACACATTATTGCATCGTGATTCAAGGCATTTAACTACAGAACATGTAACAAATAATTCAACATTCAGCGCATGTACTCAGATAAAGGGGCAGGTTTTGCTCGCAACTGTTCAAGTTGTTGTACATGATAGGTTTAAAAAACCTCACCTTTGTCGAGCAATGTTAGATTCAGGTTCACAGTCTAATTTTATGACTATGAAACTTTGCAATAAACTGGGTCTTCAAAAGACAAATACAAACATTTCCATAATGGGACTGAATCTTGTTACATCAAATATCAAACATGAATGTAATGCTCTAATAAAATCTAGAAATGGTAGTTTTCAGGCAAACATTTCCATGTTTGTTGTAGAAACCATAAGCGGAAGTTTGAACTCTTGTGAATTAGATTTATCAATGTTAAAGTTGCCATCGAATATTACACTTGCTGACTCTCAATTTGGGTCAGGAGAAATAGATTTACTATTTGGCGGCGATCTTTTCTGGAGAACCTTGCAAGATGGAAAATTACAACTGGGTACCAATAAACCCATTCTTCAGAATACACAATTTGGATGGGTAATTGCAGGAAGCCTAGAGCTCCCTTCGCATAATCAGACACTTGAATGTCACTTTTCTAGAACAGTTGATATACATAAACAGTTACAAAGGTTTTGGGAAATCGAAGAATATACAGTACCAATTCCATCCATTGAAACTAAGGAATGTGAAGACATTTTTGAGAGGACAACCTATAGGAATTCTGAAGGAAGATTTGTTGTAACTATACCGTTTAAGCAAAATCCAGCTGTATTAGGCACTTCAAGGGAGCAAGCCTTGAAGCGATTATTGCATCTTGAAACCAGATTCGAAAAACAACCTCAATTTAGAAATATGTATGTTACTTTTATGCAAGAATATGAGAAGCTAGGTCACATGTCCAAGTCTGACTGTGACGACTCAGGAAATGGTTACTATTTGCCTCACCATGGCGTCTACAAGGAAGACAGTTTAACTAGTAAGCTCAGAGTTGTATTTGATGGATCAAACATTACTATTAATGGAATTTCTCTGAATGACATTCAGCATACAGGTCCAAATATGCAACAAGATTTATTATCTATACTCATTCGCTTCAGAGAACATCAATATGTTTTTACCACAGACGTATCGAAAATGTACAGACAGATTTAAGTTAGGAAAGAAGACAGACAATTTCAAAAAATACTATGGAGACCGGACAGAAGTCAGGACATACAAGAATATAAATTAAACACTGTGACTTATGGAACCAGGGCAGCACCATATTTAGCTATAAGATGTGTTAAGCAGTTAGCAATTGAAAGTGCAGAGAAGTATCCCCAGGCATCAGAGGTCATAGGAAGAGACTTTTATGTAGACGATTTGATATTAGGTTGTCAAGACATTGAATTGGTTACAAAACTAACAAGAGAAATATATTTTATAATGAAGTCTGGATGTTTTGAGCTACGAAAATGGTCGTCCAATTATTCAGAAGTATTAAGTGAGGTAGATATAGAGAAACACTCATCGCAACTACAAGGTTTTAAGGAAGATAAGTGTAAGACACTTGGATGCAATGGGCAAGTAAAACTGATAACTTAAGCTATTCAATTAAGGGTACTTACCATTCTATTGTTACAAAGAGATCAGTTTTGTCAGAGGTTTCTCAGATATTTTACCCACTTGGTTTGTTAGCACCATGCATCATAGTAATAAAGGTATTATTACAACAATTATGGACTATCAAACTGTCATGGGACGAACAGTTACCATACAATTTGCAACAACAATGGAACACTATTAGACAAGATTTAACAATGTTAAATGATCTTAAGATAAAGAGACATGTTTTATGTAAAGATTTTACTGTAGTACAATTGCATGGCTTTTGTGACAGCTCACAGAAGGCATATGGGTCATGTATATATGCAAGAACTATTTCATCCAATGGAGAAATCTATGTCAATTTAGTATGTGCAAAAACAAAGGTGGCACCATTGAAGGCACTTACCATACCACGTCTGGAGTTATGTGGAGCATTGCTATTAGCAAGATTAATGACCAAGGTAAAGGAAGCAATGACAGTTGAAATTAAATGCTACTACTGGACAGATTCGCAGATAGTATTGGCATGGTTAAATTCAGAATCTACAATGTTGCAAACCTTTGTTTCAAACAGAGTGTCCGAAATTCAAACAATCACAGATGTAACGTCCTGGAATTACCTGAGTACCAATGAGAATCCAGCTGACTTATTATCAAGAGGCATTAAACCATGTAATATAATGAGTTCAGTTTGGTGGCATGCATCAGATTGGTTAAGCAAGAATGAAGAATTTTGGCCATCCAGGTTATCTAAAATAGGGTTAGATGATATACCAGAGTTGAAAAGGGAAACTATATCCTTTGTATCACAAACGACTTCAGAGTTTGATATTTTTGAAAGGTACGCTTCGTTCAAGAAATTACAGAGGATCACTGCACTTTGTTATCGATTTATAAACAACTGCAGAAACAAAGAAAAACAACTAAGTGTAATCACTGCAAGGGAATTAGAGGTGACAGCAAACAAGCTTGTGAGATTAGCACAACAGCAAGTCTATTTTAACGAATTTCAGGTGCTTACAAACTCAAAATTAAGGTACAATGGCAATCTCTTGAGTTTGACTCCTTTTGTTGACAAAGAAGGTATCATAAGAGTGGGCGGAAGATTGGCAAATTCATCATTAGAATATAACCAAAAACACCAACCTATATTGCCTTCAAGGCACATTCTTAGTACACTTATATTTAGAGATATACATGAATCATTGTTACATGGGGGTCCACAGTTGATGCTTTTCACTTCAAGAGAGAGAGACTTACCTCTATACAGAGTAAGACCAGCTCTTCCTTTCTCTGTCTCAGGCACTGATTTCGCTGGACCTTTCTATGTACGCGAAAGGTTGGGTCGAGGTGTTAGGAAATTTAAATGCTATGTTTGCATTTTCATTTGCATGACTACAAAGGCTGTTCATGTAGAACCAGTATCTGACCTGACAACCGACTCATTTATGTCAATATTAAAAAGGTTCATCGCGAGACGAGGTAAGCCATCTCATTTGATTTCTGATAACGGCACCACCTTTGTTAAGGCTAGTAAAGAATTATCAGAATTGGGAAATTATTTGTTGGAACATAGTAAACAATTAACAGAGAAAACGGAAACTGAAGGGATTACTTGGAGTTTCATTCCTCCAGTTTCACCTAATTTCGGGGGTTTATGGGAGTCGGCAGTCAAGTCAATGAAGCATCACCGAAGGCGGATTTTGATTAATCAATGTTTAACATTTGAAAATTTCTTAACGTTACTTGTGATGATTGAAGGAATATTAAATTCCCGTCCTATTTGTCCAATGTCCAATGATCCAAATGATTACTCGTCCCTTACCCCTGGGCACTTCCTAATTGGCAGACCAATAGTATCATTACCAGAAAATAATGTGGAGAATGTTGAGCAAAATCGATTGACAATTCATAAACAGTTGCAGCAATTAAGACAGCAGTTCTGGAGAAGGTGGTCAAGAGAATATCTGACTCAACTACAGGTCCGTTCAAAGTGGACAAAGAATCCAGGGTGTATTGTGGAGGGTGCGTGCATTAGTTTTATTGAGGGATGAAACCTTGCCATCTACACAGTGGCGTCTGGGTCGAGTAATTAGCAGACATCCTGGTCCGGATGGAGTCACTCGTGTTGTTACAGTGAAGACGGCCAATGGTGTCTTCCGGAGAGCAGTTTCCAAAGTGTGTCCGCTACCATTGGAACCAACAACGGAGATGGAGCCAGCCAATTCCACAACTGATAATGACAGATGAAGATAATATGCAGTGTTAAGCAGCATTTATTTTCTTTACTCCAGCAATTTACAGACTATTCATACTTAATTTATACTTATTTGTACATTACATTATCAGTTAATGTTTAAAGACCATAAGTCTTTCAAGGCGGGCGGCATGTTAGCGCTTCCACGCCACTGGTATATTTTAGAATTCAAATTTTATTTTACCTGTATGCGCTTGCGCAATTTTATTTTAAACGAGAGATTATAACGTCCATTAAAACGTTAACATGTGAAGGTGTAGTCTATTTCTATTTTGCCATTTTCACAAGGAAATACAATCTATTAATTCTATTAAAAGCAACCAGCATCATCAACTATATATATATATATATATATATATATATATATATATATATATATATATATATATATATATATATATATATATATATATATATATATATATATATAGGTATACGTTTATAATTTGGCAGATACTTGACTTTTCTAAATACAAATTAAGTTTCCTTCTGGAAATATTTTGTTTCACTTTAATCAAATTTGTAATACCAGTTTCTTTTAGAGACACACTATCTATAGATATAGCAAAATTTAATTATTTACCTTCATAGAAAATTTAATTTTGGGCATGTTTTCCAGAAGGTGTTAGAGCACAAGATTTTTTTGATAATAGAGAGATATCGATGGTAACACTTTCGAAAGAATTCTTCAAATATGCGTGTACTAGGACCTCTAAAACCGATCTTCAAGATCTGTGTAAGTTTAAAGTATTAACTTTACAAATATGCCGTATAATAGTAGTGTACAATTCTTATGAAAATTCGCTACTATAACGCACTTCCTGCGTCCCGAAATTCGTCAGGTATCCTAATCGTCAGGTATCCGGAGATAAAAATCTTAAAAGGGGGATGCCGCCCCATATTTTCAAGGTTACTATTTTAATAAAATAATTATTAGGATAGATTCTTCTCACTAATAAAAAAAAACTTTTCTAGTGAACATATGTCGTAACATGGTTGGTTTTGTCAGAGAAAAATCTGTACTCTATTTTTATACGTTCTGCTGCATGCTTTGGATCGCTGTTTTATGAGTGCACTGCCGAAGAGGTTTTTACATAAAACGAAAATTTTACACTCTATAATATAGTCACAAATGGGCTTTAACATTACCCGTTCTCAATTATTTTTCAAGCATTGAGGTAAACAAGAAAAACAAACCTCAAAGAGGATATATCACCGCCTACTATTTCAATGTTGCAGTTTTATTCAACTAATTATTAGAATAGGTTCTTCTCGCTAATAGAAAACAACTTTTTTATAATTTTTTTTTCAATGCTTAGTTTTGGAGAAAAAAATTAAACCATGACTCGACATATCTACGTCGCTGACGATGAAATTTCTATCGGATAGAAACGAACTTTTCCAATGCAACTTTCTTGTTAAATGTTGTAGAAACACGCATTCTTTCTTTTTCTTGCGATGTCATACTACAATTAAAATTAAATAAAGTCAAGATTTAATTACGTTTATCACATATTTTGCTTAAATAAATTTTGCATATATTTAAATTTACATTTATTTACTGTCACTTCCCAGATCAGATAAAAACTTAAATTGTCGAGTGCAGGATTCGAACCTGCGAACTCATTTGAGTTATAGAACTTAAATCTACTGCCTAAGACCACTCGGCCAATCCAACACTTATTTGTTTTAAAGCATATAAATAACACTACATATTACTGCTGTTAATCTCAAAAACTTGTCTGTTCACTTCACGTATACGACTATAATAAAACTTCTTTTTTTTTACTTGCGATGTCATACTACAATTAAAATTAAATAAAGTCAACATTTATTTACGTTTATTACATTATCAGATATTTTCCTTAAATAAATTTTGTACATATTTAAATTTACATTTATTTACTGTCACTTCCCACATCACCGTCACAAATATTTTCTCTCATTTGAACGCACATGCCTACTACCTTGCCTTCCACGGGCTCGGAACACTTCTTCATAATATCACCCTTGACTCTCTTCTTACAATAAAAACAATATGCAAGCTGTTTCGAGTGATCATGGTATCTGCATATAGCTATGATTAAACAAACCAAATGCTGCATATCTTGCTGACGGTAAACTTTCGGAGCAAACAGTCGATAATATATTAGAAGCAACTAACATAATAATCTGACACTTTTCTCTACCTCATTCTCCTCTCTTCAAGGATTCATAGAGCGCTCAGACTTCCAAAAATATTTTCCTTTGCGCAGTATGGTTTTCACTCACATAATAAGGAAACCGCTGTAGATTACTTTCTTTCAATTTTTTCGATTATATCATAGACTTTCCATAAAACATATTACTGCTGTTAATTTCGAAAACTTTCTACTCACTTCACGCACGCGACTATAATGAAACCTTAGACATAAAATTTGATTGCCTATATATTCAAAGTAAAGTGACCTTTGGAGGAGGCAGCCTTGAGGGGAGTGTTGACCTTGAGAAGAGTGTTCACCTTGAGAGGAGTGTTCAGCTTGTGAGGAGTGTTGACCTTGAGAGGAGGAGGATGGAAAAGAGAAGGAGGATTCTGCAGAACTCACTATTACTATCTACTATCAGTCAGGGTTTCGTAAAAGACATAGCTCTGCAACTGCACTATTAAATATCATTGATAATGTTTTAAATGCTCTGGAAAAAAATGTGTACACTCCTGGTATTTGTTGACTTTTCACGAGCCTTTGACACGGTCGTTCATAAATTAATGCTGTCGTTTTTGCATTACATGGGCTTCTCTCATGGAGGTATCCTGCTAATGAAAAGTTATTTAGGGGGAAGGCCTCAATATGTGAGCACAGATTTGGGGCGGTCCGGGGAGAGTGATGTGCCGCATGTAGTGCCTCAGGGTTCGATTCTTAGCCCAATTCTTTTTAATATGTACACTGCTAATATGGCTTTCGTGCTTGCACATTGTACGCCACATTTTTACGCTGACGATACGCAGATGTACTATTCCTTTTCTGCAACAGATATAGATCAAGCTGTAACACGCGCCGAAACGAACTTAAACTTGTTGGTTAAAAATGCAAGGGCGCACAACCTACACATCAATGTCAAAAAATCGTCATATTTGTTGTTTGGCCACACACTTAACACTATAAATCAAATTAAACTTATCATCAATAATATGAAGTTGACAAGGAACAGTTGTGTAAGAAACTTGGGTGGTGGATAGTAAATTGAGGTTTGAAAATCATGTTAATAAATGCATTAGCAAAGGCTTTACCGTTTTGAAACTGCTATATCCACATAGACATGTCCTCAGTCCATAATTAAAGATGTTCCTTTGCGATAACTTGATCTTATCGAATTTTAACCATTGTGATGTAGTATATAGATTTTGCCTCACCTAGGAAGGCAGTAACAGGATTGAACGTGTACAAAGGTGCTGTATGAGATATGTATGGGGTATTAAGTATGGGGTATATAAATTGAGTGAAAGTAATTGGCTCACCATGCGTAATCTATGTAAGCTGCAGATGGTTGCTTTATTTTTCTCGGTTTGGAATACGGAGACAACAAGATCACATTTAAAACAGATGTACACAATGTGAATGTCAGAAGTAGAGGCAGGATATCGCCACCTGTTCATATAACGGTACTGTTTGAGAGATCCTTTAGATTTAACATTTTCAAAGAAATAAATGCAGCGCCCGCGGTACAAATGAACCTAAAATCTGTCTTTGACTGCAAAAGAAAATACAAAGCGCACCTTTTGTACTGCCAGTATGAAAATGTAAGGTGACTTGTAATAACTAAAGGTGGAATTTATTAGAAATCGCCACCATAACGCACTTGCTGCATCTAAACCCTTTTCAACATTTATTTACTATTGCCGTATCCATACTCTTTGAAAAAAAAAATAATAAAAAAAATGAAATTAAAATTTTTATAATTTACACTGAACATATGTTTATAGGTATAGATTAAACTACTGCATGATATTATGTAGTTTCATTAACCTAAAATTTTCCATATACGACATGAAGAGTAAGTAATAATGAAAATTCACTAAAAAACTAAAAGTAAACAATAAGTACCTTATTCTCAGATTCTAAGGTATTAGCTAAGGCTTGTTATTTGTTTATGACGTATGTAAACAAAGAAGAAGATGAAGATAACGTCGATTCAACTCCTCACTCCTCCAACTGACAGTTCGCAAAATAACAAACGACAATGACAAATAGCTAACTGACGTTGTCAGATTTAACTAGGAGAGGGCGATGGGTTTTAAATACCCTGAAGAATAGGAAGCCTAATATTTTTACATAATAAAACGTAGTCCTAGATTGCTTTTAAACAAATTGAATCACTTTCATTGAAAAATTTATTTATTACTATATATTGTTCTGGTATCTTCAAATTCAGATGATAATTTCGGCAAATGGCAACCCTGATGATTGTTTATTGTAACATATCTAGCAACGTAACCCTGATATATCTGTCTGACCTTGTCTAACACTATAGGCACTCATTCAGGGGTAATTTCAGGTTATATCGTAAATTATTTATTTTTCATTTGGTTATAACTCAGAATTTACTTAACTGATTAAGTTCAAATTTGGCACAGAGGACAACTGATACGATATATACGGGCGTGTAAAGTTTTAGTTTCATACTTCTAGTTATTTAAAAGATATTGCGTTTTTAAACAGTTTTTCGCATTTTTTTCTGAAAGTATGAGTGTCAAAACTGTCTAACACACTCATCCAAGCTATTAACAAAATGAAGGGAATTACCAAATTTCGTTTAATTGAAGAATTTCTTGTTATCGTTTGGATACATACAGATATACATACATACATACATACATACATACATACATATATATATATATATATATATATATATATATATATATATATATATATATAAACTTTTTAACTGACCTTGGATTTAGGTTCTAGGGGCCCTAATTCGCGCTCATTTGAAAAAATTTTCCAAAAATCTTACCATCGATACCTCTCTATTAGTGAATTCTCTGAATTAAAATGCACTAAAAACTGAGTGGTAAATAAATTAATTTATTATTATGGATGTTAATTGCACTTGTTGATATTAAATCCATACGTAAACATTTAATATACTTTATTATTTCACTAACTGAATAAACTATACATTTAACTATAAAACAATCACAGACAGCACATAACAGATAACTGACCGAGCGTGGAGAGACGTATCTTCACTGTGTCGGTTAGTAGCGAGGAGAGAGCGAGAGAGATCCCTGGTGTCTCTTATATAGTAGTTCTTGACAGCTTGCTGTCGAATAACGTAACGCAACGTTTTAGCTGTCAAGAGAAACATAGGGTAGTGTTGACTAAAACACTGCGGTCGGAACCACCGCCACATACTCCCCTCTCAGTGGCAACGCTATTAGTTCAAGTATCTTCGTGGAAATCGAACTCTACGTCCATGGCGTGTAGTTTGAACGGGAACGGGAACTTCACTGTCACTTTCAGTTTCCCTGGGTGTTGGACTTTCACTGTCACTTTCAGTTTCACTAGGTGTTGGACTTTCACTGTCACTTTCAGTTTCACTAGGATGTCTCTGAGGGTGGAAAGTTGTCTGTTCGTTATCACAAAGAATGAATGCGGGTTTAAGACGGTCAACAGAAATTGTCTCTTCTCCGTGTGATTTCTTGATTTTGAAGACTTTGTCAGTTCGGGATAACACTTCAAAGGGGCCGTCATAAACTGGTTCGAGAGTTTTTCGCGGAATATCAATGCGAACAAAAACAAAAGGAGCTTCCATAAGCTTAGGATGGACAAATACCTTTTTTGCAGTATGGTGTTTAAAAGGTACTGGTCGAAGTTTCCTTATGTCTTCTTTCAGCTGAGATATAAGTGGTGGAACATCATGAGCTTGTGTGCTGTTAAAAAAGTCGGTGGGAAGTTTGATTGATTCTCCATAGACTATTTCAGCGGGTGTTGAGCGATATTCTGGAATTATGTACGATCTGAGTCCTAGTAACACAATTGGCAATTTAGCGACCCAGTTTTCGTCCATATGAGCTTTCAAGGCCTGTTTCAGAACTCTATGCCATCTCTCGATTACACCATTTGCTGCTGGGTGGTAAGCTGTGGTCTTGATGTGGTCTGCACCTAGTGTTTTAGTGAGGTGTGTGAAAAGGTGGCAATCGAATTGTTTACCTCTGTCTGTGGTGATGTATTGCGGAACACCGAAACGAGAGATCCAGCATGATAAAATAGTGTTCGCTACTGTTTCTGCTGTAATATCTGACAATGGAATTGCTTCGGGCCATCGAGAAAATCTGTCTATTATTGTTAACAGATAGCGTTGACCTTGTGATAGTGGTAATGGTCCCACAATGTCAACATTTATATGCGAGAATCTTCTCATGGCTGGGGTGTATTGTCCAATGGCACTGGAAGTGTGTCTCCATATCTTGACTTTCTGGCAGGGAATGCAAGTTTTAGACCAAAGAGATACATCGCGTTTCAATTTGGGCCAACAAAATCTATCCTGGACCAGATCGACTGAAGCTGATATGCCTGGGTGAGATAAATTGTGGATAGAATCGAAAATCTTTCGGCGAAATTTGAGCGGAATGAATGGGCGAAGTTTCTTTGAAGAAGAATCGCAAATAAGATTCATTCCGTTGTCAAGAGGCATGTTTTGAAATTTGTATGAGGAAGATTTAGACTGCAGAAGGTGTTTGAGTTCCTCACAAGATGACTGAGCTTGCGCAATTTCTTGGAGTGACACAGTGGAAGAAAGTGAAATTGTTTCAATGCGAGAACAATAGTCTGCGGGAATGTTTGTAGGACCTGGTATGTAGCGAATGTCTGTGGTAAATTGACCTAGGAAGTCTAAATGTCGTAGTTGCCTTGGAGATGCTTTATCGACGCGTTGTTCAAAAGCGTATGTCAAAGGTTTGTGGTCCGTATAAATGGTGAAATGGCGACCTTCTAGGGTATATCTAAAGTATTTAACTGCCTGATAAGCAGCTAGAAGTTCGCGATCGTAGGTGCTGTAAGATTTTTGGGCTGAAGTAAGCTTTTTAGAGTAGAAACCTAGTGGTTCTAGTGTTTGATCACGTAATTGTTGGAGGGAAGCGCCTACGGCATAATCAGAAGCATCGACATGGAGAATCAGTGGTAGCGAAGAAGACGGATGAGCTATTAGTGTAGCGTTCTTTAGTGCCTCTTTCAAACGTTCGAATGCTTCTCGAGTCTGAGGAGTCCACTCGATTTTACGTTTGTCGCGTTTTTTGGGATTCTGGCAGAGGTCGAATAGTGGTTGCTGAATTTCCGCAGCACGTGGAAGAGAACGACGGTAGAAATTTATGAGACCTAGAAATCTTCTGAGTTTTTCAATGGTATCGGGAAGAGGTAGGTCGGTAATAGCTTTGATGCGTTCAGGAAGTGGAAATAATCCAGATTTATTTACACGAAAACCTAAAAATGAAATTTCGGCCACTCCGAATTCACATTTAGATGAATTGATACGGATGCCGTTGTCTTGAAGTGTCTGAAAAAGTTTTGCTAGATGCTCTTGATGTTCTTTTTCAGAGGCTGATGCAACGAGAATATCGTCAAGATAGGAGTAGGCAAAGTCAAGATGTCTTAAAATTGAATGTAAATATCTTTGAAATGTTTGTGCTGAATTACGAAGGCCAAATGGGGTTTTAACAAATTCGAATAACCCAAATGGAGTTATGACTGCTGTTTTGGGAATATCTTGAGGTGCTACTGGGATGTGATGGAAAGCGCGAATGATATCTAATTTTGAAAAAATACGTTTGCCTTCTAACTGGGCATTAAAATCCTGCAAATTTGGAATGGGATATTTGTCTGGGATTGTTTTAGCGTTTAGTGCTCGGTAATCCTCACATGGTCTCCATGAGCCATCCTTTTTTTGCACCATGTGGAGGGGGCTTGACCATGGACTTTTGGAGGGTCTACAAATTCCCAAGTCCATCATGTGCTGGAATTCTAGCTTTGCTTGAGCTAGCTTTTCCGGGGGCAATCTTCTAGCTTTTGCAGTGACAGGTGGTCCTTCCGTACTTATAGTATGGAAGAACTCAACCTCTGGAAGGTTGCTAGAAGAAGTTTCCTTAAACAGGTCAGGAAATTGTTGTAGCAATTTGAAGTACTGGTGTGTCGGGTCTACGAGATGAATTTTAGAATTAAATCCTGGTGGTGGGTTAGCACCGGTCTTAGAGAGGTTTGTCTTTGTATCGATTAAACGTCTATGTTTCATATCTACAAGTAAAGCAAACTCTGCTAGAAAATCAGCGCCTATAATTGGTTGCTTGATATCGGCAAGTGTGAAGGGCCAGCAGAACCTACGGCGTAAACCTAGATCCAAATCTAATAGTTGTTCGCCATAGGTATGAATAGGGGTCCCGTTTGCAGCATACAAGGTACGTTTCGATTGAAATTTCCGTTGGTCGTGAGTGGGTGGAATAACTGAAATATCCGCTCCAGAGTCGATTAGAAATTTCATATTGGAGCGTCTATCAAAAATAAAAAGGCGGCGTGTTAGGTGGCTCTCGTCTCCTGCCGCGTGGAGGGAGTGCCTTATTAGTTTTCCGACACATGTTTTGCTTTGAAATTGCAAGGTTGGATGCAACGTTTGGCCTTGTTGCCAAATCGTTCATGATACCAACACGAGGTTGAGGAATTTGCGGTTATGGAGTTTCGAGAAAGCTTGGGTCTTTCTCGGGAAGTAGATCGGGAACGCGTTCGCAATTCGTTGACTGATGCTGTTAGCTTCTCTAATTGCGCTTCTAATTTGGCTAGCTTGTCGGGCTCGCGTGACTGAATTTCAGCCACGTTGTATTTATCTCTGGAAAATTCCACGATTTTGTCTGCTGTAACCGACAAATTTTCTAGAGAATCGTTGCTCAAAGCCAAAATTGAACGAACGTTGACTGGTAAACGTTGTAGAAATAAAATTTTAAGGAAATTTTCTCCAATCTGACTACCGGCTAAAAACTTCATTTCGCGTAAAAGTTGCGATGGTTTTCTGTCGCCTAATTCTAATTCTGTTAAAAGTTTATTTAGTTTGCGACTATCGGACTCTTCAAATTCTAATAAAAGACGTTTCATTAGATCTGAATAGGGGGTTGATGATAATGGTTGGGTTAAAAAATCTGAAATTGACTCTGCGACATCAGGATCGAGTATAGCGAGTACATGACTGAATTTTGTCTTTTCAGAACTGATCTGCGATATATCAAACTGGGCGTCAACCTGCATTTGCCAGATTTTCACGTTACGTCTCCATATAGGAGGTAATTTTATTGCAACCCTTGCCATGATATTGCTGCTTGAAGAATCTTCGGCCATTGTGAAAAAAATCAGATAATTTTTAAATTAGAAAAGACTGACCTGTTTAGATATTAGTTTTCTGTAGGCATGAGCACGTGCGTGGAAGTTAGGCGACGTCGGCTGGAACATCAGGCTGGGCATCTTCGGCTTGCGGCACGGGGTCACCAATATGGATGTTAATTGCACTTGTTGATATTAAATCCATACGTAAACATTTAATATACTTTATTATTTCACTAACTGAATAAACTATACATTTAACTATAAAACAATCACAGACAGCACATAACAGATAACTGACCGAGCGTGGAGAGACGTATCTTCACTGTGTCGGTTAGTAGCGAGGAGAGAGCGAGAGAGATCCCTGGTGTCTCTTATATAGTAGTTCTTGACAGCTTGCTGTCGAATAACGTAACGCAACGTTTTAGCTGTCAAGAGAAACATAGGGTAGTGTTGACTAAAACACTGCGGTCGGAACCACCGCCACAATTATTATATATTTCACAATACCAGTCACCTTTACCTGACCCTCTTCGGACAGGAGGTTCACTTATTTTATTAGTATCCATCGCACAGAGACGCATCAATCACTACGTTCTCGCCCGCACGTCCATATTCTACACAAAGTGCACACTGACTACGTAAGTTAAAATATTAAAGATATATTTGCACCTGTATATACACTACAGCGAATTGTTAATTAATACCACATAGGTATCACTAATTTACCATTCTGTTATTCGAAAATCTATCTAAAAGCGAAAGGTAAATGAATTATAATGATTATCAACAAAACCTGAAATATAGTTTTTAATGTGGTTACAGCCTGATTTATAAAAGGTAAGCGTTTGGGAAGATTCGAAGGGGACTTGGTATGCAGGCTCTGCGGTGAGGGAGAAGAATCAGTCCAGCACATCCTGTGCGAGTGTAAAACTCTGGACCATAAAAGACAACTGATCTACGGCCAGCCTGGACCGAAGACAGAGCAATTTAAAACTTGGTCCTACCAGCTACTGTGTAGACTAGTTCAAGGCACAGTGTACCAAATGTACATAAGAATAGCTAATTCATATAGCTTACCTGTAGAAAGATATTTGCCGATATGCTTCGTTAACCACACAACGGATTAATACAAAATACAAACAATCCACGCTGCAATATGATTGTCCAAGCTTTAAAACTTCCGAAAAAGTAAATAAATACTATGATGATAAATAATAACAAAAATCCGCCTTTCGGTTTTACTGAACTCGCTGGCATTGACGCAAAGCAATTAGACGACGACGATGAGGATGAGAATACAGGTTATTCAAATGTCTAAGCGTCTCCAAATTAAATTTAAACCTGCAAACTTTCAAAAACATTACAATTGTACCTTTACGCAAGATTACAAATAGAGAGCAACAACAATCTGGCAAAAGTGTTATGCTAAAGTTTCATTTGTAAGTTTGTAATCGTTTCCTTAGCATTCAAAAATTTAAAAACTTATCTTGTTTTATATTTACTTATATAACGTTGTAGTAAGCATTTGTTATACTATGCAGAGTGGAAACGCAACTTAGGATGCACCCTCCATATTTATTTTGTCATACAACCTGGATATTGCCTATCATTCTTCTGCAGGAGGGCCTAGAATTATGCACATATAATTACTTGCTTGCGTTTACGCTATGGTTCGTAATAACAATTATAATCACCAGTCACAACTGTAGAAAATGAGGTAGGTAAATGCTTATTGTTGTAAGCTGATCTCACAGGCCTTATTCCGATTTTTACCATTGTTGAATTTCCTTTGTTGATCTATATTTTGTGTAATAAATAATGAATTAAAAATCTGGACGCTGCAAGTGTGTTATGGTAGTGAATTTTCATAGAAATCATCTGGCACCAAATATTTCTTATAACTTTTTTCTTGTAACATAGAAATATAAATTTTGGCGTAGAAGTAATTTCCTTCTAATATCGTTAACTTACGTACCAAATTTGGTTACCATAGCTTTTCTATTTTTGAGATAAAAAAATTGTGGTTTGATTTTCTGGCTAACGAACTTGTCCAGGCCACTTACAAAAGGAGGTACATGCCAAATTTTATCAAAATTGGACCATTATCTGTGGAACCAGTAGAACGTAACAACTAGTGTCAGAAGTGGGATTTGGAGCTGCTGGCGGAAATATTTTCCAGACTATTGGTTAAACAACGTGGAAATTTCTAGAATCTCTGGAAGATCAGTGTCAGCAGTACTTCATAACTGGGTGTTTGGAACGGAATAAACTGTGTACCGGCATTAAGTACGTCTATGCCTAAGACACGTAGCGCAACAGCCAATATATACACCCAGCCGTTGGAATTGATTGAAGAAATGAAAGAAGAAGCCAGAAAAAGAGACGAAGAAGACAAAGAATAAATGAGAAAAAGAGATGAATATGTCAGAAAAAGAGATGAAGAAGCCAGAAAAAGATATGAAGAGGCTAAAGACGAGCCGAGAAAAAGAGACGAAGAAGCGAAAGAAGAAATGAGAAAATGAGATAAAGAGGCCAAAGAAGAAATGAGAAAAGGAGATGAAGAGGTCAGAAAAAGAGGCGAAGAAGCCAAAGAAGAAATGAGAAAAGGGGATGAAGAGGTCAGAAAAAGAGACGAAGAAGTCAAAGAAATGAGAAAAAGAGATGGAGAGGCCAGAAAAAGAGACGAAGAAGCCAAGGAATAAATGATAAAGAGATGAAGAACCCAGAAGAAGAGATGAAGAAACCAAGAAAATTCTGCAAGAACAAGCCAACGGAATTGAGAATATTACTTCGTGTGAGGACGAACGTATGAAGCAGGTAAAAGACGAGATCTTCCAACAAGTAGAAAGTCGAGTAAGGGGTATCAGTCACGATGTACATGACAAGCTGACGAGTGTGCAGGAAGTACAAGGCGGAGGTACAGGAGAAAATGCAATCACTAGAAAAGAAGTATGATACCCTAGTCAAGGGAAACATCAGACTCGAAGATAGCCACGTAAGAATTAAGGTTCCCACATTTGATGACTCAGTCCCATGGAGTGTTTACGTACGCCAGAAGCAAGTGGAGAAGAAAGTATGAGAGAAATACAAGACGAAGGGTGCAAAGACCACGTAAATGTGATGTCAACCCAGAAAAAGACCAGTAAAAACATTTGTTGGAACAGAGCCGATACCGACAGGGTGAATAGGGCCCACCGAGATATTTTTGCAAGTAGAAACACCTGAACGAGAACAACTACACGGAAGAGCCAGTACCACCTAAGAACTTCGCTTGAAGAAAGCTCCGCCATATTGGCGAGAAGGAAAACCATTAACTTTGCTGTTGGAATGCATATACGAATAGAAAGCAACGCATGAAGACCCGTTATGACGTGCGAGCTAATTTAGCTGGTTTTAAAGAAGAAGATCGAGTGTGGTGCTACAATCCAGTAGGACGCAAGAAACGGTCACCGAAACTACATATATTCGGGGAAGGTCCTTGTAAGGTGGTCAAAAGGATCAATGACGGCTATCGCATTCAGAGGAGCCCGAAGAGCAAGATGAAGGTGGTCCATATGCACAGACTGTCGCCATACCAAGAAATGTCAGAATTCGACCGGGACGATCGAATATAAGAGGGGGGCAGTGTCACATTTGTCTATGAGAATTAAATTTATGTTACTTCTATGGTCAGTTGTAGTGTGTTGGTAACAGAGAACACTCTGGATGATATTTCTAGAAAGGACAAGGAGTGACAGGTGTAGAAGAGTGTAAGTAGATTGGGAGACACTTGGGATCATCCCCTCCACTTTTTCTGCGCATGTGTAATGACGTCACTAGATATTGAGGCACCTGGGACTACCCCCCTTCACTTTTCTGCGCATGGGTGATGACGTCACGCGCATGCGTGTGAGGTTGACAGTTGACATCTGACCTGCCATCTGTCAGCTATCATTGGCCTGTCAGTTGTCATCTGAGCTGTCGGCTGTCACTTGCCAGATGACGTCAAATGTTCCAAGATGGCAGCAATCAGTTTTGGTCTCCATGTATTTGTCGATTCCCAGCTATCTGATTGTTTGTTGAGGTTATGCTGGCACACACGTGTTACATACCGATTCCCGCTATCTGACTGTTGAGGTTAAGTGTGTTGTTTGTTGAGGTTAAGTTTCCATATATTTAGGTTATGTCGGCTACCAGCTACCCCGCTAGCCGAATGTTTGTTTGTTACGAGCTTGCCAACGTTTCTTAGGCTATGTTTGTAGGTTATACAAACAGCTGTGATATATAAGCTCACCCATGTGTTTAATCTTTGTGTTTGTTGAGGTTAAGTGTGTTGTTTGTTGTATTGGGTTGCCAGGTTATTTAGTTTTGGCGGGAATTTGAATTTTATTGAAAAGTTGTCTCTTGTCCAAAGCTTGGCCGGTTGAACAGGGGAATATTCCATTGGAAGTTGGTAAGGTGAGGGAATATTCCCTTCTTCAACGGGTTAAGCTTCACACAAACATATAGGTAAGCGATACATACAGTTATGAGAGAGATAGACAGACAATTTTAAATCTTTTGTTTTAAAGAAAATCATGCGCCAGAAATTGGATTTGAACCCGAGCTCGAATTGACCGTATATTTCAACATAAATGCATTAATGGCTAGACCAAATGTTTCACCAGAGACTATAGATAAAGTGTGTTTAATGCTTGTATATATAAAACAGAACCAGTTGTTGACATATGCATATGATAATTAAACGTGTTATCAAGTTACGTGGGCGTTCTTTCTATTACAGTGAATATATAACATAAGGGGAACTTGATTTAAAAATATTAATAAATACATTTTGTATACAGTAAATAGGTTTAAACACACTTCTTATAATATGTAATATCAAATATGTGTGTGTTTTGTTTCTTTAACGTCGGCCTATTTCCGCGACTATGGCCAATCATCGACGCCAGGGAGCAGTTTCACCTCACCATCCTGGAAATTTTGCCGAACCCCTGCCTTTCTGTAAGGAGGGTAGGGATCTTTAACGTGCTCAACATCGCATGGACACGGGACCGACGGCTTTACGCCCCCTCCGAAGGGCGGAACGTGCAGACATTCAACTTGCTCAAATACAATGCCAGAACCTCGGTTGATGTTAATTTTACAATTTGTACTGAAAAAGTGAAAGGAGTACCCTGGGATCGAACCCAGTACCCTTAGGTTCAGAGGCACACGATCGTACCCCTGAACCACCGAGGTTCTTTAATATCAAATCTAAAACAAACGTTCGATATAATATATAATACTAAATCTAAAACTAATGCATTTATTTATATATGCAAAGTAACCTGTTTGCTTAATGGTAATATAAATGTTATCAGTTTTTACGTGGGCGTTCTTTTCAGTTAATCCAAAATACATCATGGGCGTATATATAGGGAGTGAACAAAAAACAATTAACAAACTCAATTTGAAAACATCAAACACAAGGGTTGGTTTATATGTGTTGTTTGAAATGGATGTAAACAGACTGTTGATATATGGATATATACGAGGGTTAATCAAAATGCAACAAAAGAAAAATAAAACAATTGATTTACATACAATAAAAAATTTATTAGGATTAATTAGGCTGTAGGACGCCCTCGTGGCGCAGGTGGCTAGGTGCCAGCCTGCAAAGCGAAAGGTCCCGGGTTCGATTCCCGGGCGAGCCAAGTTGACTTTGTCTGGAAAATTTGTAAATAATATTAAATGATGGGAAAGAATGTGCTAATGGCCTGAGATGCCGCAGCCAATAATATTAAATTAAAAAAAATTAGGCTGTACATATTGATACATAAATCACATACTATTATTACATAATGGCTCTAATGATGCCTGTTAGAGGTTTATATTCCAATACACTGTCGTGAATAACTAAACAGTAAGCTAGTGTATTGGGAAATTCGCTCGGCTCATAAATTCTACGTGTCCACCGTTGAAGGCTCCGGCTTTTTTGAAAATCTGTATACATCTGATAGGCTTCAGCATATTTGGATTTCTCGAAATCCATATTCATAGATACATAAGGGTAGCATTCTGAATTTAGAAACACTCGGAGATCCAGCATACCAATGTTATCGAAAAAGTCTGGCCTCTTCCTTACGTTATCTTTACGATCTGTTTGAAATGCTATAATCACATATCGAGGTCTTTCCAAGTTGGTTGCAGTTTTAACAGCCCACACTATCTCCGAGTGATGGTAGCTCATATATGCCCCATTTGCGGTATGCGAGAAATATAGATGTGTCTTTTACTATTTTATCATCAGTTCCAATTTAATTTTATCATTGGGAAAGACATGTTTTACCTTTAAAAACATATTGGTTACGGTAATTTTTGCTCGTGCCGTGCCTGTGCTGTAATAGCCGTTGGAATCGTTTCGAACTCTTGTAAAGCGGAAAGTATGTTTGTCACAGAGAACTCCTTTGAAATGATGAAAGAAACAAAAGAGGAACCAAATAGGTATGAGCATGTGAAACTTGTTATCATTTAAGGTGATGTGCTCCAACGACACATTCAGTCCGGCATTGCTAAGAGATTTGGCTTCATTCTTACTGAAGGATAGCAGACTTTTGATGGTTGTTGTGGTGTATGGGTCTCGCACTCGTTCCACTTTCTTGTTATTTAACTCATAGGTCATCGATTCAAACAGAGCTGCTCCTCCATTATTTGACAGATAACACTCACCATTGGCATTTTGTACTGCTAAAGGTTCCAGAGCACCTTCGAATATTAGAGCTGACTCGGCCAGACATACGAACGCATCTTGTTGATTGATGGCTATTTCAATTTCATCGCTGTTCCAAACGATTTAGTTGGTGAATAGTAAGAGCGCAGTTCTTCTCGATCGATGGCATCATCAAACACGAGGTCTTTGAATATTTATAGTTTTGACGACATGATAGCCCAGGCTTTTCAGGAACTTAATATTATCGGGACGAAGTGTACCCTTTAAAGTGTCTCACTCAACTGAATTTCTTTTGGTAGATGCACTTGCTTTTATATCTTTAAAGACCAACATACTGAGCAACATTTATAAGTTTCAAGCGAACAGACACCTCTTCACCTTGAAAGTTGACAGGAACTGAATCTTGATCGACGATGTCGATGCTTATATTGGAAATCTCTTGCTTGTTCACCGGTAGGTAAATTAAATTTTTAGGTTCTATGTCGATTGCGTAGCCAGGATTAACTATCGGAGCAAACTCATACAACGTATGTGAGGGTTGTCCGTTATAATAGGAACCAGACACAATATTAGTTTCTATGCGAATCTGTCTAACATACACTATTTCAACAGGTAAATCAGATTCATAAAAGATGTCCGGTTGAAAAACCTGTTTTGAAAAGCCCAACATTCGCCCAATCGAACCATTAAATTCAAAACTGACATTTGTATAACACTTTAGTTTACATTTGATTGTATTCGGATTAGGTCTCAGTATCAGAGCCTGCTGCTTTTGTTCGTGTGTTGCTGTAGCACCAACAAGCTCATTTTGAAGTAACTCTTCCAAGTGTGTTATTTCATAAGCACCAGTGGGTATCGTAATGGTCCGCCAACCAGTTCCTTCTTTTACATGAAATTTGTTTTTACCTTCATAGATGTTAGGTGAGTTTGTATGTGTGAAAGCCTATCAAAGTAACAGCATAACTACCATCCAAAGCATTTGGTGGATGGTAGTCTGACGACAGATGGGAGCTGCGGTCTTTCAACACGAAGGTGTGCGCCATGACTGATACACACAGGTTACTCTTTAAGTCTTTTATGGCAAAACTTTTAAACACAAGTGACCACAATTAAATGTGATATATGTTTGATACACATCTTGATTATACATTATGGAATAGGCTTTAAGGTAACGTTGCAGCTCCACAGGAGGCTTCAAGTTTCCATACGAGTCAAAGTACTCGACGATGTCACCACGTTTCCTCACAGCAACCCAATGAGTGCCTAGCTCCTTGTGTGGTTGCAAATTCATGACGAACGATTCGTTTTTACGTGGTCCATTGCGAGGTAGCTCATCTCGCATGTATACACCTCTAAAATATGGGATTTTCATTTTACCAGCAAACTTGACAAAATCTACATTTGTCAGAGGTCTTGCTGGTAAACACTTTAGTTTTTTTGTTTTTGCAGATTCAACCCATAACCGGAGCGTTGTTTCTTGAGATACAGGCCTTTGCCCAGTCTCTTGCATTATGGCTTAAATTTCAAGCCACTCCCTCTCTTACCCATCGCGATGGCTTCCATTGTTTTGTTGTGCCGTTCTTCTTCCTCCAGTTTCTGTTTCGCAGACTTGGCATCGTTCACGGCTTTAGCAAAACCTGCAGCATCGCCACCCAGAGCTCCTAGTCTTGACAGCCCACCAAATATCAGAGACAACAGTGGAAGGAAGTCTCCGCTTTTAGGTATAGGAATAACTCGAGGTTTCTGCACATTCTTACGCCCACCAATGTTTCTAAAGATTGTATGAGCTATATCAAAGCGTTCTCTGTTGGAATAAGGTTTCTATTTTTTATAACTTCCCCAAAGAGACTTATTATGGTTTTAAAGGGAACTTTCTTCTTTGGCTTCGAGCTGATTACAGCAAGACCTGCACCAAGTTTCATGGTGTTTGTAACGCTCCAACTTTTCAGCAAAACTTGTGTCCTTCTTTGTTAATAACAACCCCCACTCTGTGACACCAACATTCATACTGACTGGGCGTCTCACTTGCATCTATATATACACGCACACACTAAAAATATAGTATAGTTCAAGTCCAGATGCGTACCATCAAACACGCTTCTGCCTTACCCATTACAAATATAGACAATGTTGTTACGGATGCAGCAGAACAACAACTGAGGCATGGTCCTCTCTTTCCAAACACCGTTCGATGTATCATATGTGGTCCTAGTGGGTGTGGTAAAACAAATGTTATGCTGAGTTTATTCTTTGAAGCAAACGGTTTAAAGTTTGATAACGTGTATGTGTATTCAAAGTCTCTGTATCAACCGAAATACAAGATGTTAAAGGAAGTGTTGAATGCAGCAAAAGGTGTTGGTTACTATCCTTATAGTGAAAACGATGAAATATTAGATCCAGCAGATGCCTTAGACAACTTTGTGTTTATATTTGATGATGTAGCTTGTGACAAACAAGATAAAATAAGAGCATTCTTTTGTATGGGCAGACATAAGAATATTGATTCATTCTATCTCTGTCAAACATATACTCGAATACGCAAACATCTGGTACGTGACAACACAAATGTTATTGTGTTATTCAAGCAGATTAAAACATGTGTTGTCTAAGACAGCTGTCTTAGGCAGCTGTCATACACAGCTGTCTAACATGACAGACAGACAGACAGACATCGTAATATATAAGAAGACATGCACCATGGCGGAGTCAGTATACCTTACATCACCACACAGCTTGTATCGCTCTAACAAGTGATTAAACCAGCGGATAACACTAACTTTAGCACAATGGAGGTGATGGGTGAGCAAGAGAGAAAAGTTAAGAAAAGGATTTTACAACTTGCTGAAAATATTCGAAAAAAAAACATTTAATGCTTAAGCTTAACAGAGCTGAAAATGATCTGCAACGTTTATATAAACCAGTTGTTGAGCCGCTAAGTGAAATATCTAAAAACACATCAGCACTGCAGCAGCAGCCATCTGTGGCTGAACAAATCAAAGAAGAAGTTGATATACCAGAAACGAAACCCCAAGTTGAGTCCCTTAAAGACCATGAAGTTTTTGAAGCTGAACCGGGGGAGGAGGAGTCATGTTCCGGTGAGGATATCCCAACATTTAAAGAGCTTGAGGCAGACCTACAAACTGTCACAACCAACCCAGCATATCAAGAATTTTTGGAGCAATATCCTGAACGAGTTCGATATTATGTAGGCAAGTATTTTACTAAACCACCGAGACTTGCTACCATTGATCAAACGTATGGTGCTCGCTACGCTAAAGATACTGGTAGCTGGAGTCTTGACAACAAACGCTTAGACTTTACTGATGCCGAGATTCAACTGGGTCAAAGGAGATACCCACAAACACAAGGTCTGCTAGAAATGATATTTATGAAAACACCTAGAGGGTATACTTATGATAATCTTCAACACTATAGAGATATTATAAAAGCAACTAGTCTTCATAAAATGAACTACGATCCTAACGCACGAATCAAGGGTTGTTCCTCGGAAAAGTATCTGACTCTAATAAAACCAGTTATAAATCCACGAGGGCGTAGATCCTCAACTCCTCAAGGTTTTGGTTACACCTACAATGACGACAACGACAACGCCAGACATCTTCACAGAAAAACAAAACACCGAACCTAAAGCTCAGAGTAATAAGAGCAGAGATAGCAACAGCATCAGCACTAACAACTATATGATACAAAATAACAAAGAAAAAGCATATGTGTACTGTGATGAGATAAACGGGTTGGTTGGCAGACTTATACTTTCAGTGGCTTCCCAAGTTGCTGGTAATAATGCTCATAACAACGAAATTCAGTCAATCTTGGAAGAACTAAAGGAAGCTAGTGTTATCGCCTAGTAAGCCTACAACCATGAAGCGTCGCCGACGACAACAACAACACCAACGTAACGCTGAACCATCTGATGTTAAGAATTCTATAAATGTATTCCAACAAACGGCAAGAGTTTACATACTTGTACTTAGAACCAAATAAAAGTCTTTATTAAAATTAAGGTGTTTTTATTTAATAATATTACAATTAAAAATTATGCCGTAAATCAAGAATATCCTGAACAAAGTTCTCTTGTGGTACATCTGCTATCTGTAGGTTGTTTCTATGTGCCGTAAGGTATTTCACTTCAGTCTTTATTCTGTTAAAGAGATTTACTGAATTTGGATCATACAGCTTGTTTAGGATTACTTGGGCGTTGGGATGTTTATTTTTAAAGTTCCTGACAGCTCTTGGGAAACTTTTCTTTTGTGTTCTTACAGCATTATATGGATAGGGGGCCCTTTCTCGTTTCTTGCAAGTAAACCAAACACACTTATTTTTCCCAGTTACTTCGCTTTGGCGATATATCTTTAAGACGTTCTGTGACTTTAGCAGTTGTTTCTCGCATATGCTGCACTTCATCATCATCCATTAATTTCACTTCAATCTCCTTAAGGTTGTCCCTGTATTTCTGATTAAATTCGCTTAGGAAAAAATCAAAAATAAATTGCTTGTACTTGTCATATAAACGATTGGATATCCAACAAGCCAAATTTACTATCAAATCTTTGCACACATATGTACTCCTTCGGTTGAAATATTTAGGGTATCGGCATTCCGATACCCTAAATCTTCCTTTAGCTGACTGGCAGCGGTTGTTGGGGTTAATTGAAATGTTGCATCCGCTTTAAGGGGGCCAGTATTCTGGCCCCCTGGAGATGACTCTAAGTGGGCTCTTTCGGTTGAAACATTTGGCTTATCGGTATTCCGATACCCTAAATTTTTTTAGCTGACTGTTGTAATAGGCAATTAACTCTTTAGTTTTCTTATTTTCCAACCAATGTTCGAATCTTTTCTCACCACTCCTACACAATTTTGTGGCATTGAAATGTGTGTTGTTATCGATAATAACTTGAAAGTCTCCAAATAGACCATACCAGAAGTTGTCTTTAATTTGCTGGTTAACACACATCACTTAATGTAGCCATTTTTAAACAGACTTGGATAGAGAAAACTGAAGCACGTTTTTTCTCTGCGACAACTCAATTGTAAATGAGCTTAAAGCGAACTCTAACAGAGAAACTAGGTCATCGGCAGGAAATGACAACTGATAACAACTGTATTCTAACTATGCCACGGGTCTAACTCTGAAAACTAGGTCACCTACCGGAAATGTCAACTGAAAACAAGTGTAGAGACAAGTTCTAACACGCTAGCTGTCTGTATCTAACTAGCTGTTGTGTCTGTCAAACATGTTATTCAAATCATATTTGTCTGTTTGTTTCGTGTGCCGCCAAAACTGAGTAACACATGTCTGTTTGCTATTCCACACATCTTTCAGTCTAAGCAAAGACATCTAACTGTCATGACCTATATGTGTCATATATCCTTTCAAAACAACAGCGTGTACATGCTCAAACAATACTAAGGTCACACACAGGCACACTTGTTTAGTATGTGTTAAGATGTGAAACAAAGATTATGTCTCTCTTACTGTAGGTATGTATTCCACTCTTATGTATGTTATATATCAGCAGTCTGTTTGTATTCATTTCAAACAACACATATCAAACAACCCTCGTATATCATAGTTAATTTGTTAGTAAATTGAGTTTGTTAATTGTATGTTTGATCACTCTCTATATATACGCCCACGATGTACATTCAGATCTACCTTAATATAAAACGCCCACGTAAAAACTGATAACATTTATATTACCATTAAACAAACAGGTTAATTTGCATATGCAAATACGTTTTGTTTTAGATTTAGTATTATATATTATATCAAACGTTTGTTTGAGATTTGATATTACATATTATAAGAAGTGTGTTTAAACCTATTTACTGTTTACAACTATATTTACCAATATTTTTAAATCAAGTCCCCCTTATGTTATACATTAGGATTCACTGTAATAGAGAGAACCCCCACGTAACTTGATAACACGTTTAATTATCATATGCATATGTCAACAACTGGTTCTGTTTTATATATACAAGCATAAAACAAACTTTATCTATAGTCTCTGGTGGAGCATTTGGTCTGGCCATTAATGCATTTATGTTGAAATATACGGTCAGTTCGAGCTCGGGTTCAAATGTAATTTCTGGCGTACGCTTTTCTTTAAAGAAAAAGATTTAAAATTGTCTGTCCATCTCTCTCATATATGTATGTATCGCTTACCTATGTGTTTGTGTGAAGCTTAACCCGTTGAAGAAGGGAATATTCCCTCACCTTACCAACTTCCAATGGAATATTCCCCTATTCAACGGGCCAAGCTTTGGACAAGAAACACAACTTTTCAATAAAGTTCAAATTCCGCCAAAACTAAATAACCTAGCAACCCAATACAACAAACAACACACTTAACCTCAACAAACACAAAGATTAAACACATGGGTGAGCTTATATATGACAGCTGTGTGTATAACCTACAAACATAGCCTAAGAAACGTTGGCAAGCTCGTAACAAACAAACATTCGACTAGTGGGATAGCTGGTAGCCGACAAATACATGGAGATCAAAACCGATTGCCGCCATCTTGGAACATTTGACGTCATCTGACAAATGACAGCCGACAGCTCAGATGATAACTGACAGGCCAATGGCAGCTGACATTGACAGCTGACAGCTCAGATGTCAACCTCACACGCATGCGCGTGACGTCATCACACATGCTCAGAAAAAGTTGAGTGGATGGTCTTTGGTGTCTCCTTATCTTGTGACGTCATCACGCATGCGCAGTAAAAGTGGATGGGATGGTCCCAGGGGTCTCCCTATCTACTAGCGTAGAAAGTCTAGAATCTCTATGGAGAGTATAAATAGGCGAGCGGTACACAATGTAAGTTAGTTCAGTATTGAATTAGTGTGGTGTAGAATAAGTGATCATAGAGTATTAAAGTATTTATTAAGCGAGTCAGCAGTAAATGTTGGCGTATAAGAAGCGGTTATAGAAGGCGAATAGTGGAATGTAGTTATATGGTCATTTTGTAAGAGAGAATTATTTTAATTGATACTGATGTTGGAAAAGAAAATAGTTCGTTATAATAAATAAGTAGTTTGAAAAGCTGTGTTTTGTTAGTCAATAAATCCAGAACCCCGCAGAACGTAACTATATATATATATATATATATATATATATATATATATATATATATATATATATATATATATATATATATATATATAATCTTAATATAGTTGAAATTATTAGACTTTTCATCGAGCCTTTCGAGCTGCCCACCTTTAGGCGACAATTATATTCATGAATTGTCTGTGGGTTTTTTTAATTTATATAATATTAATGTTGTATAATTGATTTTGTTATAATTTTGTAAATTTTTTGTTCTATATTCATTAAATATGTTAAATATCTGATGTATATATATATATATATATATATATATATATATATATATATATATATATATATATATATATATATAATGATTTCGCAAATACAATGGGTTTTATTATTTATATTTGTTATTATGGATATTTCTATGTATATTTTATAATTTTTATACCTTATATGTTTTTATATTTGCGCGGCTCTTGACTCCATACTGCTATAGTATGTAGTGAGTTCTTTACTTAATTTTTTTATTAATGAATTTAATGATTATTCAATTTCCCTTTTACTTGCCCAAATTTAAAAACAGATAAATTATATTATCAAATAATAATGCTGCATCAAACTTTTTGTGTATGTCTGATTTTGTTCTACTACTTTTATGGGGATAACGAAATAACAAAATAACATAACACCACTACTTAATCAAAAATTCTTATATTATTACTTGAGCTTTTTTTATTTGGGTTTTATCTTTGATCATAATTTTTTATTTGCGCTTTTCCAAATTGGTGATTTTAAAATATAAATGATTTTCTTATTGAAATATTATAAACAGATTTGAGGTTTACATACATTAATGACACAAATTTTCATGCATACATTCATTATTGAAATTTATAAGTTCCATTCACTTCTATTTAAAGAAAGGAATTTCTATTAGTTTAAAAGTTTATAACTTCGAAACTTCTTGATTGCTTCCTTATCAACCGCTGTTTGCTTAGTTGAAATCCCTCGTTGCTAGGTAGCCATCTTGTACACTCCGTACTTCAAGATAACGCGTCTCTGGCGTCAATTATTACTTTGATAATTGCATTTCTTTCCTTGCAGCACTTCTTTTAAGCTTCTTGCTCATTTAGGGGACACATTATTGATTAATTTACAGTTTCTAACACTTTTCAAACTTTAATTTTCCAATTTTACCTATTATTTCACTTCTTTTCAGTAGCAAAATGCACTAGCATCTTCTTGATATGATCAACCAAATTGAAGAGAGATAACTTTGATTCAATTATTTTTACTTCATCTCAAAATACTGAACGCAAAGCAATCTAGTTAATACAAACTGTCAGAAATGTTTTCACATTTTTCCACAGAAATATTGTTTTGTCTATGTACACAACAAACTGAGAAATACATTTACATTTATGGAATTTTGGAATGTCAATGTCAATTCACTTAACACCACTTCTAAAAGTTAACATTTTAAAACAGATATAATGAGATGGAAATTCACATACTAGGTGTAAATAAATATCGAAGATGTTTTTGTATATGTGGAAACAAATAAAATGGGCAAAACAAAGCCATATACACTCAAAATACAAAGACACTCATATAAACCACACAAGTAAAGCACTTTAAAGTAAGATGTAAATAAAATTAATATATAATAACTTACTAAAGATGCAGATGTTTCAAATATCCAGTGAAACCAAAGTATAATACAACACTGCATTGTTTTGTCCAATAAAGATCTGCATTAAGACAGCATGGCGATCCGAAATACAGAGATAATAATATTAATCAAAAACAGATATATATATATATATATATATATATATATATATATATATATATATATATATATATATATATATATATATATATATATATATATATATATATATATAAGACATTTTTCAAATAAACAGAACAAATAGACACTACAGTAGTGAAATTCAAAGTACTTTTTCAAGCTACAATAAGACATTTAAGAAGACATGAAATGTAGCTTGAAATGCATATAAACTGATAAACAAATATGTATAATTTGGTTAATAAATAGTTGATACATGTTTTGTTAAAAATGAAAAGTGTTTAGTTTGTTATAGGATAAAATATTAAGTTGGTACTAACCTTTAAACTGTTTGTAATATGTCTGATACCACTACTTAAAAGTTATTATAAATAAGTTTCTATATATTTAAGTATTTTAAGACTTGTTTTTGTTGATGTTTTAAATTGGCAATGCTCTCCAATATTCTACACAAACCGTTTTGACTGGGATCGGTATTCTGCACAATACCACCCGCGATATCCACTTAAGTTGCTACCAGGTTTTCCACAGTATTGACATTTAGTGGCAGTGTTAGTGTTTTGAGAATTATCTTTCATAAACGTTTAATATTTTTAGTGATAAGTGATATTCTATTCTCGTAAGTACTTAGTTTCAAGTTTTTAGCTTTTCGCGCAGTCGCTAATAATTTATGTTTGATATAGATAAATATCAATACAATATATATATATATATATATATATATATATATATATATATATATATATATATATATATATATATATATATATATATATATATTATGTAAGATGCACTGTATAATTTGAATGCATATAAAAAATATAAATAAATATATATATATATATATATATATATATATATATATATATATATATATATATATATATATATATATATATATATATATATAACTGACCCCGGATATGGGTTCTAGTTAGTGCTCATTTGAAGAAAGTTTTTTAAAATTCGAAAGTCGAGGTCTCACCATTTTCTAAGAAAATTCACTAAAACAGCAAAGTATAGATACGTGTTTATGGTGAATATGTTAAAATGCTACTAAACTTATATATATTTTCTAGTTTCCCTAATGATTTTCTCAAATAACATTGTGTTTTGAAGATCAGTGTAGATCGAAGCCTGTGATGAGCACTATAAGTACAATTTGGAGAACATAATTCATCTCAATAAAGTTTTTAGACCTGAGATCGTTTCGCTAAGAAAGTTAGCGTCATCATAAAAATGAATAAACTCTCTTTATTATTTTTTTATTCGTCCCTCTGATGACACAAACTTTGTTAGTTAAACGATCGTCAGGTCTAAAAACTGTATTGTGATGAATTGGGTTCTCCAAATTGTACTTAAGTGTTTTGAAAAACCAAAATATTTTTATAAGTAACGCTGTTTGAAGTAATTCCTGTACGTCAATAAAAATATTTGTTTGTTAATAGTTACTTATATGAATATCCGCTTAATATTTCTCTTCACTTTTTTTGGTCTTTTACAGAATTCTGGCAGGCAGAGCCAATACTAGTGTTAGCATTGAAGACAAAAATGGAGAAATCCTTGACTTTACCATAGGCGATGAAAAATTGTATGATCTAAAGAAACCAGGCCAGTACAAAATAAATAACAGAACATTTACATTTGATCTGGGAGGTATATATACCATTTTAGTAGGTGATAAAAATGTAAGTCATTCATGTAATACACTATTTTAACTAGAATTAATTACCGGTGCAACTTGGTCCGTTCTCATGCTATTTTATTTATTTGCAATTATATAACTATAGTTTAAATACTGTACCCGACATACTCTTATGGGTGGTTGGTGATATGATTCTGAAAGTTCACATAAAAATATCATTTTATAATAGATAAGGTGGCTCGTTCTTTTAAGGAATTTTCACAGGGTCGCATATTGCTTTGTTTAACTTATTCGATTCAAACTATACAACTGTGGTGACTTGATGAAGCACTACATTCTCAACTTTGAATAAAATCTCTATTCCAGCGCCGGAGTAGAAATTGTATTTAATTTAATGCCAGAATTAAAATTACACTATGTATTGTCACGTTATTTAAAGATGAGATTCGCACCATTTATTATTCCAAGTTAAGATGGGTGACACTGCGACAGCCTTTCGTCGGAGAGCATTTGGGTAGTGGGTATTTGAAAAATTCACAATATGAGGGAGACTATTTTAAACGCCACCTACTTTTGCTGAAATCACCTCTCAAAAATACCCTGCTGAAGAAAAGCAGGACACATCAGCAAAAACTGTGAAAATTGTCTGGAGCAACACAAATTACACTGGTTTGTCTCCATCGTGATTTAATTAGCTATACATTTTGATATATGGAGAATTGATAGAATGGATAAAATTGACAGCTCGTTATAAATTAATAAAAATTTTATATTTGATAAATAACGTAAATTAAAATTAATAATTAATGAGCAATGTTAACCAAACTTGGCACTTGAAGAGTAATATTAATAAAATTTTAACGAGTATTTTTTTATATTCTAATCCCTAAAAATGTCGTCTGTTACATCCTAAACGCAGCTGGTTTCTATGTATTACACATCATTGCCGACCTTATTACACTAGAATGTCTTAAAAATATATATAAAATGAACACACATGATCTGTTCAAAAAGAGGGAAATTAAGGTTTGTCAATTATTATTTTTTAAGAAATAATATTCAAAATTAAATTGTATATCTGGCCTGGATAATAAGGTGTGTCTATCCTCTCTACGGGGCAGTGGATTCCGTCGAGGTCCCAGATGTCCTGGATAACTCCAAACGTGACATAACCTCGTCTACTTAAGGAAAGTGGTCCACTCAGATGCCGGACGACAGGTATTCATCCACTTCTTAAACAGCAAATCATTGTATGCTTTGGCAACCATCGAGGTGTCTGATGAGACAAAATTTGAAGGGACATCAACAAAATGGCCAGATGGAAACGTGCGCCGAAAAGGGAGAGCCCTGAAAGTGATTTACCATGTGACTTCTGAAGCGGGTTTCAATTCGTTCGTTTCTTACTTTAGTCCAGCACAATAATAGGTCACAGAAATACGGGTTAAGGGCTACTCATGTCATGAAGACAATATGTGCACATGGACTAGAGGAAACGCGTGTACGCTCCACGAGAGCAGAAGGAAGAAGACTTGATTGAAAATGAATTCATAAGAATGTTGCTGCCAACCTCATCGGAAAACTTAACGAACTTCAGAGCGGTTCCTTTCTGGATGACACGTGGGGGTTCAATTCAATCGAAATGCATGCGAACTTCCAGCCGGAAATGTTTGACAGCCAAAAACAAAGGACGATCTAATAAATCAATACTTGATATGCCGAGGGTAATATGATGTTTACATGACATAACCTCCTATGCCGGAGCGGGAATAAGCAAAATCCAAATTAGGAAGTTGCACTCGTAATCATTAATCTGACCACCCAACCATCCAGTACCTATTTCGTGACTTTTCACTTCCTTGAACTGAACGAATAATTCACTTGTTTAAACACACGCTCTTACTACAACCACGGGAACACGCCAGTAGGTCAAATGTCCTGAAATATGTGAAGCTATCTACTTTCCACTGAACCAACTTAACCTTTTAATAACACGCTCATGGCGCCAAATTCAAACAACAACTCAATACTCAGATATTTAAAGTCGCTATATAAATACGTAATTTTTATACGCTACAGTATATGCGCAAATTGTTACTTCATAAGTGAAGACTGCATGATAAAGATGGCAGAATGAAGTACTCGGTAGAACTGTTACATTTTTCGATATCTTGCTGTAGGTAATGGGCTAAATTGTTGTCTTATGCAAAGAAAAATACAATTCTAGGCCAGAACATTTTTCTAAAATTCGTCTTTCGGCATCAAATTTTTATTTTTGTTATATATAACGATGCTTAACCAACCTCCACTTAAAAGAAGTGGTAAACTCAGTTCCCAATAAATTATAATCTATAGATCTGGATGAACTGCAGACAAAAAAGCATCAGTTGCAACACCAAATGCCATTACTGAAAGAAGTTCAGCTTCCCAGTGTAAGCATATCTTCCAGTATCTGGATAATCCTTTTGTATATAATTGTTGACCTAGTAACAGTTTCTGCATTTTAGAGACTATTCAACAACATCAAAGAACACGGAAGAAATCCCGTTGGAAAATATCATCTCGCAAATTTAGATTCCCCCATATTTTTTATCTGGCCCCGGAGGAGTTATGGTTGCACCACCCGGTATAACACATAAGCCAAGGCACCTGTGTATTTCCTGTCTACTCAGCGTCTAGGACATTTTCAAATCAAAGACTTTATTGATTAATACATCAGCGTAGTTATAAATAGTTTATAAATATATATCATACTTCATTTTGAAGTTAATCTTTTCTGGTCAGCCTTAACAGTCTAGGTTACTCATATTGTTATTATATATATATATATATATATATATATATATATATATATATATATATATATATATATATATATATATATATATATATATATATATATATATATATATATATATATTCAACAACACACCACGAGGGTTTACAGCCTAAATACTATCGTATCGTGGGTGTTGACAAGGGGGAAAGAGGCAACTTGTTAATTCTGGACTTGAAGGTTTGGAGGTTCGGAGGAGAAGGAAAAACATGTGCCGGCAAGGAATTCCACAACTTGGAAGTCCTCGGGACAAAAGAGCGTGCATAACAAGATGTTCTATGTCTGGTGACCTGGACAGTAAAAGGATGCATTCGCTCTGTTCCCCTGGTAGATCTGTTGGCGGCAGCAGGTAGGGGAACTATGGAGAAAAGCTCCTCTGAGCAGTGCCCGTGCAGATATCTATAAAAGAGAGAGAGGTCACCAACGGCACGTCGGTGGACAAGGGATGACAGCCTTTGGGTGAGGGTGGGTCACCGATGAGACGTATAGCTCTCTTTTGAATGGAGTCCAGGATAGCGAGTGTAGAGGCGGCAGCTGCTCCCCTGATGTGGGAGCAGTATTCGAGGTTTGGCCTTATTTGTGAAGTATATAAGGTATAGAGATTAGCTGATGTAAAGTATTTGCGAGTCCGGAAGAGGAAACCTAATTTCTTAGCAGCCGCTTCTGCAATTGATGTGACATGTTGGTGCCAATTATGATTTCGATCCACAGAAATGCCAACAAGAGAAAAGGACTCATTACTTTGAATAACTTGGTTGTTGATTGTGATGGGTCTAGGGCTGGTGTATCTCTTATGAGAAAGAAAGCAAGACTGAGATTTGGTGGGGTTGAATTGTACAAGATTTCTACTTCCCCAGTCTAATATTTTTTGGAGATCCACGGAGACAGAACCCTCCATGAGTCTGCGATCCTCATCTAATTGGGCTAAAGAGACGGGCTTAGAATATTGTATATTTGAGTGGAGGGTGCTGTCGTCCGCGTAACTGTGAACTGGGTTGGATGTGCTAGAGAGGAGGTCATTGATATGGAGAAGAAACAAAGTAGGGGCTAAAGCTGAACCTTGAGGAACTCCTGCATTAATTGGATACAGTTTAGAGAAATGGCCATCCACAACAACAGAATGCTTCTGTTGGAGAGGAAATTTGCTGTCCAGGTACAAAGTTTTGGTGGTAGGCCAAAGGCCGGAAGTTTATTAAGCAGCGCTGCGTGCCAGGCCTGGTCGAATGCTTTGGATATGTCTAGAGCAACAATCTGGGATTCACCGTGTAGTTCCATAGACTTGTTCCAAGAATGGGTGACAAAGGAAAGGAGGTCAGCAGTTGATCTGCGCTGACGGAATCCGTACTGCCTTTCGTGGATTAGACTGTGTTTTTCAAGAATGTTTTGTAATTCGGTGTTTATATACTTTTCCATCACTTTAGAGACGACTGAAAGGAGATAAATAGGCATGTAGTTGCTAGGAAGCGCTTTGGATCCTTTCTTGGGGATGGGTTGTACTCGAGCAGTTTTCCAGTTACTAGGGAATATGACAACATTTAAATTGTGTTATATCAATAACTGTACATAGTAACTTAAGTTAAATAAATAATACTTTATAAAGTTTCTCTGAGGTACAACTCAAAGTCGCGGTCTCGCGAACTTTTCTACGAAAATTCGTTAAAAGTCACAGAATATTAAACCAGATAATCTCGACAGAAACTACTGCCAAACTGTCAAAGAAAGATTAAATTTGAAATTATTTTTCGCCAAGGATTTTAGTAAAATGAAGGACAATGACGGTTCGAGCTGAAACTTAAGGCTTTTAAAACACGTTTCGTGTGACATTTTCTCTACATAACCTGCATTCGTTTCAGGTTCTTTGCCTAAATGTTGCCAATTTCGACGTTTTAATCGCAAACGTATTAGGAAGAAAAACTATAAAATTTTTAAAGTAATTTTTCTGGCATTTCTTAACATTCTTGCGCAAAAAAACTTTATGTTAGTCTGTAATATACAATAGATTTTGTTATCCACACAACATATTTTGGTTTTAGGCCTGTAACTTTTTTCCTTCAACTTAGAGATCTAACTTTTGGTATATAGTATACCTTTTATAATATACACCTGCGTATTAAATTTGGTTGCCACAGCCTTGTTATTTCCGAAGCTAACATTTCTTTTAGAAAAAAAAAATTCCAGGAAAAACTTGTGCGATTTTCCCGGCTAACAAACTTATACAAGTCACTTGAAAAAGGAATGCACTCACCAAATTTAATCAAAATATGCCTATATTTTAAGTTATCGGTGTGAGATACTGTAATGTTGTTTCTTTGAGTGCCCGGATACCTCAGTGAAGAAAGTTTTCTACTATATTTATTTACTCACAATTTTCTAAAAAATATAAAAGTATTTACGGTATATATATATATATATATATATATATATATATATATATATATATATATATATATATATATATATATATATATATATATATATATATATATATATTATTTACACTTGATATAAATCGAAATATAATGCCCGGTCGGTTCTTCCTACAGCGGAACGGAACCCTGGGAAATTTCTTCCGGACAGGACACCTTTTTCAGAGTTCTCAGGTTACAGCCTAGCTAACCGACGGTGAGCTTTCGGTTGCCTTTTTGTGGGGAAAGCGAAGGGGGTCATGTGGAATGAGCTTCCCTTGTTTAGCACGCAGGACTCAGCAGCAGGTACTAAACAACTTTGGCTTTTTGGCCAGAGCAGAGGGTTACGATCGGGAATCAGCGCCGCTCCTAGGCACCCTGGTCGGTCAATACAAGGAGGGAAAAGCGACGGCGGTGTGGTTTAATCTTCGACGCTTAACGCCTAGGATTCAACAACTGTGGCAGGCGATTTAGACTAAGCTAGATCATATAAGGCTATTACATCCAGGAGCCAGCATTTGTTGTAATAGCCAGCAAATCATTTACCGCACTGCGGTATGATAGCAGGGCAAACTCCCATAAGGCTGAAGACGCTCGGCTGGCACGTGTACTGCTGCTTGTATTGACTATGTCGGTGTATCGATGAATGTTCGGAGAGAACTGATTTTCCTTGAAATCCCGGCCTAATTTTTTATGCATCATTCAGTGATAAAATGTAGATAGCCGATGTTAAGACATTATCATCTGATTAATACGTATCTTGGTTACCTGAAACCACTTTTTCTCGTATCTTGTGTTTGTTCTTTAAATTAAATTGTATGAAATAAATGAATGTTTATGAATTTACTTGCTGCATATATGGTGAAATATTGTATCGAGGTGTATTTATTCACCTCGTTACATCCTCCTCGTACTTCGGTTAAAAAAAGCTTTTCTTTCTTTAATCTTCAGGCTTTCTGCTACACTAGTTGACATGCCAAATCTGAGGACTTACCACTCGACTTGGTATTGTCTGTATCTTGTTTTTGCTTCTGGTTTAACCTTAAATTAGACAATTGAAAAATAAAAATGTATTAGGTAAAAAAATCTGGGCTTATTTTTCCAAAATTTTAAAAATAAAAGAAATTACTCTACAGTAAAATAAAATAAAAAGTTCTTTTCACCTGTAACATGTTACTCGTTTTACAACCTTGCCCACGCTATAAAGTTCATTAATACATCATTATAATATTTGTTTACTCAAGGGACTTTGCCAACATAAGGTGACGTCATAACCATAGACGCGATTTACCATAGTCAATGAAATATCTCCTCGTTATTCGATGAACTTTAAAATAATCTCAAAGCCAGGCCATAGAAATATAGCTATTCTCTTCGGGGTCCCGGTAACAATTAATTAATTCGGTCGTCGTTTATGTTCGTGCCTTAGGTAAGAAGTCTATATAAACCCCACCGTCTTTAATGAAGTCCTCTCCTTGCAAATCATTTCAAAAATTAAGATGGTCTATATAATAATGGCCTAAAGAGGAAGCAGTATGCCTATATGGGGTAAGTCGAATACATTAGCTGTTAATTAAAAGCTGATTGGATTGAAATATAGTTTGCTTTGGTGAATTTCTCTGTGTAATAACTCTCTTGTTTCTTTTTAATGGTAGCTTGAGGTCATGTTCGAATAATTTTTAATCAATAATTAAGTTATAGCTTTTTAAAATTAAAATGTAGATTATCTGGGTTCTTGTTTAAGACCTATCAAGCTACCATAACTGCAAATAACCTCGAATTCAACGGAATATTAAGGCGACCTGAATTGAATTGTTTGCAGCTACCCTTCTTATTTTGGGATCTTAACCACTCAACCACCATCGGGAACACCTGCTGGAAACATCCGTACCATCAGATAAGGGTAAAGTATCCAGCAATAATGTTTATCCAGGACTTGGGGCCACGAAGGAGAGACAGAGTTCTGTCAAGGTCTACCGGCGGCCTAGGGCAACTCGGAGCAGCCCTACAAATTTTCAGCGGTCCTGCTGGCCCTAAACAGCAACAATCAATGCGTATTCACGGGGCCCACGTGAAACATCCCCTGCGAAACACAAAGCCAAGTACCTGGCTCATCATCTTTTCTTTTATCTTGTTCATTTTAAAATCTCATAATAACTGCCGCAGGCGATCAGTTTACTAATTTACACTTTGCATTATATAGATACATTTTTATCAATAAATAATCATAATTGATTCTCGATTTTTATTTGTGTGATAGACATCCCCAGATTATAAGGCATTTACATTAAATATTAGCTCACCAATGACTAGCTACGTTACTTTTCTTCTTACAATTAAAGCTTAATTTTTTATCATTACATCAAATAAAATAACCGCTCACTTTGGGAGTTATACACCATTGTGTTTTCCGTTTTCTTTTCCTTTTCTTCTTCCGAATCAGAACTCTGCCTTTTCTTCTTAACTTTCTCTTCATTGCTATCTCTACCTTTTCTACCTTTAGATAATGCATCATCGTCACTGTCGGTTGAACTATTGTCACGTTACCAGTTTTCTATAAATACGAAGGCGAAACTGACGACACCTTCTGAAAAGTAGCTCAACATAGTAAGACTTTCGGTAAAAGCATACAGTTTTTAAGGAAAGCGTTAATTCAAGATGTTCAGCAGCACTTTACGGGATAATATTTTCTATCTTTGTCGGAGGTACTTCTTCGTCTAGGATATCGCAGCCTTAAATGCTCACTGCTTGTTCAATAAAAAAAAACTGTCTCGAATAACGTATTTTACTTTTCCATAATTTTCATAAAAAATTTCCAAATTATTTGCATTTCACTTGATACTTCTCCATTACTGTTCATATACTTGCCATTATGTTTTTCTTTTAAAACTTGTTACCTTTTTAAATGTATCTTCTTTCACAGCCCAGACGTCTCTTTTCTCTCTGACACCTCTCAAAATTCTCTTTTTTGTTTGTTGACTTTTTTCCTTGACAACCTGGTGCCTGGATTATCTCGCTTATAATAAAACTATCTTTTTATTACATGCTTTATTTTTTGGCACATTACATATATACTGGCTGTTTTAAAGTATCTATTCTTTTAATTTTACTTTGTCAATTTACATGTAAATGGTAAAGTATCTGAAAGTACATTTTTTTTATATAATTTTAGTATCAGAAAATTATCGATGAATAGATTTTCAAACATGATGTGTTTTAAACAATAATTATTGAACTAACATATATATTGGCCTATCGCATTCCATAGCAACATCCCCAAATTCTGTTATGAGATAATTTTCTATCAGATAAGTTCTAAAATGTTCTGGTTTAAATAATATGTGTCTAATATATTAGTGAATTTTCTTTAAAAAAAAATCACTAATGAGGAGATCCCGACTTTTGAATTTTGAAAAAATTTCTTCAAATGAGCACTAATTAGGCCCCACAGAACACATATCCGGGGTCAGTTTCAATTTTTATATGTTTATATATATATATATATATATATATATATATATATATATATATATATATATATATATATATATATATATATATATATATATATATATATCACACCGATAACTCAAAAAATAGTGGGCCGATTTTGATTAAATTTGGTGAATAAATTCCGTTTGCAAATGGCTTGGATAAGTTTGTTAGCCAGGAAAATCTGCCCAAGTTTTCCCGGAAAATTTTGTATTTTCTTTCGAAAAAAAAATTATATCTCCGAAATTAACAAAATAAGGGCAACCAAATTCGGTACGCGGGTTTATATCCTTATAGGTAAGTTACCTACCAAAATTTAGCTATGTAGGTCAAAAGACAAAGTTATAGGCATTTAAAGAAAAAAAAATGGGGTTTTCCTCAAAACGTCAAAGTTGCGATTTAAAACGTCAAAATCGGCAACATTTAGGCAAATAACTTGAATCTAATACGGGCTATGCAAATCAAATGTCTCAATAAGGATGTTTTACAAACCCTGAAGTCTTAGTTTCAACCGTCATTGTCCTTCATTTTACTAAAATGTTTCCAGAAAATTCATTTCAAATAGACCCTTTCTCTGATGCATGGGAGTAGCCTAAGCTATAGAGTTTATCGTTTAATGGTACATAATTTTTGTCGAATTTTCGTAAAAAATCAATGAAGCTCAATATATCCGTTATTATACAAGATATGAAAAAATCTTTATACATTAATTATAGGGTGTCTTGAGCTACATCTTGAAAAATATTTCTACAATCACAGGCTGGCCCATAAGTCGTTGGTGATACAAATTTTCTTTTTTTTTTTTTTTAATCAAACACGCCTTATGTTATTGAATTTTTGCATTTTCCATCGAAATATAATGCATGTTTGTAAGAAAAGAAATTCTGGATGCAGCAAGTGTGTTATGGTAGCGAATTTTGATCAAATGCTTCATATTTGAATAGCCCAATTTGCTATTAACCTATAAGGTTGACCAAGAAACGAGTTTTTCCGGGAACACTTTAAGTTTACTTTTGGAAATGTTTGTACATTTTCACACAATAAAGTTATTTTTATGAAACATGGCACATTGTTTTTACTATATAGGTTATACTGGTAACCAAAATTGATGCCTGCTTTCTTAAATAAAAAGAAAACACATATTTGCAATAAAAACATTTTAATGAAAATTCACTACCATAACGCACTGGCTACGTCCAGAGTTTTTTTGCTTTTAAGGTTGTTGCATCTTCACATTGCTGTGGCTGATTGAAATTAAATAAAAATACTGACTTTATTTACCGAAAAACTAATCTAGTAACCCTAATACTAATTAAATCTTGGTAAATCTAACAGAATGTGTAAAATTAAACTGGAAAACTACAAATAATGATCTACCTAACTATTTACACCTATTCTATATATCATGGGTAAATTTTATGCATGTTTTCATTATTTCTGCTAGACAATTGTTATGCATTTTCCCCAATGTTTTGATTTGACTGAGGTATATATTTGAAAATATGGCTTATATTGAAAATGCCACGAATGTTTTCGTTCTCAATGTGTCCTAATATATAACTATTTGTACCTTGTTCATTTAATATTCGATAAGGTCCTTCAAATGACGGTTGAAGTTTCGCACATTTGTCTTCTCATCAATTTGCTACTTGCATGGTGCGTATCACTATTAATTCACCTTTTTCAAAACTAGTCCTTTTCTTCACCTTCTTTTGTTCTCGGTGCAGCGAGTTTCTTCTGTTCCTGTCTACTTTCTGTCTCACTCTTTCCAAAATGTCTTCCCATTTTTGTCTATTTGTTATTTCCCATCTACGCTCTGGTCTCTCTCCTTTGAATAAAAACACTGGTGTTTGCTCTGTTGTTGTGTTTGGTGTGCTGTTTAAAAAGTGTTCTATTAAGGCAATTTGTTCTTCCCACGATCTGTGGTCATTTATGCACAATATTTTTAGGAAATTAATTACTTCTTGAATATAACGCTGTGCTGGCTTGGCACATGGATGTCTGATACTGGTGTAATTTAACACAACATTGTTATGTTGGCAAAAATTCTGCAACCTGGTACTTTAGAAATATGTTGCATTGTCGAGGATACATTTTTTTTGGAGTCCCAACTGTTTGAAAATATTCTGTCAAGCTGTTTATTACACTTGAACAATTGGTTCTTTTACTCGGATACAACTTCACATATTTACTGAAAATGTCAACAACTACCAATATATGTTTATTTCCCTTTTTGCTTTCTACTAGTTCACTAATATGATCTATTGCGATGATGTCCATGCTATTTTCAGCTATTATTGTCTTGATTATGTTTTCATTTTTAACATTTTTGTGCTTGGTAAGTTGACATACATGGCAACTCCTTGTGAGTTCTTTGGCAATGGATGTGTCTGATTTTAAGATGTAATTTTCTCTGAACAGTAGCCATGTTTTACGAGAACCTGTATGTCCATGATCCTCATGTAGAGTTCTTAATATCTTCTTTGCCATCTCGTCCGTGATAACATAGACTTCGCGATCCTCCAAATTCTTATACCATATCTGATTTTCAAACTTACTACCTTCTTTTTCCTTTTGGATAATACATTTTCTTTCCCAGGTATATGTTCTATTTGGAATTTATACTCCTGCAATATTAGTAGCCAACGATGAACCCTGCTGTTGCCATATCGATTGTGCATTATGGTTGTTAAAGCGGCATGATCAGTTCTTATTAAAAATTTAGCACCCATTAAGTAAAATATAAGTTTCTGTATGCTAAATATTATGCTTGCCAGTTCTAATTCTGTTGCACTGTAGTTTCGTTCGTATGGTTTTGTGATTCTCGACACGAAACATATGGGTACCTCTATTTCATCTTATTTCTGTACTAGTACACCAGCAAATCTATATTTAGATGCATCAGTCAATAGTATAAATGGCTGACTATACCTAGGATGGTATATTTTCAATCCTTTTTGAAAATCGTCTTTGATATTTTGAAATGCTTCTTCGTGTTCCTGTGTCCATTTCCATCGAACTCCCTTACGTAGCAATTCCAATAACTTGTGCGTTTTCTTACTCATATCTGGCATTAATCGCTTAAAATAATTGATAAAGCCTAAAAATCCCCTCAGCGTTTTTAAGTTTGTTGGACGTTGAAAATTGTTATTACGTGTATGCGTTCTTCATCCATTTCTAATCCTTCTGGAGTCAGTTTGTATCTTAAAAATATCTTTTGTTTTTGGAAAAATTGACATTTTTCTGGATTTTTCTTGAGTCTAGCTTGTTCCAATGTTCCTAAGATTATGTCCAAATGTTTCATGTGATCTTCACTGTTATTGGAGTATATCAATATATCGTCTATATAATGAAGCGTAAAATTTTCATATTTATCTAATATCTGGTGTAAAGCCCTTACAAGCGCTGAACTGGCACTGTGTAAGCCAAATGGGACTACTTTAAATCTGTACACAACACCTTCTACGCTGAATCCAGTGTAATCTCTCGAGTTTATATGAAGTGGTATTAACCAAAAACTGTGTTTTAAATCTATTTTAGAAAAAATTGTAGCTTCTGTTATATTTCAAAAAATGGCATCTATATTCATGGGTGCCTCATATTGAGGTACGCTGTATTTATTTAGGTTTATTGCATCTAGACATAAGCGAAGTTTTCCATTCTTTTTCTTGACAACAACTAGTGGGTTTATGAATCTTGTATTGCTTCTCTCTATTATTTCATTGTGTAGCATATTTTGTAACTCTTGGTTTACCTCTTGCCGATAACGGTATGGAATGGGATATGTTCTAGCTTTAAAACTTTCTATACCTTTGACTTCAATCTTGTGGACATAGTTGCTTGCTACCTTATTTTCACTAATGACCAAGTTTTTGTTCTTGTACATGAGCCTATATATATATATATATATATATATATATATATATATATATATATATATATATATATATATATATATAATTTTCAAAATCTTCTTCGCATGTGATTCTTGCAAATGCTTCATTTAATTTTTCTATTTTGTCATCTTCATCTTTGTAATTAATATGATTCTGTAATTGATTTGTAATGAAGTGAAAATTTCTTCTCTTCCTCCTCCCCATATTTGCAACTGTATATTCCTAAGCTTTTTTTTCTGGTATCATGAAAGTTTTTTCTTCATAATTTATAATTGCCTTTAAACGATCCATCTCGTCTGTCCCCAACACCATGTCATTGTTGAGATTATCTACAATAAGTAGTTGTAGTTGTATTTTTGCTGATCCATTAATAACTTCTATTGCTACTGATTCTTTAGTTTCGAATATTTTTCTTCTGTTCGCTGCTACTAGTGTTGTCTTTGGAACTCTTATTATATTTTGCAGTAGCTTACATTTTTCTATTAAACTTCGTTTGATGAGTGATGCTTCTAAACCTGTGTCTATTAATATTTGTATTTGTTGTTGGTTTATCAGGCCATTAAAAAAAAATAAACCGTTGCCATTTTCCATGTTATTTGCGTCGTCTTCCATTATAAACTCTAGAGGGTGTTCATACTTGGATATATTTACATTTGACCTGTGCCGTTCTGAAAATTCGGAGCATTTGCCATGTTCATTTCCGGTCTAATTGCTATAGTCTGATATCTTCTTTCTCTTTGCGGTGATGATGCTCTTGTCGGTTCTCCTGGATGTTGTGGTGCTGATGGTTCAGGTGTCCTATGTTCTATACGTCTTTGGTTCTGGTAGTGCCGTCTATTTTGCACTGTCCTTAGGTTACCATTGTTCCAGCGTTCTCTGTCTTGCATGTTATTCCGATATCCATTTCTATTTCTATATTCGTTGTTTTGATATCGTTGTCCTTCTTGTCTTGGTACTTGATTGTATTTTGCCTGGGTGCAGTCCTGTTGTCTAAACATCTTTGTTGTTGTTCCTTCTCTCTGTTGTGTCTTGCCACGTTGATATCTATTTTTGTCAGGAACTCATTCATTCTTTTAAATGTGGATATATCCTGCATTTTCTATTTCATGTGTGAAATGTCTTGCTATATACATTATTATCTCTTTCTCCTCTAGTGGTGGTTCTAAATGTTGTGCTTGGTTATAATGTTGTAGAGCGTATGCACTACGGCTGATTCCCCAACTGTTATACTTTCCGAAATACAGGCGTTCCCTGCAGATTGATTGTTGGTTCTGTCCCCAAAATTGATCTAAAATTTCTTGTTTAAACGTCTTCATGTCATTTATTACCAATTCTCGTGCAGCAAACCAAATAGCAACTGTACCTGTTAAATTTTTTCGTAATACTTCTTTCGCATCCTCGAAATATGTGTTGCTTTTAAGCCGATTCTCTATGATTTTGATAAGTACCTTGGGGTGTCATCTCTTTAGTCCCCATCGAAGGTTATGCCAATATCTTGTTGTGGAGTTACTATGTATTTAATAGATCCATCTGAATTTCCCATCGATCTTCTGTATTGTTCTAATTTTTGTTCTACTGTATTTACCTTCTGATTAAGTCTGTTATCTGTTTCTCGCAAATTTTCATTAATATTTTCCAAACTTCCTGTGACTCTGCCTATATCGTTATTAATTTTGTCTATTATTCCTGTTTTCTCTTTTCTGTCTTCTTGTTGAAAATCGAGCTTATTTTCAATTACCTGGATATTTTCTTTTATATCTCCCCATTTATTGTCCAATGTTTCGTAAACATTTTGCTCCACCAACTTGATATTTCCGTCTAGCATTTTCATTTTTTCTTGTAAAATGTGGATCTTTCTGTCTGCAGTTTCTATCTGTTTCTTAACCATTACATATATTTTCTGTTTCAAATCTTCTAATTTTTCTTGCATTTTGTTGTTTGCTTCCATTTTCATGTATGTTTTTTCTATTTTTTCTTCTATTTTTTCTTGACTTAGTTTTACAGCTGATAGTATTTGCATTATAATCGAGTGATCCATTTCTGCCTCTGGTTTTTGTTGTTCTTTTGTGCTAATGGCACTATCTCCTACAGTCAGATGTTGTTCTTGTTCCGGTATTACCATTTCATTAGCACTTCTTAATGTCATCCACGTGGTTTCTGTAGCTTCCGACATATTAGCTTCTTCAGAGTCTTTTTGTGTTGGTAAGGTAAATTTTTCTTTGATAGGACCCTTTTTCGTTTTCTTGTCTGACATAATTTTAGTTTTATTTGTCTAGTAATTTATATAATACAGCGAAATGACCTACTTTGAATATTACCTATAAATGCAGTGTATTTACAGATCTACTGCCCTATAAATTTTATATATTTGGTTATAAAATATTCAGAAAACAACACACAAATGAAATTTTATGCAGCTTAAAAACGTACAAGTGTTCAAATATGTTTGCGATCAAAATACCTTGTTTGTAATACTTTATATTCAATCGAATTTTAAGTGCTGCTAAATTTTGCCCTATGAATATTACATTTTAAAAATCCCAGTCTTTTCTGTACTTTTCTTCACGTCTCACGTTGGTTGCGCCAATTATTATGATATTATATTATTTTTATTTTTTATTATTATACTATTAGCAGAACTATGAGTTCTTAATGCTCAGGGGTGCTTCAAGGTACTTACTTTTTAACTTTATCAAGTGAAATTAAAACAAAAGAATATTAAAAATCAACTATAATTACTTATAAAATTTAACAATTGTTTTTATATTCAAACAACTTTAATTTACACTATAATATTTACAGATCCACCCTACAAAGTGCACTTTTTCTAAATCGATATAAATTTAAATAATTAAATACTACTTACTTAATGATGGCTACCCTTATTTTATTCCAATATTTCTCTTCTTAATCTGCTTTTAACACCGACCTTAATTAATTTCCTCTTCTAAGTCTCCCTAATCCATGGGATTAGAAACCTTTTGTTATAATTTTAAACTATGTTAAACTTTTATAGAGCTTTGGTTTCACTCCACTATTCACTGTTTATGGCAATATCGTTTACCAACGACTTTATAATGCTCACTGCTTGTCCAATAAAAAAAAACTGTCTCAAATAACGTATTTTACTTTTTCATAATTTTCATTAAAAAATTCCAAATTATTTGCATTTCACTTGATTATTTGCATTTCACTTGATACTCCTCCATTACTGTTCATATACTTGCCATTATGGTTTTCTTTTAAAACTTGTTACCTTTTTTAATGTATCTTCTTTCACAGCCCAGGCTTCTCTTTTCTCTCTGACACCTCTCAAAATTCTCTTTTTTGTTTGTTGATTTTTTTCCTTGACAACCTGGTGCCTGGATTATCTCGCTTATAATAAAACTATTTTTTCTATTGCATGCTCTATTTTTTGGCACAGTACATATATACTGGCTGTTTTAAAGTATCTATTCTTTTAATTTTACTTTGTCAATTTACATGTAAATGGTAAATTTTCTGAATGTACCTTTTTTTATATAATTTTAGTATCAGAAAATTATCGATGAATAGATTTTCAAACATTATGTGTTTTAAACAATAATTATTGAACTAACATATATATTGACCTATCGCATTCCATAGCAATATATATATATATATATATATATATATATATATATATATATATATATATATATATATATATATATATATATATATATATATATGTATCACACCGAAAACTCAAAAAATAATGGGCCCATTTTCATAAAATTTGGCATGTACCTTCCTTTTGTAAATTTTTATCTCAAAAAATAAAAAATCTATGATAACCAAATTTGGTTGATAGGTTTGTGATATAAAAAGTATACTATACACCAAAATTTAGATTTCTATGCTACAAGAAAAAAAAGTTATAATAAAATATTTTGTGCCAGATCATTTCTATGAAAATTCACTACCATAACGCACTTGCTGCGTCCAGGCTTTCTGTAATCTTTTATTTCTCTTCCTTAACAACAACAGGCTTTGATGGTTTGGGCGGAAACTCATTGGCTTTAATGCTTGACAGACTTCTTGAATTTCTCGGTGGACCATATGGTGGGGTGAGTCGACGACTTTCTTTTGGCTAACAGTCCTAGCCTTTGTTTTTGAGGCCTTAGTTTCTCTTGCCTTGGTTTCTTCCACGCTCCGATGTGATTCAACTGAAATTCAACTTTTGCCGGCCTTTCTCTCATCAATTTTAACAATTTCAACCTCTTTCTTACAAGGTGGGTCTTCTTTTCCCCTTATTTCTTCTTATGTGAAGTGGTTTTAGATTATCTTTGTTCTCCTCTTTCCTTGAGAACCTTCTTTTCAACCCTAGGTAAAGAACTCGGATACGGTTTCCTCACTTTTCGTACTATTTGGCTGTTACTGGAGACTCTTCTGATACTGCTTCTTTGTCTATTGGTGCTCCTCCTCCTACTAGCACTTCTACCTCCACCCCTGTTTGGGCTTCCCTTTGAACTAGATGGCGAACGCCTCCTTGATGAGCTCCTCATTCTGCTAGCAGACATCTTTCTTCTAAGAGACCTCTTTCTGCTAATAGATCTTTGTCTACTAATATGCCTCTTTCTGCTAAGAGACCTCTTTCTGCTGACATACCTCTTTCTGCTAACCGACCTCTTTCTTTTGCCGTCCTTTGAAGGAGATCTGGGCAATTTACGGATCTTCGTTGGGCGCCTGCTTGATGATCTTGTCTTTGATCTGGATTTTGAACAGGACTTTAATCTGGAGAATGACTTTCTGCGCGAACGAGATCTTGATTTTAAATCTGAGCTTCTGTGAGGGTTGGCGCCTGCCATCGGCATCAACTTGATTTGATGTTTTCAGACTTGTTGCGGCAATTGTTCGTTACTCTTTGCGTCAGTTGTAGGTGATTCGCATTCGTTTTTCTTCTGTCGTCGTTCATGTAGTTCTCTAGCTAGGTTCATTTTCAAATATATTGGACAGACGTTTTTAAAAGCATCAGTGAAGTCTGTATAGTTACTGCATCTCTTTCTGTTGTTTCGCCACCATAGAATGGCGGTATCTCGGAACAGTACAGGTAACGCCCTCAATATATGTTCATCGGTGAATCCGTAACAGTCCTTTAGTTTGTCAAGTATGTCTATAAAACATATAGGGTCTGCTTTCTCATCGAAATAAAGACCCCAATCAATGAATTTCTGAGATATCCATTGTTTGTTTTCGTTTTTTGTGGTCTAGGGATGCTGGATATATGTTTTCTAAAACTTTTGTCAATAATTCGGTAATAGTTTTGAGACCTTCTTGGGCATTCGATTTTCGGTTTTTGTCTGGTCTGGGTACATTCAGTTTTCGCTTTTTGTCTGGTCTGGGGCTGCTGACTATCTGGTTCCTTCTTTTGTCAATAACTCGATAAATACTTTTGGGAACTTTTTGGGCATTTGGTTTTCGGTTTCCGTCTGGTGTGAAGACGCTGATTATCTGGTTGCCAAAACTGTTGTCGATAACTCAGTAAATACTTTTGGGAACACTTTGGGCATTCAGTTTTCGGTTTCTGTCTGGTCTTGGGCTGCTGATTATCCAGTTGTCAAAACTTTTGTCAATAACTCAGTAAATACTTTTGGGAACCTTTTGGGTATGTAATTTTCGGTTCTTGCCTGTCCTGGAGATGCTGGTTGTGTAGTTGCGGAAACCTTTACTAATAACTCGGTAAATACTTTTGCGAATCTTTTCGGCATGTGATTTTCGGTTCCTGTCTGGCGTGGAGATGCGGGATAGGTAGTTGCTAAAACTTTTGCAAATATTTCGATAAATACTTTTGGGAACTTTTTCGGCATGTGATTTTCGGTTCTTGCCTGGCCTGAAGATGCTGGTTATGTGGTTGTCAGGAATTTAGCAAATAACTCGGTAAATGCTTTTGGGAACCTTTTAGGCATGTGATTTTCGGTTTTGCCTGGCCTGGAGAAGCTTGGTATGTAGTTGCAAAAAGTGTGTATCGTTTCCCTACGGTCTGGGTCTGTTGGGTTAGTACTGATTGGTGGCCATTTGTAAGGTTGCTTCTTTGGATAACTCAGTGAAGAAAGTTTTCTACTGTATTTATTTATTCACAATTTCGTAAAAATATAGAAGTATTTACAGTATTTACATTATTTACACTTGATATAAATCAAAATATAATGCCTGGTCGGTTCTTCCTACAGCGGAACGGAACCCTGAGATATTTCTTCTGAGCAGAAGTTTTCAGGTTTGAGCCTAGCTAGCCGACGGTGAGCTTTCAGTTTCCTTTTTGTGGGGGAGTAAAGGGGGTCGTGTGGAATGAGCTTCCCTTGTTTAGCATGCACACAACTTTGGCTTTTTGGTTACGTTCCGGAATCAGCTCATAGGCACCCTGGTCAGTCAATACAAGGCGGTGTGGTTTAATCTTCGACGCTTACACCCAGGAATCAACAACTGGGGCAGACGATTTAGACTAAGCTAGATCGTACGATGCTATTACAGCCAAGAACAAACATTTGTTATAATAGCCAGCAAATTATTTACCACACTGCGGTATAATAGCAGGGCAAACTCACCTAAGGCTGAAGGCGATCGGCTGGCACGTGGACTGCTGCTTCTACTGCCTATGTCGGTGGATCGGTGAATGCTCGGAGAGAACTGATTTTCCTTGACTTCGCGGCCTCCTGTTATATGCATTATTCAGTGATAAAATGTAGATAGCCGATGATAAGCCATTATCACCTGATTAATACGTATCTTTATTTATGTGAAACCACTTTTTCTCGGTATCTTGTGTTTGTTCTTTAAATTAAATTGTATGAATTAAATTAATATTTATAAATTTACTTGCTGCATATATGGTTAAATAAATTGTATCGAGTTTACAATATATATATATATATATATATATATATATATATATATATATATATATATATATATATATATATATATATATATATATATATATATATATATATATATATATATATATATATATATATATATATATATATATATATATATATATATATATATTTATTGAAGCGAGTCTTTCTTCGTGGGGTTTCATTTTCTGTTCCCTATTATGGGGAATTTCTGTGGTAATCTTACCAATACGGTTTTCTTACGGGATCATACTCAGGCGCCAGCATCGATTGAGTTTTCTTTAGGAAGTTGATGAGCTCCGTTGGGACTATACCTCCTTTTTAAGTCGCTGTCAACAGTTACTCGACCCAGGGTAAGCTACAGTGGAAACGGGGTTAAGTCGTGAGGCGAAGTCTCACGGGACTTCTAGTTATGGCCTTTATTAGAGAATAACTGTTATGAAGTATATTTGGGTGGATTCTCGGGAATAACCGAATGAAATGCCGGGTAGCAATAATAATCCATTTGCAAATTATTTACAAGAAAATGTAGACAAATGGAGTTTACCCGGGAAACCAGAATGTGCTATCGCTACTCGGGAATGAACGTGAGGGCACTAACGCTGATTTCTCAATGATCACAACATTCGTATAACGGGGCTTATGGGGAATCAGAGCCAGATGTGGTCAAATAAATGGTTTTTAAGATATTCGCTGACTATGCGGATGATGGTTGAAGCGGCAATACTACTAATGATCGGGGCTTTGACAAACGGTGCGGTGTCGCAGGAAAAGCATTTGACACAAGCGAGGAATGTAAGCGGGCACGCAGCATATAAAATACAACCGATATAACATCAACCTAAGCTAACTGCGCACTAAAATCTATTATTGATACAGGTTATCAACGGCCCACCATTCTTACATTGCATTCAAGCACCTGGGGGATCTTACGCTAGGTAGAAAGCGTCCACCTCTTGATGAAAGTTTCCCCCAGCGGAAACGGGAGATGCCGGGACGCCTCCGGACGGAGCACCCGCACAGACCGGGGGGCCAGGTGTCCCATGGCTCCTTCAATGTACACTAGCGCATTTGCTACCGTGTAAATTTACTACAGCTGAGGAAAATCCTCACTCCGACCCCTTGTCAGAAACGCAGAGGCGGCTACACCGAAGGCCACTTTTGGCAAATTATCCATTACGCAATCGCCACGACGATAATCGACACGCAGATATTCCGCTTTGCCCTTGGCCTAACGGTCTCGGGGTGATCGGCACTCTGGAATGCACCCTCTCGGTTCCCCAGGTCATCCCGTGAACGCCGACAGATATGAACGGCTACGCTCTCAGCTCCGTATACCGCAGAAGCCTAACCAAACAAGATTTCCAGACAATTCTTCAAAGTCAAAATTAAATAATTGAAGATTTGAACCTGTGAGGGGCACTGATAAGTATACTTGGAGAACCCAAATCACCACAACACGTCTTTTTAAAGACCTGACGATCGTTTCACTAACAAAGTTAGCGTCATCAGAGGATGAAAAATTCTAACTACTTACTACTAACATCACCTTTTTTACTGTCTAAGGTAAATAACGATACCGATTGCCTGCGATTTAGTATCCCTCTCGGTATCGTTTTTTACCTAAGACTCAGTTAAAAGGTGATGTTAGTACTAAGTAGTTAGAAATTTTCATCCTCTGATGACACTAACTTTGTTAGTGAAACGATCGGTGAAACAATGCGTCAGGTCTTACAAAAGATGTGTTGTGGTGATTTGAGTTCTCCATGTGTACATATCAAAATTAAATCTAAACGTCAGTTGAAGTTTTTATGTATAATTAAGAGTATAATCGCAACCTTAAACTGTAACTTGAGTTATTATCATCCATATTAAAATTGTTATTGTAATTCTTTGACAAATCAGTCCTCATTGCTTGTGTCAAAAATTCGGCTCCTGTAAATTCAAACTGGCTAGTAGCGACAGTGCAAATTTAATCGATAAGCTCCGATGATCATGAAATTTCGATAATAATCATCAGAAACGTAGGCTGTAATTGAACGAAAAAGTTTAACTCTCATTCAGTCAGAAAACATTAGAATAACACAATCATAAGTTCAAAATGTACAGTATAATTCATTTTAAAATATGAACATGAAAAGTGATGGTCTTATTCAAATACCAATAAGGCATCAACATCTAAATTGATGTAATTTTTCACAATCACCCGTGGATTTTGTTGATAAGTCATGCACAAAACATAAATTCTTAGACCTTATAGATACTGTAATCTCTCGAGGAAAAATAAAATCCAATACTTACCACATACTTTTCACGTTATCTTTTATATAAGTAGTAAGAAAACAGTATAAATCACAAACACGAGGAGAATCAAAATCAAAACATAAGCTCATAATCTATTAATAAACAGTAACGTCAAGACTTAGCAATAGCTCTGTCCAGTTGCCTGAACAAAGCAACGAAAAGGCTGGAACATATAAATGTCCATTTCTATTTCTACTTATTTTCCACTCATTTGATTTATATAAATATGATAACAAAATAAATTATTGACGAGGTTTAAAGTTTAAATCCTATTTCAAATTATAGGTTTTCTTAATAAACGTTTCATTAGCTGGGTTTGATAATTATCGGATTATGTAGAATAAAAATATTACGTTATCAGTGTGTGCTTTAAAACTATAGAACGCTATGAAATTTCTACAATGTATATGTTATATAAAAATGTTACATAGGTTTTTGTATAATACTTGATGGTATGCAATATTACATTTGTTACCTAAATGTGCTCCATTTGCAAAGCACATTTGTGTCATTTTTAAGTAACAGTGTAATGTTACGGTGATACTTTATTAAGCTTCCCATGCCACGTAACGGTTACAAACGTGTTTGTTGGGTGCACCTCGATTCCACCTCGGTACCTAATAATAACACAAAGTAAAACAACTACGACGGCAAAACTTCCAATACCTGGACAGCTCACGTACAGAACCTGCGAACGGCGGTGGGATTACTGAAATATTGCTGTACGCATCTTATCAGCCCGTCACGGGCGAGAGCTCCCTTCACATGCCAATGGCCTTGGGGCGGTCACCGGCACGACAGCCAGCATTTTATTCGTTTCCCACCGGTCGCATCGGAATAAATATACAATATATAACTTGATTAATGTCTGTGATGATCTAATTCACTGTAAACAGGGTAATTGCGGCTTATAATTGATTTTTTCCCTCACGGCTCGTCCGCGACTTTGCCGCCGCGATGTCACTGCAGCCTTTGGCTTATTGTGCATGCCCTTAGTCTTTTTACTCAAACCATTCCAAAATCAATGTTCCTTGAACTAGTCAGCACAGCGATTGATAGGGTGAAGTTTTATATTGCTCTGTCTCTGGTCTAGACTGACCGTAGATCAGTTACCTTTTGCAGTCCAGAGCTTTACACTCGCATAAGATATGCTGGACTGATTCCTCCCCCTCGCCGCAGAGTCTGCATGCGAGGTCCCTCTCGAACTGCCCCATTTTATGCGGGTGTTTCTTGACGGTCGTGTGTCCCGTCAAGAGACCTGTTATGTTTCTGAGCTGTCCTCTGCTAAGATTTAGCAGCTCCACAGATCTCTTTGAACTGCGTTCGTCAATCACTGACTTCCCATGTCTGAGCCCTGGACAGTCTACCCAGTACACCCTGTGTTCGTTTCTGTCCCAGGATTTAATGGCTCCCCTAGCCGTGCTCTTTGTCACGGCCAGAACCAGTTCTGCTCCCATAAATGGTTCTGCTAACCCTCTCTTCGTGAGACTGTCAGCTTCTTCATTGCTTTTGACCCCCGAGTAACCCGGCACCCAAATGAGGGTGACCTCATTCTGCCCAGCCAGGTCGCTCGTCTCGTCACGGCACTCACTCACCAGCCAGGAATTTACCCGTGGGCTCCTTGGGGCCTTAAGGGCTGCCTGGTTATCTGTGGATATGAGGATCCGCTTGTTGGTGTATCCCCTCCTCTTATTCTCCCGCACACAGTGCAGAATGGCGTAGATTTCGGCCTGAAAGACCGTTGCATGGGCTCCGAGGGAAATACTATGACTTGACCTCAGTCCTGCCGAATAAACACCTGCCCCCGAGGAGCGCGTCCCGTGGTATGCCCGGTGTCTCCTCCCGTCATGTCTCGCGTTCGGGCATTTCCACTGTAAAGTTGTTTTCCCTGCTGATACGCGGGCTCACGAAGTCTGACCTCATTTCAAGCATGGGCTCCTTCACGATCTCCTAAATTTTGCAGTGGCCCCTGAAGCCTGGGTTGATCTTCAGTCTACCATTGCAGGCTAGTCTGTATAGTCCTTGCCTGCCCTCCCCCATAATAACCAAATGTAGGGGAGGGCAGATCCAGCAACACTTCCATGGCGGCTGTTGGGGTTGAAGACCCCCCTGTGATGCCCAGGCAATCCATCCTCTGGATCTTGCATAGTTTTTATTTGGCACTGGATTGTGTCACCATAGGCCACCAGATCAGTGCCGCTTATAGAGTGAGAATTATGTGGCTATCCCACTTCATCCTCCTCGTAACCGGTTGCTTTCGGGAATCACCCCGAGCCCTTGACCAACCGTCCACCTTTCCACCACTTTCAGTGCTGTCTGCATGTGCTCCCGCACTGACTGTGTACCTTATCTCGGACTATGATAACGATGTCGTCCGCATAGCCCTGTACCTCATACCCCCCTCCCGAGAGCCTCCCTAGCAGGCCGTCCACAATTAGGCACCAGAGCAAGGGAGACAAAACGCTCCCCTGCGGACACCCCGCCGCGACCCCCGTCAGTAGAGTCGCTCCCGCGAGTGAGATGAACACCGCCCTGTCCTTGAGCATGGAACTGATTCACCTGCAGCAGGTCTCCTCTATTCCACGCACCCTGACAGCTGCCAGAACCGATCCGAATGAGGTATTGCTGAAGGCCCCCTCTATCTCTAGGAAGGCTCCCAGCGCCAACTCCCTGTTCTCCAGCGTATTCTCCAATTTCGGCACCAGTTGGTGCAGTGCTGTTTCTGTTGAGACTCCTGCTCTGCATGCATATTGTTCGCAGTGTAGTGTATATGCTTCCAGTACACCGCCCCTAATGTGCCAGTTAGGCAGTTTTTCCATTGTTTTTAGCAAGGACATAAAACTTATTGGCCTCAGGGACTTTGCCTGGTCTGTTGGACGCCCAGGTTTAGGAATGAATACAACCCTGTCCAGTCTGCATGCCCTCGGAATGTACCCCAGAGCCGGGCTGGCCCTCATAATGAGGGTAAGCACCGGCACCTGTATATCTATACCCTGTTGGAACATGATCGACATTATTTCATCAAATCCCGGGGATTTGTATGGCTTAAAGCTGTTAATGGCCCATCTGATTTTGCTCCAAGTAACCACCTTTTTAGCGACTGTCTAGTCTACTCTAGATGCCCGCCTATAAGGCGCCTTTACTTCTGAGTGTTCCCAGTCCGGAGGTCATTGGTTTACAGTCGGGGAAGTGCGTCTGGAGTAAAATTTTCATAGCTTCCTCCACCGAGCTTGTAAAGCCACCCGCGGATGTTCTAAGGGAGTCTATGTTGTGCTGAGTGCCCTTGGACAAGATCTTGTGTAGTCGAGCATTCTCGGATGTGTTCTCCACTTCCTCGCACTGCCTCCTCCACGACTCGTTCCTGGCGTCCCTCAGTCTTTTGTTATAGGTCGTTAGGGCGTGTCTATATTCATCCCATGCTCCCGACCTTTGGCCGCGTTAAGCAGTTCCTTAGAGTCATCAGTAGTCCGGCTATGGCTGCCCTACTGTGCTGAGGGTTGACCTGAAGGAACCTTAGTTCCATCAACCTATGGTTGCTTCCCCAGTGGGCGGAAGATAACCCTTCTCAGGCCCCAGAATGCCTTGAAGGAGGTTCCTTTAAGGGCTCTGTAAGACGCCTGGTCGATCGAGCAGGCGAGAATCTGTCCCTTCTCCTCTGCCTTGCTGCTTAGAACCGACCAGTGTTTTGTCTCCAGTTCAGCGCTCTGGATTTTCAGTCTGCTGATCATCGTCCCCTGCAGGGCGGTGTCAGGGATCCGTACGAGGACCTTGCGTCTCTTTGGGAGTTCCTTGGGCTCGACGTCTGTCAAGTCCTCCCAAATTTGACCGAGGCCCCTGATCGTTGTCCGCAGCCAGTCTGGCGACTGTGGGCCGAAACATATTATCCAGAGGATGCCTCTTGCCAGGCACGGCCGGTGGAACTGAGGCGGGCCCTTCCCTTCCTGAAGAGGGTCCACCGCAGCCTGGATCAGGGCCGCCTTCACCTGGTCTAGCGTGACGTCAGGATGGCATCTGTCAATCACCGCCATCCAGAGGGCCTCCCTATACGAGGCAGTCTGCGCCAGTGTTCCGGCACTGACCCTTCTGGGACGTCTGTCTGTGGTAGGCGTGCTAGAGCCCGAGCGCGGCCTCTTCTGACTCGCACCCTCCCCTTGCGCCTTTACAGGTACCCTGGCCCTTCTGTCTATAATTATCAACTTCTTGACACCCTTCTCATAGACGGCGAAGAAAAAAGCGATTTTTTTTCTCAACACTCAAACCTCGACCGTTCTCTGGTAACCCATGGACAAAATATTAAATTCTTAATCTAAACTATTTCATTGGATACTCGAACTAAAGCACATTAATAAAAAGAACTGCATGTAATAACTAAAATCAGATTGGTAGCGTAGTATAGTAGTTTTTAAATCAAAGAAAACTGCATGTAATAACTAAAATCAGATTGGTAGCGTAGTATAGTAGTTTTTAAATCTATGGTTGTTGAGGCGCATATGCACACTAAATATATAAATCCTCGAGTCGGGTTTTACAAGTTTTATTTAACAACAACAATAACAAAAACAATAAAGTGATAATATTAACAAAGGAAACGAAAGTTGCGTGTCGTGCACTAACCGCGGCGATACTGTCTCTGTTGTTATTTCATCTTGTCTCCTCTACAGCTGGTTCACTGTTCGTCGCTGCGGTAGAATCTGTAAAGTCGTGCGCCATGCTGTCTATCTTAGAACCTCCTGCTACTGCACTAAGGATGGCGCTACATCACCCCTTCCCCAGTGATTCCGCTAATGACAGTTTTAGGGATCACGAAACCTAATCGGCCGTCTTACCTGTCGCTTCTCTGGTGCTCTTGCCTGGTCCTTGAAGTAACTGAGTCTGTCTGATGTTATTGGTTGCTTTTGTGGGGGTGGTCTAAGGATGAGTTCAGAGTCGTTTGTATGCTGTTCCATGAAGGCTGGCTTTAAGCGATCGATGGCGACTTTGATGATTTTGTTTTCTATCTTTAGCGTGCAAACTTTTTCATTTCTTTCCAGAATTTCGTATGGTCCGGTGGAGGGCTGCTGTAGTGGCCTTTTCACGGTATCCACCTGAAGAAATGCATGCGTACAGTCTTTTAGTTTTGGGTGTACAAACGTTGTTGAATTTCCGTGGAAATTTGTTTGTACCGGCTGTAAATTCTGCATCGTCTCTTTCAGTCGTGAAACAAATGCTTCTGGGTCGCAGTATGTGTGGCTTTTTGTAAAAAATTCTCCCGGCAGGCGAAGAGTTCTTCCGTAGACTAGTTCTGCTGAAGAAGATTTCATGTCCTCTTTGTAGCATGCTCTGAGGCTTAGTAAAACTGGCGGCAGTGTTTCGATCCAGTTTCCTGTCTCGTGGCACATAATGGTCGTTTGAAAGGTGCGTGCCATCTTTCCAGGATGCCGTTAGTCTGCGGATGGTAAGCTGTTGTTCTTTTCTTATTTATTCCCATTATATTGGTCAAAGACTTTATAAGAGCAGACTCAAATTGCCTGCGTTGGTCACTGGTGATTGAGGATGGAACGCCGAACCTCGCTATCCAGTGTTCATAAAATGTCTTAGCGGCGGTTTCGATGGTAATATCCTTCAAAGGGATTGCCTCAGGCCATCTGGTGTATATGTCTATCATTGTTAGACAATATTTAAAATATCTTGATGTCGGTAACGGGCCTATTATGTCTAGGTGAACATCTTCGAAACGACCGTCTGGTACTGCGAATTTTTGTAAAGGAGCTTTCGTGTGTCGTTGTATTTTACTCCTTTGACACGGCATGCAGTTCTTAGTCCAGTATGAAACATCCTTGTTCATACGCGGCCAAACAAATTTTTGTCTTATTAATTTGCCTGTAGATTTTGTACCTGGGTGCGCTAGACCGTGCAATTTATCAAATACCTGCTTTCTTAAGGTATAAGGCACGAATGGTCGGATATTGTGGGCGGATACATCGCAGTAGAGTGGTGGGTTTCCATCCTCTGTCGGTATTGGCTGAAGCTTGAGGGAGGTTTCCTCCTCTAAGATGTGTTTCACCTCCGAGTCGCTTGCTTGCTCCAGCGCTAAAGTATGGCGGTCGAGCCCGTTGGGGAATTCTATTTCAGAGATTCTTGACATCGTGTCGGCTATTGTGTTCTGTCTGCCTAGGATGTAAATAATGTCGGTAGTAAACTGGCCCATAAAATCTAGTTGGCGAAATTGCCGGGGCGTGGCTTTGTCTGCCCTTTGCTGAAAGGCGAACGTGAGCGGTTTATGGTCGCACTTTATGGTTAGTTCCCTTCCTTCCACCATGTAGCTGAAGTGTTTCACTGACTCATAGATAGCTACCAGTTCACGGTCGTACGCACTATATTTCTGTTGAGCTTTGTTTAACTTTTTTGAAAAAAATGCCAAAGGTTCCCACTGTCCGTTATTAAACTGTTCTAACACACTGCCGATGGCTTTATTGGACGCATCAGTGGATAAAGATATACGCGCACCTTGAACTGGGTTTCGTAATAGCACGGCACTCGCGAGGCTGCTTTTACACTTGGCAAATGCCTCTTCAATATCTTGTGTCCACGGCACTGGTCGTTTATCGTTCTTAATGCTGTCTTTTAAAAGTTCGTTCAAAGGAGCTTGTATTTCAGCGGCGTTTTTAATTAATGATCTGTAAAAATTAATTATACCTAAAAATTTTCTTAAGTCTTTAATAATGCTAGGTTTGGGATAGTTTGTGATAGCACTGACTTTTTGTGGTAGCGGCTGGGTACCTTTATCACTGATTCTATAACCCAAATAATCTACGCTATTTACACCAAATTCACATTTTGCCATGTATATTGTTAGTCCGTGTTGCTTTAGTCTTTCAAACACATTTTCTATGTGACGCGTGTGCTCTTCCGCATTCTGTGACGCTATTAAGATGTCGTATAAATATACGTAACAGAAGTCCAAGTTTTGAAGCACTGTATGCATATAGCGCATGAAAGTTTGTGAAGCATTCCGTAATCCGAAACACATGAAAGGGAATTCGAATAATCCGAATGGCGTTATTACTGCTGTTTTAGGGATATCTTGTTCCGCGACCGGTATTTGGTGGTATGCTCGATTAAGGTCAATCTTTGAAAAGACTGTAGCTTTATCCAGGATATACGTAAAGTCTTTAATGTGGGCTATCGGGTACATGTCTGGAACGGTGACGCTGTTTAGTTTCCTGTAATCCCCACACGGTCTCCAAGTTCCTGGTTCTTTGTTTGGCGCGAGGTGAAGTGGGCTGGCCCACGGACTGCTAGACTGCCTGCAGATGCCCCTCTCCAGCATGTATTGGAATTCTTCCTTAGCTGCTTTTAGCTTTTCGGGTGACAGTCTGCGCACCCTCTCCGCGATAGGCGGTCCTTCCGTTATGATGTGGTGCATGATTGGATGTCTTTTGTTACAGCTGATTGGCGTGTTTGAAGTTATCTCTGGGAACTTGCGTAAAAGATGGCGGTACTTACATTCTTCAGCGACGGTTGTGATGCTTGGCGTGTCACACGTCCCTTCGGTAGATGGCGCTGACAGTTTTGTGGTGCCGTTGATTAAACATCGCCGTTTTAAGTCGACGAGCAAGCCGTAATGTTTTAGAAAGTCGGCGCCGATGATAGGGCGGGATACATCAGCTATAATAAAAGACCATTTAAAGGATCTTCTCAGACCTGGATTGAGGCATAGTAGTTCCTAATCGAAAGTGTCTATAACAGACCCGGTTGCAGCGTACAGTTTGTATTTGCCCGGTTTCCGTTTTTTTGACGTACGCTTCGGGAATACCGACACGTCTGCACCTGTGTCCACTATAAACTTTATTCCTGTCGCTCTGTCTGTCACAAATAAACGGTTTTGTGTAGCTGTGCCATCGCCAACAGCTGCATTTGACGATGGCCGGTCTAGTTTTCCGAATTTTGAGGTTTGTTGAATGTGCACGGTGCTGCACACTTTTTGGCCCTGTTTCCGAATTTCTCGTGGCAATAGCAGATTCCATTATGCCCTGGTCTACTTTTGCTTCGTGATCGCGACCTCTTACGGTATCTGTGGAAGTTACGCCTACTGTAGTTCTGCGGTTGCAGTTGTTCGATCGCTGCTGTCAGCGCTGTCACTTGTGCTTTCAGTTGCGCGATGGCGCTGTCCTCACTCGAGTTTTGCTGATTCACGTGATTTGACGTTGACACACTCACTGCGTATATGGCACTGTGATTTGTGTCCGGCACTTCCACTATTTTATCTGCAATGTCCGCCATTTTTGTTAGCTCTAGTCCTTCTGTCACTGTTAACACTTCTTGCACTCTTAAAGGAAGTCTCTGGCGCCACAATGTTTTCACTACGTACTCTGTGAACTTACTCCCTGCTAATGCTTTCATTTCTCTTAGCAGTTGGGATGGTTTTCTGTCTTCCAGCTGTATTTCCGTCGGCAGTTTTCTGAGTTGCGTCTCTTGCGAGTCGGAAAACCTGGCTGTTAATTGTTCTTTTAAAGTATTGTATTTGTTGGTTTCTCGTGGTGCGAGTAACAGATCTTGGGCCTTTTGTAGCACAGAATTATCTAGCACTGCTATGACGGCGAAATATTTTGCTGTGTCAGATGTAACTTTGTGTGCGTAAAATTGCGCCTCTGCCTGTACGAACCTGAGTGCTGGATTCGTCTGCCAAAAGGGCGGTAATTTTATGTTTTTGATGTCGTTCACTTCGAGACTATTTACGGTTGCGTCACCAGTTGTCACGTTTACGTCTGTATCGTTACCCATGATGAAGTAATGAAGTCTATTTATTTGTCATTTTTGTTTACGCGTCACTTTATACAGAGTCTTTGTTCTGGAATTTTGAACGGTTTGTTTATTCACTATTTTCGTCCAGGGGCACCACTTTATGGTTGTTGAGACGCATATGCACACTAAATATATAAATCCTCGAGTCGGGTTTTACAAGTTTTATTTAACAACAACAATAACAAAAACAATAAAGTGATAATATTAACAAAGGAAACAAAAGTTGCGTGTCGTGCACTAACCGGCGATACTGTTTCTGTTGTTATTTCATCTTGTCTCCTCTGCAGCTGGTTCACTGTTCGTCGCTGCGGTAGAATCTGTAAAGTCGTGCGCCATGCTGTCTATCTTAGAACCTCCTGCTACTGCACTAAGGATGGCGCTACAAATCAAAGAAAACTGCATGTAATACGGGAATCATCGTACATTGAAATGTGTGATGCGTTTAAAACTAAATAGCCAACCCTTCATAGGTCACGGATAACTAAAGTGAATGAAAATTCATGAAACTACTAAAAATCCAACTTGCTAGAGATGTATACCGATTTTACACCTTAAGTTAAATAAAGCTCTTTCGACATAAACAATTATATGAATACTTATACGTAAACTTGGATAAAACGCCATGGAAAATAATTAATAACCTAAAGCAAACAAAACCTCATATGATATGGCAAATTATATAAAATAGAAATGTATAAAATAATTAAAATTAAATCGTTCGAGAAATATATTACAGTTAAGTTGTTGTGGCGTGGTCCTTTTCGTCGGGACCATGGTGCCCCAGCTGGTACCAAGCGTTATTGTCTGCACTGGCAGGAGTACATATCCCATGAGGTGGCTTCCAAGTGCTCGGGCTCGCCGGCTGGTAACTCTTGCTGCTCCTGGGGCTTCTGCGGTCTTATAACAAGCTACATCGGGCTCCCACCTGTGGGGTAGCTTCGCTACTACTCGTTTCTTTCGTGGATCTGACCACTTGTCCTGGCTCTTAGCACGGGCGTATCTGGACATAACGACCACCGTGCCAGACCGGGAACAGAACAAGTTAAACGGTCTGTTGCAGCGGTAACGTTTGTGGCCAAACTGACCACACCAACAACATAAACTATGTTCTTTAGCTGGCAAGTATTCCGGCTCTACGGGAATGATTTCAACGTCCCTCTTCCGGGGGTCGCTTCTTCTGGTCACCTCCTCCCATGACGACCAGTTGTCGGCCCTTGCTTTCAGCTCTGGTTCAACTTTAGACGTGGTTTTTCTCTAACCAGCGAATATTACGTGTCACCCGGTGAGTGATACCATTTGTAGGGGTGCCAAGCTCCCTGGCCATGAATTTATCCAACGGACGTTGCTGTTGCGCTATCCTCTCTCCCAGGGTGTTTGTTTCCGTAGCATGTATCTGGGTTACTTATGGATAAGGCTTTTCTGACGTCAGCCGCTCTCCGTCGAGGTAACTCTCGGCGGTCTGCAAATCTATACGAAAGTCGTTTTTGCCTAAGATGTCCATTCCCAATACGATGTCTACCGGGAGGTGTGACAGATACAATAGATCACCCTGTATATTCTTACTACTTAGTATCAATTGTGTTATATACATTCGTAGTACGGAAACCAGTCTGCCATCACCGATACGGGTATTTACTTCTGGCAAGGGAATGGCCTGCACATATTGTGCATCGATTTCTTCCAGTGCGATCTTGCTTAAAAAGGAACGGGTTGCCCCTGTATCCAACAGAGTACTGAAACACTTCTGGCATATTCTTGTCTTTATTATGGGTCGGTTGTCGATTCGAGTTTGTCTGTCAATAGCCGAGACGTCTGAAACCTCGGTCATAGGCAAGGCTGAAGTTGCGGGGCGGCTCTTTACGGAGGAAGTGGCATTGCAGCATTCCGGTCGCTCTGAAGGAGGCCTTAGTGTGTCCTTTGTCCCTTCAGCTCTTCTAACATTGATTCAATTGCCTTAGCCTTTTCTATTAACACTCAGATGTCTGGCTCGTCGCAATTCCAGAGCATCTCACGAAATTCCGGACGTAAATTTCTCTGTAACGAGGTCAATTCTTGCTGCCTGGTGATGTTTCCACGTCTGCGGATAAGCGTCTGTAGCTCTGTGATATATGTAGATACGGATTCGCTAGCTCTGTGCAAACCAGCGACTTATTTCAGCTTCCAGATTTTTGTAGTAATTTACGGTATAATAGAAGCGCTTGAAGTCGTCGATGAAGTCTGGGGTAGGGTTAGTAGAAGGCAGCTTAGAGAGATGTTAAAATGTAAGCGTTTTTCTTACAACCGTTCCAGAAATGCTACGGGATCTGACTTGTCATGGAAATGCAAGTCCCATGCCATCGCATTGAGCGGTTCTTGCTGACGAAACGTCGGAGTCATAGCCACAGGTGGTATCTGCGTGGGACTGGGTTTTGCAAAGGCGGTGTGACGTGCTCTAATAAATTGTCAGTTTGCGGCGGCGATGAAGCGGTACAGGCAGGCAGTGAAGCTGCCTCGGTATGTGTCGATCTTCAATCTCGTAAAAAAAAAACGAATTAATTGCTTCTTCATTTCCTCGACGGTAGCCTGAGGTCGCAAATAAAATTTATGTAGCTCCATCTCCAATTTAGGCATTTTAAGCCTGAATATCCATCCTACCCTGCCGTCCAATACGTCTAAGTCGGGTTCTTCTGGATGGTCACTCGACGGCAATGTCTGCTTTTGAGTCTGACATGTTCAACGCTTATGTAATAAACTTGTAAAGTGCAAGGATAGTTCTGCGAAGTTGTCGAAACCGTTAAAGTAGCGTTACGATGTCAATAATCGGGACGGTCACAGCAGTAGCTAATCCTTTGGTGAGCAGTAGCTAATAAAAAAAATCACAAACTAAAAAAACCGATATAACAAAATTATCTACTGGTTGGAACTAAAAAAATACTATTAAACCTGAAACTGAATGTTGATAAAAACAGTCTTCAAAGCAAGCATAAGGAAACAATTGTTAACTATCCTAGAGTAAAAGCTGCTCCACTAGTGCACAAAACAAAGTAATTTAATTATCGCTTTACAAAGTTAAGTTTACAAACTCTTGACGATAGCTATCGTAGATAACAATTTTTCAATTAATTTATAAACTCTGCCTCTGTTTAAACTCAAATATAACAGATTCTGTAGGATATCCTATCTTATCTAGAATTCCCAAAAATTCTTATCGCGTTTAACAATAAACTATGTACATTAAAATTTATAACCTTTGAAATATTTACATCCACTTCCTTAAATCCACCTTTTCCTAATCAAATAAGTTAGGTCCCTGCTTGGGCGCCATTTGTAACGTGTAATTTTTCGTTGGGTTTTATTTACTGTTCCCTATAATCGGAAATTTCTTTGGTAATCTTACCAAAACGTTTTTCCTACGGGATCATAATCAGGCGCCAGCATCGATTCAGTTGTCTTTAGGAATTAGGAAGTTTATGCGCTCCCTCAAGAGTATACCTCCTTTCTAAGTCGCTGTCAACAGCTACTCAGACCCATGGTAAGCTACAGTGGAGAAGGGGTTCTCCTAAGTCGTGAAGCGAAGTCACATGGAACTTCTAGCTATAGCCTTTATTGCAGAATAACTGTTATGAAGTATGTTTAAGTGGATTCTCGGGAATAACTGAATGAAATGCTGGGTGGCAATAATATTCTATTTACAAATTATTTACAAGAAAATATTTACAAGAACTTATTTACAAGAAAATATGGACAAAAGGGATTTACCGCAGGAAATCAGAATGTGATATCCCGTACTCGGGAGTGAACATGAGGGTACTAACGCTAGTTTCTTAATAAAATCACAACATTCATATAACGAGGCTTATGGGGAACCAGAGGATATAACAAGGTAAGCTAACTGCGCACTAAAATGTATAATTAATACAGGTTATCAACAACACAGCATTCATACGATGCATTCAACTACATGAGGAGCTTACCCTAGGTAGAAGGCGTCCACCCCTTGATGAAACTAACGGGAGACGCCCAGAACTCTTCAGACGGAACCCCCGGACAGACCAGGGGGGCAGGTGTCGTCTGGCTGCTTCTATGTACACTAGCGCATTCGCTGCCGTGTAAATTTAACACAGCCAAGGAATATCCTCACTCCGACCCCTTTCCAGGCATACAGAGGCGGCTACACGGAAGGTCGCTTTTGGCAGATTATCCATGAAGCAATCGCCACGACGATAATCGACACGCAGCTATTCCGTTTTGCCGCTTGTCCTAATGGTCTCGGGGAATCGTAACTCTAAAATGCAACCCCTGGGTTCCCCACGTCAGCCCGCGAACACCGACAGAGATGAACGGCTACGCAACCAGCTCCGTATACCGCAGAAAGTCTAACCAAACAAGACTCCCGGACAAATCATGGCTGCTGCACCTTCGGTGATGGCGTCGAGTATCTGTACCTAATAAAATAAATAAATGCCACTGGACCATTATCACGGCTGTGACTCTACGGCCTGGTGCAGCTGCTGTTATATTTCAACCACTGCTTGGGCGGGCTCTCCACCTCGATTTCACCTCGGTACCTAATAATAACAACACAAAATAAAACAACTACGACCGCAAAAGTCCCAAGACCTGGACAGCTGACGTACAGAACCTGCGAACAGATGTGGAATTACTGAAATCCTGCTGTTCGCAATTTGATGCCCGTCGCGGGAGAGTCTCCCTTTCCATGTTCATGGCCTTGCGCCAGCATTATTATTCCCTTCCCACCGATCGCACCGGAATAAATATAAAATATATAACTCACTAAATATTTGTGGTGATCAAATTTACTGTAAACGGGGTAATTACAGCTCCTAACTGATTACTAAGCTGAATATTCTGTCTATAATTATCAACTTCGTGTATATATATATATATATATATATATATATATATATATATATATATATATATATATATATATATATATATATATATATATATAGTAAAATTTCACCCACCCCCTAATCAAATTTTTGAATACAAAAACATCCCCTTTTTACACAGACATATAAACACTGTTATTGGTAACAAAATTTGGGATAGCGAGTGAATATAACGTTCTGTCCCCTCCACCACTGGGCGCCGCTACCACTCGGTATATCCACGCACAGTGATTGAGAGCGCTAAGAACCACCTACCTTGAAAACCTCTTCCACCTGCGTCTTACAGTTGTCTGGGTTACTATTGTGAGTAACTTTGGCTAGTAATTGTCCAATCGAGACCTACGTAGTAATAAACGGTTCTAAACCATCAATTGAAGGGTTGAGAGAGAGCAAGGAGAAAAACTTAATTGTTCATTTAACTCAATTTATTGCATAAAATGACAATTCTAGCCAATACAACAGTTAAGTCACAGAGTCAGACGCTTGGGCGCCACTTTGAAACAGATGATTCAAACCCCCTTTACCGCCACCACATGTGGTATACCGTGCCCGCTTTTACTCTCGAAGGTGAATGGCCGAGGACGCATACCAGGGCTCCCAACTCTGTGTGTTTGTTCCAGTGGCGTGCGGATTATAGATTGATAATTCAAGTAATATTTTAATTTCATATTTATGTTTTTCTTTGTTTCATTTTTACCTTTGTGATTTTGGTGGAGACAACACACACAGAACAGCAGAAATCTGATACTCATCTACCCAGCGCATTTCACACTTCCCTTCACGTGAATGCACGAATGTTCATTTTTCGCGATTTGGAATGTTACGCACCTTGGCTGCCTTTCCCATTTTCCATTTTGCTTAATAGATTCATTTCGCGTGACTCTTCATGGTCTGCCTGTATCAGGTCTTAAATGTTCGGATATAAGCACTTCAAGACCCGGTTCGCCCAGGCGTTGTTTGCCTCACACAGAAAGATTACCCTGCAGGCAGCAGTGTACGTGATGGGAAGGTTATCCTATGGGTTTTATATTTTCCAAAAGCTCGACTCTACAGATAAAAATAACCCTAGACTCCCGTTCACTTCCCTTCATGCGGAAAACATATACGCGTGAACTGAAATACTTCATAGACCTCCAGGCTGCCATTTCACACCAGCTATGCTTAATTTGTTTGTAAATCGCGTGGCCTTCATGTCCTGCCCGTTATCGGGTCTTGTATATCGGAAATTGGCACTTCATGGAGTGAAACTTCGCTTGGGTGTCCCTCCAAGACGGAACTGCGAGTTAGGCATTGTACAAAAATTGTCACGCATAAGGGGAAGCAATCCAATGCCATGCAGGCTTAGTTTACGGATTTTACTAAGCTACAAAATGTATACCACACAGTACCACATAAATATTTTTGATTTTAAGTTTCTGATTCAATATTCTATTTCAAAACATATTCCCCCTTTATATTTGATTTCAAGTTTCAGATTCCATATTCTATTTCAGGGCATATCCCCCACTTATATTTGATTTCAGGTTTCAGATTCATTATTCTATTTCAAGACATATTCCCCCTTATATTTCATTTCAAGTTTCAAAGTATGGCAAATTTCTGACATTGGATAAAATATGTACTCAGGTCTCTCTATTTGAATTTATATTTCATTTACGGTTCGTTATTTCAAATTCAGCAAATTTCAGATTTTAGCCCGGCGACCTAGGTGTCTAACTCGGAGGTACAAAGCACTAGACACATAAATATTAAAACTTAAAACTAATAAAACATTATAATACGGCCGAAACATTTCAACTCCCCAGTCGGTGCTACATTTTGACGTCAATAAGTGCAAATTTTCACGATATAATTACTAAACTAACATACACATCTTAAGTGCTATTTAGTAGGAGCGAAAATTTTATTTCAAGAATATACGGCAACACCAGCTGATAATGTTTCTGATTTCAAGTTTTAACTTAATGGTTTTAAATTTGGCAACATGTGGTGCAAGCAAGTAGTATTCTAGACATCGAATTTAGTTTAAATAACTTTGGCAACCCTAAAATGAGCACATGAAATCTCAGCATTTTAGCAGATTTGGCAACATTTCAAATGTATACATAATTTCTCTGCCTAAAATTAAAACAAATAACATTCCAGCTTTAAAGTTTTAATTGACATCGAACAAGTTTGGTATTTTTAAAGGTCTAAGCTATTAATTTTATTCACAGTCAATACCACATAGGACCCTAATTATATTATTCACTAATTATTCATTAATATTATTATTGCAATTATTACTATTAACAGATATTATTAAGTGGCGTTCTAAATTATCTATTTTGAAAGATTGTCTTCTACCATTTAATAAGTTTTTATACGAAGAAAAACTCTGTTCTACGTCGACTGAGGTAATTGGAGTATATTTTAAGCTTGACAATATGGTAGGGTCTACATTGTTTAAATCGTCTGAAAAATCTTCATCCAGAGCTTTTGCAATCTGCGTTAACTTGGTAAAACCCTCATTTTTTGTGAGTGTTTCTCATATTTTTTTTGTAATTTGTTTTTCAACAGGCCCATTTACTTTATCAATAGTTTCCTTTGAAATGTTCTATTAATTTAACTGATTCAGTTAGCAAAACATGTTTCACAGACCATCTTGAATAAATTTTGATATAGTAATATTATTTGTTTTTTCTAATTCTTTGACTGCAATTAATTAAGGTCTAGATAAATAAATTTCAGTTAGGTGTCTATCATTAAATTAGCAATATATCTACCACAAACATCTTGAGTTTCATCTACTACAACGTAAAAAAATATTTTTATAAGAGTTTTTACTTCTGAAAAAGTTTCTAAATAGCATTTTTCAACCATATTTTTTCTCAAAGTACTTTCATCTGGTATAAACTGTTTACAATATTTTTCCAAAAATGACTTGAAGACAATGTTATTTAATTTATTCAGTGGAATATTAGAAGCAACCATTGCCTCGCATAAGTCAAATTTAAAGGTATCTTCTGCTTTCTTTGTTTGGTTTCCCAAACATTCGCGTATTGATGCTCGGGATGTATTATTTGAATTTCGTTTTTCATAATTTCTTTGATGCAGAGGTGTCTTACAGTGTTGGTCTATGAGATATTTACTTGCGCTTGAAATCTGTTCGAAAAGAAATCAATATTACTACAGGCATCTACATTTTTTTCGAATAAATAGTAATTTAGTATTGTTTTTATAAAATATCCGTGAATTAAGTAATAAAAATAAAGAAGTATATTTTTAATTTGTATTTCAGTAATTTTTCTAAGAACTGCAGGTACGTTTTTAATACTTTATTTAATTTTTAATTTCGATTGATATAATATAATAATTTTCGATTATAAAAAAATTTCGATTATAAAAATCATATGTCGGAAAATGTAGCAAATAAATACTAAGCTGATTAATGGCGAAGGTTAGAAAAACAAAGAAAATAGGTCAGTTGCTTAAAATAAAAACTAACTTACCACTTTCCCGCATGGTTTACACAAAACATTGCCACCATCTACGGAAAGCCCTGAGTGTGGCCGTATCCAGCTTGACAATTTGTAGCACTTTTTTTTTTCAGTATAAAATAATGAAAACAACCCTACACTAACACTGTTTAAATTCAGTGTGCGTACAACTAAGCACAAGCAAACTAAATAAGAGAAACAAATTATTTCAATTCTAAACACTACTGGCGTGTAAATAAATCAGCCCTAATCCCCTTTAATGTCTTCTTGGGACTTAAGATACGAATAAAATTACCTGGCGCCAGTCCTTTCAATATATTCTGCAGTTATTATTGGTAATTTCAGGCACAGTTTTTATGATAGGCGATCGTAAAACCCCAGTTCTTACGAATTTTAGATTTATACAATACCGACAAATTGCATTTTGCTATTTATTTCACGTTGATGTAAAGTAAAAAGAAAAGAGCGCCATTACCGACAGTCCTTCCAAGAATTTGTTTTTATACTCTCACCTATTAGCTCCTAGTTTCATTTAGGTATAGCACGTACAATGCTAGGAGACGGTAGATTCTAAGAACCCAGAGGTAGCTCACCCTGTCTAGCGCACTGTCTTATATCTGAGTGAAGCGCTCGAACTATACAATACCAGGAATTTGGAATCTCCTTTCCGCCAGCTACATTTTAACGGCCTATAAATTTACCTTAGCAGTTGCTTCCATTGAAACACACATATGGCTATTGTTATATACGGAAACCTCTAAAAATTGTAAAATATGCAAATAATGCAAAATATATGGAAATTCCAATTTAGGTAAAATACACTAATATATGCAACTTATGCAAAAAAAAATTGCGAATTGCATATAATCCGAGCTCTGCTTATGACGATCTTCAATACTATAGAGATATTCTAGTATCAACCAGTGTTAATAAGTCGAATGCGATCCCAATGGGCGAACAAAGGTTGTTGCTTGGAACAGTATCTGACTAAAATACAGCCGATGATAAATCCACGAGGGCGAACATCCTCAACTCCTCACGGTTTTGGTCACGACACACATCTTAACAAAAACAAAAGACTAAACCTAAAGTTCAGAATGTAAGTGATAGAAAAAGCAGCAGCAGCACTAAAAACTATAAAATGCAAAATAACAAACAAATCGAATATGTGTTTTGGGATAACATAAATGAGTTGGTCGATAGACTTACACGTTTAGTTGTGGCTTCTCAAGGTGCTGGTAATAATGCTCATAACAACGGTTCAGTTAATCATTGAAGAACTGAAGGAAGCTATGTTATCGCCTAGTTAACCTACATATATAACATATATGCCTGCATGTTGCTTAGTATAAAGATGTCTATCGATAAGTTCGGACGTTCCGAATTCAATAAACGTTTTAATTTTAAAATTATGGAAAGAGAGATTTTCCCAAGAACTGCAAGTGGTGATTTCGTTGTGAAACATGTAGATTGTGTAAGGTCGCTGATGCAGTGGATTCAACAGATGGTGTAAATAAAAAAATTGTTGATGCGTGGATAGACGACTATCAGAAGCATAAAGACGACTATTTAAAGAATACAGATGAGGTAAGTAACACAAAGAATAATTGCCATACTGCTTGCAGCTGTGCACAAGACAGAGTGGGAAGATTTAAGAAACGAGTTTGAAAGTAAATTGAAAAATTTAACGAAGAACATAACTACTCAAGTTTTAAAAGATATCGACCAATCAAAGAATAACAAGGCGAATAAGAAGTTGGGTGAAATAGACAAAAAGCTAAAAGATTTACGTGATAAGTGAATACTTGTAAATCCAACATCACCATAAAACGACGATGACAACGACAATGTAACAATGAACCGTCTGAGGCTACGAAACAAATTATAAATGAAGGATATAAACCAGCAAGAATCAATTTTAAACGTAGGCGTACCATAATTAAAGGTTTGGATGATTTGTGGCAGATTGATTTGGCCGAGTTTACAGACTATCAGCGAGAAAACTCTGGTTACAAGTACATTTTAGTGGTCATCAATTGTTTTTCAAAGTATGTGTGGACTCGTCCACTCATATCTAAAAATGCCGAAGAGATGACTAACGCAATGGCTGATATTTTAGCTACCAGTACGGCCCCCTCTAACACCCAGTCTGATCTTGCTAGGGAGTTGTACAACTCTAAGTTCAAGGCTTTAATGAAAAAATACAACATCAATCGTTACAGTTCATATAGTGTAAAGAAGGCAGCAATAGTGGAAAGTGTCATACGTTCCTTGGAAGAGAAGATATATAAAAACTTTCACTTGCCTGATTCTTACAAGTGGTTAAATACACTGCCTGATGTCACAGCTACATACAACTCAACCAATCATCAAACAACCGATGTAAAGCCTAAAGATATCAATAAGAAAAATGAAGCAGCTATTCGTAAACCAGTCTACTCAAATATCCGAGTGTTTGATAAAAATAAATTTAGAGTGGTTGTGCATAAGTAAAGCGAACGCTCAATTTGAAAACAATTTCGGGTCGCGGCAAGTACATCATATTATCGAATTTTCATAAGAATTGTACACTATAATTATACGGCATATTAGTAAAGTTAATACTTTAAACTTACACAGACCTTGAAGATCGATTTTATAGGTCCTACTACGCGCACATTTGAAGAATTATTTCGAAAGTGTTACGATCGATATCTCTCTATTATTAAAAAAATATTGTGTTCTAATGTATTTTGAGAAAAATGTCCCAAAACTTAATTTTCCATGAAACTAAAGAATTAAATTTTGCCATATCGGTAGATAGCGTAAGTCTCTTTAAAAGAAACTTGTATGACAAATTTCATTATACGAAAGATTTCCAGAAGAAAATTTAATTCATATTTAGAAAAGTAAAGTGTTTTCCAAATTATAAACGTAGCACTTATTTTTCCTTATTAATCGCCTGAATGATTTCGTTTTAGTCAACCTAATCAAAGCGGTTTTTTCAATATCAACAATAACAAAATGTCTGCTGAAAATCATAATTTCAGACTCAAAGATGACAAAGTTATTCAGGCGTTTTAAACAAAAATGAGATCTAGTTCAAAACGTATGAAATCTGTGCACTATTGTTTCTGCAAATGTTAAAATTTTTAAAAAACATTCGTCGAGTGGTTTTGATCATGCAACCTTCTGCGCAGAAGACCAACACGCTACCACAGAGCTATCGAACGATACGTTAACTAACGTTTTGTTTACATGATACTTGACACAAGCTTTATGCCCGGAGTATATTAAAAGTATACGTAACAATTTATTACAGAATTAGTAGAACTACCATTGAAACACATTCGAGGACTGTTTCTGTCTCTTATAACATATTATGTTTAAAATTAAAGATGAAAGAAATGATTTTAGAATCTTTTTTTATAGAGTTGACTTGATTTTGTTTACATTTCTACTATATTATGCGACAATTTCAGTCTAAAACCACAGCATAATATATATATATATATATATATATATATATATATATATATATATATATATATATATATATATATATATATATATATATATATATGCTGCACTAAAACTGTATTTGGGGCCGTTCATCAAGCTAAAAATATAATCTATTTTAAAAATTTATTTAATCCCCCAGTTAAATAACATCACTTGGCAACCTCTTAATTTTATGTCGTCTGTCATTTGCCATAATTGTGGCCAAGATTTCCCTATTGTTGGTTCGGGTAGTATATTTTACGGCTAGTATTTATTTAGTTTGGTTACTGTTGATGTATGGTTTATACCTGCTATATGAATCAATCGACGCGTGGCAATTAAGTAATCTGTCTGTCAGGCATTCGATTTAACCACCAAGTGATTTCAACACATGTCTTTCAGATTTTATTTTTAATCTGGAAAAAGCTCTAAATATTGTGTACCAAATCACTTAAAATTCAAAACATAGGTTTATTTACACCATTTCTAGCCACATGTAAAATCTCATTCCAGTTAATCTGATACTTACAAAAATATAGCGTTTTCAAAAATATTTTTGTATACTTTTAGAGGGGGGGGGGGGGGCGTCCGTTATAACTGATATACGAACTCGTCTGCGGTCTTAATACAATGAAGATATGTGCCAAGTTTCCTTCTAAACAGTTGAGTATTTTTTGAGTTATCGCTCGGATACATACACTAACAAAACACAGCTTTACAAACTACTAATTTATTATAACCAACTATTTTTCAACACCACTATCAACTAAAATATTTATCGCTAATACGAAATGTCTGTAGTTTGTTCTCGCCCCTATTAATTCACACTACACTGATTCGTTTAATACTATATGATAACTTATTATGCACCAACACTACCTCAATACTGAACTAACTCACTCTACGTGCTTCTCGTCTATGTGTACTGTCCATAGAGATTCTAGACCTTCTTCACTGTTCTACACATGTCACTTCTGGTCGCTTCTAGAAACATAATTCCAGGGTGTCCGCTGTTACCAGCACACGTTACAACCGGCCTCTGACCATAGAAGTAACAAAGTTCTAAGTGAGTGGTAAGACACGAAGAAACGTACCGCCACCTAGTTGCGGAACCAAGTAGTATGTTGTCACGCCAGCTCCAAATAACACAAAAAATAGAAACTGTATACAACCAACTAACAATTTAGTAAATTGTCAGCCCTGGCCCATTCCTACCCTAATATAGGGACAAAGTATATAAGGCTAGAGGCATTCTCACCACAATTAGAACCGTAGACCGGTTTCGCTCTAATTAAAGTCGTCAGTACGGCATACTAATTGTAGCGAAAATACACCTATAAAGTAATACACCTATGGTAGTCAGCCTTATAACACTAAGTGAGTGGTAAGGCACGTTGCTGCGTGTCTTAGTCATGCTACACCAGGGGAAGGCGGACCTGATCCAGGCTGCGGTGGTAGCTGCGGTGGACTCTCTTCAGGAAGGGGAGAGCCCGGCTTAGTTCCACCGGGAGCGCCTGGCGGGGGGTATCCTCTGGATAACCTGTGCCGGCCCACAGTCGCGGGACTGGCTGCAGAAAACAATCGGGGGCCTGGGTCAGATTAGGAAGGGGGCGGACTTAACAGCCGTCGAGTCCAAGGAACTTTCAAAAAGACGCAAGGTCCCCGTGCGGATCCCTGACACCGTCCTGCAGAAGACGGTGATCAGTAGACTGAAGATCCACAACACTGGTCGGTTCTAAGCAGGAAGGCAGAGGAGAAAGGACAGACTCTCGCCTTCTCGATCGACCAGGCGTCTTACAGATCCCTTGAAGGAACCCCCATCAAGGTATTCTGGGGCCTAGGAAGGGTTAGCTTCCGCCCACTGGGGAAGCAACTAGGGGTTAATGGGACTTAGGTTCCTGCAGGTCAACCTCCAACACAGTAGGGCAACCACGGTCGGACTACTGATGGCTCTGAGGAACACGGATGTGGCCCTCATCCAGGAACCGTACTCCTATAAAAGAGAGATCGGGGGACTCGGCGGAGCTGCTGGAAATCTCACCTACAGGCTGGCTCAAATTCGAGCCTCATCATTGGTATCTCGGAAACTGTAAGAGATACAACGTCAGTTAAATTATGGCAAAGTTGCGTAATTTGATGCTCAGCAAAATGCAATTTAGAAAATTAGAAAATTCCGAATACTTCCGGTGATAATCGGAAAAAACGAAAACTCATAAAATATGTTTTATTTTTTTCTGGCGTTATTTGAAAAGATATAACAAAATTAATCACACTTCATCAAGATCACTTTTCTTCTACTACAACATGGCATTTTCAAATGTGAAATCCGATGTTTCGTCTTTCAGAAACCATCAACTCAATTTTTTCAAATACGGCCCTGTATTTTTTATTTCATATTTTGTTACCTTTGGACTACCTCAAAACAATGCCTCATCACAACTTTTGAATTTCAAACGTTTTGATAACAAAAAATGATATTTTCAGTATTTCTTGAAAATATTTAATGCTTACTTAATTTTTAAATTGACAAATTAAAAAACCTAGTAAATGCTCGAATAAGCCCTCTTGGACTTTTATACATTTTTGCATACGTCTTCGCAGATTGTTCGTAACAGCCCGGTGGATTATCCTTCCTCTTGCTCGTAGAGTTGGGAATTCTAACACTAACTTTTGGCGCAAAATGTTTATATCATTCAGATATCCTTGAATAAGTGATTTTTCAAGAATCCCTATAAAAAATAATCCAGCGGCGACAAATCGGGACTTCTGACAGGCCAGCTCACCACTCCTTGGTTTCCAATACAATCCAATGTTTCATTAAGAAACTCGGTTACTGCCCTTCCATTATGGGGTGGTGCACCATCCTGTTGCCACCCCAGCTGCCGCAGCATATTCAACGGTTCATCTTCAAGCGCATCGAATATATAATTATGGATTAAATTAAGATACCATTCAGTATTTAAGTTTCCATCATAAATAATTGGCCCTAAGATTTTGGTTCGATAGATTACAACCCAAACATTGCATGATTTTCGTCCCTGTCTTCGAACTTGCCGATTTTGGTACGGATTTTCTACTGTATAATAATGCTCATTGTTTCTGTTAAAAAGTTCGTTTGTGGAAAAATTACATTCATCTGTCCAGATGATTTTATTTCAGAAATAATCATCTTGTGCATTTTTTCATCAAACCAATTGCAGAATTCAAGCCTTCTGTCCCTGTCTCCTGGTCTTAGTTCTTTGCAAACATGAAGTTTATAGGGATGATACTTATGTTTTTTGAAAAGGCTCTGAATTCGGCTTCTAGTCATATTCTGTTCTGAAGCAAATTGCCGTGTTGAACCACGAAGATTTTCCGTAACCTTTAACAAAACGTTTTGGTGAAATATCTTTGACATGTTATCGCAAAATATTATAATAATAAAAGATTGCATAGCATCATTTTATAACGATATTTACAGCATTTAAAACAGCTTTCTCTAGGTTTACCAAAACTACCAAAGAGACCTAAATTTCTGTCCAAATTGTTAAAATATGAATAATGGGGTTTTGGACGCTCGGGGTATTGCTCTAAATACCGTTCACATGAGATGTGCGAGTTACTGTTATTACTATAATAAATCCGAAGCATATCACGTTTCTGGAAATTGGAAACCACCATTTTTGCTCTCTTAATGTTTATTTTGAAAGTTAAATTGTCAAAAGTTATATTGTCATATTATGACAAGCAAACTTAATATTTCTGAATATCAAAGTCGCCGAGGTGAACGAACAGACATGTCATTGCATTGCATTGGATTGAACTTAAAATATTTGACTCATAATCATAAATTCGGGTTCATCTTTACCTACCTAATCAAATTATATTATTGAAGAAATATTTTGTTTCAAAAGCAGAGCCGTATTAAATATTTTCAAGAAAGACGGAAAATGTCATTTTTTGTTATCAAAACGTTCGAAATTCAAAAGTTGTGATGAGGCATTGTTTTGAGGTAGTCCAGAGGTCACAAAATATGAAATCAAAAATTCAGAGCCGTATTTGAAAAAATGGAGTTTATGGTTTCTGAAAGACGAAACATCGGATTTCACATTTGAAAATGCCATCTTGTAGGAGACCAAAAGTTACTTTAATGAAGTGTGATTCATTTTGTTATATCCTTTCAAATAACGCCAGAAAAAAATAAAACAGATTTTATGAGTTTTTGTTTTTTTCCGATTATCACCGGAAGTATTCGGAATTTTATAATTTTCTAAACTGCATTTTGCTGAGCATCAAATTACGCAACTTTGCCATAATTTAACCGACGTTACAGTTTCTCTTACAGTTTCCGAGATATCAATGATGAGATTCGAATTTGAGCAACCCTGTACAGCAGATCCAGCGAGTACCGGAGGGCCTGCTTTTTTGTCAGGAACGGGATAGAGTGCCTGAATTTCTGTTCCAGGGACCTGGCAACGATCAAAATCCGATGTGGAGGAGCAGATGGCCCGAGGAACATTACTGTCGGATCAGCCTATCTGCAAGGGGACAGAACGGACCTTCCTCTAACCAAGGAATTAGAGCAGCTGATGGTAGGTAGCAGAGCAGGTGAATAGCAGACCATCATCGGCATGGATGCGAACGCGCACCTTAAGTTGTGGGGAAATTCGGAGACAAACTCTAGGAGTGGGGCACTTTTAAAACTCCTTATGAAATTTAATTTAGACATATTGAATAGAGGTAATAAACCGACCTTGGTCACAACACGCCGTGAGGAACTTTTAGATCTAATAGTTTCCACCCAGTTTCTGGGTGACTTTGTTAAGAACTGGGCTGTGTCTGGGGAAGTGAGTAGCTCAGACAACAGATACATCCGGTTTGAAATCGCCTAAGTCGAAAGACACACGGTATCGGGGCCCCCGCAAGACGGACTGTGAAGCCTACAGGGCAGACCTAGCAGTGGAACTGCGGGGGGTTAAGAGTACCATAGACAATTCAAATAGACCTCGAGATTGCGGCAGCCCAAGTGCGAGACGCAATCACCTTGGCTTATAACGCCAACTGCCCCCTGAAAATGAGGACGTCCACCAGGAACCGCCCGTGGTGGAACGAGAACCTCAGGCAAAGGAGGACGCGGTTCGTAAGTTGTTTAACGCGGCCAAAAGGTCGGGAGCATGAGATGAATCTAGACAGGCCCTAACGACCTATAACAGAACACTGAGGGACGCCAAGAACGAGTCGTGGAGGAGGCACTGCGAGGAAGTGGAGAACACGTCCGAGAGTACTCTACTACACAAGATCTTGTCCAAGGGCACTCAGCCCAACATAGGCTCCCTTAGAACATCCACGGAAGGCTTTACAAGCTCGGGGGACGAAACTTTGGAAATTTTACCCCAAATGCACTCCCCCCCCCCCCCCCCCGGGCGGTAAGTTAATCAACCAATCACCTCCGGACTGGGAACACTCAGAAATAAAGGCGCCTTATAGGCGGGCATGTAGAGTAGACTGGAGAGTCGCTAAAGAGGTGGTTACTTGGAGCAAAATCAGATGATCAATTAACAGCTTTAAGTCATACAAATCCCCGGGATTTGATGGAATAATGCCCATCATGCTCCAACAGGGGATAGATATACGGGCGCCGGCGCGTACACTCATTATGAGGGCCAGCTTGGCTCTGGGGTACATTCAGAGGGCATTGAGACTGGTCAGGGTTGTATTCATTTCTAAACCTGGGTGTCTCACAGACCAGACAAGAGTCCCAACAGAAACAGCACTGCACAAACTGGTGCTGAAACTGGAGAATACGCTGGAGAACAGGGAGGTGGCGCTGGGAGCCTTCCTAGACATAGAGGGGGCCTTCAGCAACACCTCATTCGGATTGGGTCTGGCAGCTGTCAGCGAGCGTGGAATAGAGGAGAGCTGCTGCAGGTGGATCGATTCCATGCTCAGGGACAGGGCGGTGTTCACCTCATTCGCGGGATGGACTCTGCTGGCGGGGGTCACGGCAGGGTGGTCGCAGAGGAGCGTTCTGTCTTCCTTGCTCTGGTGCGTAGTCGTGGACGGCGTGCTGGAGGGGCTTTTGTGAGGAAGGGTATGAGGTACAGGGCTATGCGGACGACATTGTCATCATAGTCCGAGAAAAGGGTACAGAGTCAGTGTAGGAGCGCATGCAGACAGCACTGCAAGTGGTGGAAAGGTGGACGGTTGGTCAAAGCTTGCGGTGAGCCACGAGAAAGCAACCGTGATACCGTTTACGAGGAGGGGGAAATGGGAGAGCCACAGGACTCTCACTCTATACGGTAGGAAGATGCCACTGGCCAGGGAGGTAAAATATCTTCGGGTCGTATTGGACTCTAACCCAACCTGGAATGGTCACGTTGAAAAAATACTGCGTAAAGCAGTCATGACCTTAGCCGCCACCAGGCGGTTATACGGAAAAACGTGGGGACTAAGACCTAGTATGGCACACTGGCTGTACACAAGGGTGATCAGACCATCGTTAACATACCCGGCACTGGTCTGGTGACCTAAGGTGTCGCAATCCAGTGCCAAACAAAAACTAGGCAATATCCAAAGAATGGCTTACCTTGGCGTCACGGGGGCCATGTCTTCAACCCCAATAGCCTTCATGGAGGGGTTGCTGGATCTGCCCCCTACACTTAGTTATTATGGGGGAGGCCAGGCTAGGACTATAGAGACTAGCTTACAATGGTAGGCTTCAGGGACAACTGCAAAATTCATGAGATCGTGAAAGAGCTCATGCTTGAAATGAGGTCAGACTTCACGAGCCCGCGAAACTGCAGGGAAAACAACTTTACAGTGGCAATCCCCGACCGCGAGGCATGGCGGGAGGAGACGCCGGGCATACCACGGGACGCGCTCGTCTGGTTCACGGACGGATCTGGCGGGGAGCATGGGACAGTGGCAGGTATTTATTCGGAAGGACTGAGGGTAAGTCATAGTATTTCCCTCGGAGCCCATGCGACGGTCTTTGAGGGAGAAATGTACGCCATCCTGCACTCTGTGCGGGAGAATAAGTGGAGGGGCTACACCAACAAGCAGATCCACATAGCCACAGACAGCCAGGCAGCCCTTAAGGCCTTAAGTAGCCCAAGGGTAAATTCCTGGCTGGTGAGTTAGTGCGGAGACGAGAGGAGCGGCCTGGGTGGGCAGAATGAGATCACCGTCATCTGGGTGCCGGGTCACTCGGGGGTCAAAGGCAATGAAGAAGTTTACAGTCTCGGGAAGAGAGGGTCAGCAGAGCCATTTATGGGACCAGAACCGGCTCTGATCGTGACAAAGAGCACTGACACTGGAGCCATTAGGTCCTGTGTCAGAAACCAACACGATGGGTACTGGGCAGACTGTCCAAGGCTCAGACATGGGAAGTCAATAATTGACGAACCCGGTTCAAAGAGAACCGTGGAGCTGCTAAATCTTAGCAGGGGACAGCTCAGAAACATAACAGGTCTTTTGACGGGACACATGGCCGTCAAGAAACACCTGCATAAAATGGGACGGTTCTAGGGGGACCTCGCATGCAGACTCTACGGCGAGGGGGAGGAATCAGTCCAGCACATCTTGTGCGAGTGTAAAGCTCTGGACCGCAAAAGACAACTGATCTATGATCAGTTTAGACCGGAGACAGAACATTATAAAACTTCACCCTACCAATCGCTGTGCAGACTAGTTCAAGGCAGAGTAATTTTGGATTGGGTGGAGTAAAAAGACTAAGGGCGTGCACAATAAGCCAAAGGTTGCAGTGCTATCGGGGCGGTAAAGTCGCGGCAAGCCCTAAGCGATAAGAAAAAAACATCAACATGAATATGGTAAGACATATGAGAAAGCCAGTTGCTATAAACACAGAAATATAATTTGAAGTGAACACATAGGAATCAGTCAACACGGAAGTTGTCCAATCAGATGTATCACCACAGCCGCCATCATCAAACAGAAACATAATTTGGTAACGCATCATATCAGACTTACTTTTAAACGACATGTTGTATGTTGAAAGCGGTATGAGCTCATCGTTGTGTAGATATGTTGTTGTTGTAAGACCTGACCATTTCACGCAGTCGTTGGTGTCGAAACAAATTCTTACTTCTGTTACTGTGGTTTGTAATTATAAAACACATTCTGACACGGTGCTGTTAGGATGATAAAACTTGTTTTATAAGGAGCCATTGTATAACGTGCATATTGCTTTGAAACGATTAAGTAATTTTTTGCAGCAAAGTGTAAACACTCCAGCATACAGAATCGGTATAATGGCTTGCTGTTTTTTCAGCATGACATTTATTAGCTTTGCCACCTCGTCGTCACATGGTAGCTCTGGCTTATTGGTGCATTTGCAAACGTTAACAACGCTATACAGGACATTATCAAGTTTAATATCAAAGTTAAACATAATTAATACCTTCAATCTTTCGCGAATTACTTTAACCATATCTAGAAACTGTTTAATTGTTTCTTCACTTAAATGAAATCGACGGATTCATCTGAGACTGCCACACCTTTTTCTTCAGTCTTATAATTGGCCAACGTTTGCAGTTTCAACTTCACTGCAATTGGTTAAGTACTCTGATACTATCCCTTTCAATGTTGTTATAAAATAATCCCATTCCCACTAGCCTGATAGCATTGGTGTGCAAGAGTTCGGGTGTGGTGCGCAAGGAATCATATTTACGAGTTTAATTATCGGCATCAGCTCAGCTGCTTAAGATACGCCAATCACTACATTCAGGATTGGAGTAACATCATATCTTGTTTCCAAAAGTAATCGTTTTTCTCGTTTAATGTCACTAAAATTTTCACATAAAAATGTATTAATTTGACTCCAAGAATAATCTCGGTAAACAACATTATTACATATTCCAAAGACCGCAGGTCCATCATTAACATCAACACCGTCCATGTTAAACTGAACGAAAACGCTTCTAACTAGTATGACTACTGTGAACAGGTTGCAGGCAAATGTAATTGTTTGCAGAATGATAATGATTTCACCCCACAGGAAATGACAACTGATAACAACAGAATTCTAAGCAAGCTCTAACACGCATGATGATATCACCCTGCCGGAAATAACAACTAATGACATTCATCTGGCTAGGCCACATGCAGGGTCTAACAGAAAATAAGGTCAGCCATCAGAAATGAAAATGATAACGTTCGTCTGTCGAGGTAACATGCAGGCTTTAATAGAATACTAAGTCATCCACCGGAAATGACAACTATATTTAAGCATGCTCAAACAGGAACGAGGTCACCCACCGGAAATGACAACAGATAACACAGTCAGAAAATAATATATTTCCACACACCTATTTAGTATGTATGTTAATCTATTTGTCATATATCATTTTAAACATCACCGATACATGTATCTGTCATTTTAAACAACACCTGTCTATCAGCAACTGCCATATCAATCATCAACGACATCTAGCTGTATGTAGGTATGTTATGTCAATCTATTTGTCATATATGTCATATCATTAAACAACAGTGCGATATCTATGTTATCAACCACCAACGACATATATATGTCATGTATGTTTATTATCAACCAGCGACGAAATCTATATAGGTTTCTTATAGTTATCATGTATGTCATATGTCATTTCATCAAACAACAGTGCGACATCTATATGTCATTTACATCTAGCCAACTGTCATGTCTGTTATGTCATTTCAAACAACAGCAACATATCATGCATATTTCATGTACATGTCATGTATGTATTTAGCTATGGTGTATGTCATATGTCATTTCATCAAACAACAGGGCGACATCTATGTTATCAACCACTTGTGCACATCTATGTGCAAACGTCATGTATATGTCATTTTAAACAACAGAGACACCTATATGTATATGTTGTGTATGTCATGCCTGTCATATGTCGTGTATAGGTCATTTATGTTTGTTATGTCATATGTCATTTCATCAAACAACAGTGCGACATCTATGTTATCAACCACCAACGACATCTATATGTCATGTATGTCATTTGCTATCAACGACATCTATATAGGTTTGTTATAGTTATCATGTATGTCATATGTCATTTCATCAAACAACAGTGCGACATCTATGTTATCAACCACCAACGACATCTTTATGTCATGTATGTTTGTTATCAACCATCAACGACATCTATATATGTTATAACTATATGTAATAGATATGTAATTTACCAGCAACTATACATGTATATGCCAAACACGTGCTGTCACAGATCTAAATATGTCACAAGCTAAACAGTATTTCAAACAACACGGTTGTGTGTTTTTGTGTGCACTCCTCGTATGTGTGTTGTATTTCGTTCGAAAACCGATGTTCATATTATGATTGAACACTCCTCGTACACGGGCCTGAGCACGGTCTGCCGGCTATTCTGTGCAGTCATGATACACGTTTCCTACATAATATAACGAATGATATCGACCTCCAATATGTAAATAAGAATGAATAATGTAAAATTATAAATGTGTATGGTTTTAATTAAAACTAATAATTTTTATTTACATTTTTCTCTTTCAATGTTCTAATATTAATTCATGTTCGATTACACGCATATATTGATGATTAAACCGATTTGTTATCAGGTCGGCAATAGTGCAGTAAGAAAAGCAGCGGGTATATTTAGAGGTCGTGTAGGGGTCAGAGGTTAGATTCTGTCTTGTGGTGCACTTTTCTTTAATATATATATATATATATATATATATATATATATATATATATATATATATATATATATATATATATATATATATATATATATATATATCACACATCAATCTATTTCTCTCACATATGCTATTTGTGTGTGTGTGTGTGTGTGTGTTTGTGTGTAGTACATAGGAACTTATAATAATAATTTCAACGAATGTACCTATGTACTCTACACACACGCGCAGAGACAAATTTTCATAAAAAGTCTTATTTCCCGCCAAATCCACAGCATGGCTCATGACAACAACAACAAACAACTGATAAACACGGAACCTAACCAAACACTTAACACGTGGGAACATAGCCTAACAAACATTCGGCTACCGGGAACCCGCACGCTTATATGTCAACTGCCAACTGTCGCACGCTAACCTAACAAACATTCGGCTATAGGGATCCGCCACGCTTATATGTCAAGTTCCAACTGTCACCATAGACCTAACCTAAAAAACAACCGGTGAGCAGGAACCGGCACGCGGCGGAGCTTATATGCCAAGTGCCAACTGTCACACGCTAACCAAACAATTAACACGCGGGAATGTAACTTAACAAACAAGAGCGGGAACCTGATGTCATCATAACCTCACAATTAGCACTTGTGGCATGCGGGAACGTCAAGGGACACACCATCACCTACCACACACCTGGGACCACACAAACAACACGTGGAGGCCCAGCGGCGGCCATGTTGTGACATCTGACATCATCTGTCACCCGGAGGCGGGAAGACATCTTGCGACATATCTCAGTTGTCAGCCGACAAATGACAGATGACAGCTGTAAAATGTCATCTGTCACACGCATGCGCGGACGCCACCCCACCACTTTATCCCCGCTCCTACCCACCTGTGACGTCAAGCCAATCAGAACACTCGGATGGGTCCTCCCAAGTGAGGCCCTATCTACTTACGGTAAAGCTCAATATATTCGTTATTATACAAGATACGAGAAAAATTGTACGCGGTTATTATAGGGTGTCATAAGCTGCATCTTATAAAATTGTTTTGACAATTGATGGCCCATCAGTCGTTAGTGATACAATTTTTTTTCGAACATCTCTTATATTATTGCATTTTTGCATTTTTCATCGATATATAATGCATGTTTGTAAGAAAAAAATTGGGACGCAGTAAGTGTGCTTTGTTGCCGAATTTTCATTAAATGCTCAAATTTCAATAACTCATTTTGCTATTAACCTAAGGTTCGTTCGCTAGCAAACCAGTTATCTCGGATGCATTTTAAGTTTATTTTCGGAAAGTTTTTGCACATTTTTAGACAATAAAGTCATTTTGATAAAATATGGTACGTTGTTTTTAGCATATCGGTTATACTGGTAACCAAATTTGATGCCTGTTTGCATTAAAGAGACTTATTTGCTATTAAAAACATTTTTATAAAAATTCACTTCATAACGCACCTGTTGCGTCCTGACTTTTTTAATCTTTGAGTAGTAAATAAATAAATACATAACTTTTATTTGCAGGTTACTGCGCATACGATAACAGAACCAAACAGTGTCAATATGCTGCTTTTGATACCACAGTATATCATAATAACTGCAGGGGAAATTATGTTTTCTATTACTGGATTGGAATTTTCATATTCTCAAGCACCCGTTTGTATGAAATCTGTTCTCCAAGCAGCTTTTTTACTAACAACTGCGATGGGAAATCTCATTATTGTGATAATCGAATCTGCTAAAATATTTGATAAACAAGTAAGTTTTTTAAATGCTAGTAACGACTAAAACATAGTATGGCTTACGTTAAACGACAAAATATGCTGTTTTAATTCATAGTTTGGAAGTGATTATTGTTTTGGGTTTCCCATACATATACTTACTTCTATTTTATAAAGCCAGTAAATTAAGTAATGGTTTTTCTTAACCCGCTGCGTTCTTATAAATTTTACACAGCAAACACCCTTATGTTACATTGGCATAAATATTATGTACGTTTTGCAGCATTTATGTAGCAACTAGGTTACATGTAACTTGACTGCAAGGCAAAATGTCATATCCAAAAAAAATCAGTGCAATATTAAATGTGCATTACCAAAATATATGTACGATACATGTATATGTATATATATATATATATATATATATATATATATATATATATATATATATATATATATATATATATATATATATATATATATATATATATATATATATATATTAAGGGTGTTCTTGGCAATAGGGAACAATAGCTTCCTTATCTTCCAAGTTACAGAGTCGGTTAAATTGACAAAGTTGCGCAAACCACAATTTTTTCAAATTGAACGATATTGAAATTTCCTCAGGAATTAATTGCATCTCGACTGGTCTTTCCAGTCATCATGCTATTGCTTCTCTAACGTCATGTAGTCCATGTATAACTAGACCACCATGTGATCGGTCACGGTAATCGGGAACAATAGCTAAGTTTCTTATCTTCCAAGTTACGGAGTCATTTAAATGAATAAAGTTGCTGAAATAACCCTTTCCATCTCTTAATCTGTCACCGGAAATCGTATTGCGCAACAAATGTCAGAGGTTTTGACATAACCTCATTTTTCTAAATTGAACCATAGTACATTTTCCTCAGGTATTGATTGCATCTGGACCGGTCTGGGCGGTCGTCACGCTATTTCTTCTCTAACGGGAACAATAGCTAACTTCCTTATCTTCCAACTTACAGAGTCGGTTAAATAGGCAAGGTGGCACAAATAATCCTTCCCATATCTAATCTGTCACCGAAAATCACATTGCGCAACAAATGTCAGAGGTGTCGACATCGTCATTTTTTTCAAATTAAACCACAGTGAAATTTCCCGGGAATTAATTGCACCTCGACCGGTCTTTACGGTCGTCACACTATTTCTTCTCTAACGTCATGTAATCCATGTGTAACTAGACCACGGATGTGATCGCTCACAATAATCCGGAACAATAGGCTTCTTTATCTTCCAAGTTACAGAGTCGGTTAAATAGACGAAGTCTCTCAAATACGCCTTCCCATCTCGAATCTGTCACCGGATATCACATTGCGCAAAAACTGTCAGATGTATCGATATAACATCATCTTTTTTAAATTGACCTACGGTGAAATTTTCTCAGTAATTGATTACATCTCGACCGGTCTTTGCGGTCGTCACGCTATTTCTTCTCTAACGTCATGTATTCCATGAATAGACCACGGATAAAAAAATACTGCCCTTGTCTCATCTGAAGATATTTTGTTACTCCTTACTCCTTAATGAATTTATTTAACTACCACCATTAAGCTTTTCATGCATATTATCTTCAAAGAATGCACCTTGGAAGAGACAAATTATGTGAGAATGACTGAAATGTAGCATACTCTCGATTAGCCGGGCTTGGGGGGAGGGGGGTATCGGCAACACGGATTGAAGAATACGGATAATCCAAACACAATAATATATATATATATATATATATATATATATATATATATATATATATATATATATATATATATATATATATATATATATATATATATATATATATATATATATATATATATATATATATATATATATATATATATATATGAAACAAATAATAACCCAAAATAATAGAGGTTCAATGAAAAACTTTGTACATCAAATATTGCGATTTCAAGTTTTTGTTTCATGGTTAAAACGTTTATTTTCCGTTTCAGAGACATGCTGTATATATACCAAATCTAATAGAAAATAGACCGTGAACATACAAACTTGCTTTGCGACCGAAAATCAACTGAGGAACTAAGTAATTTCGGTAGCCTTCAAAAATTGAAAAGAAAGTACATACAGAATGTTTACCAGCTGTGTCTCTCAAGAAAAAAATTTTTTCTTTCTGTCCATGCAATCTCGAATGAGGTCAAGTGTAAAAAAGATATTAAAGTTTATGACCTTAACATAAACATTTCCGCATATAAATCTTTCTCGGCATTCCTATTGTATACATACTGTGCTATTGTAGCGACAGTAGTTCAGAGATAAGTAAGAATCCATCACAACAGAATAAGCAATATGTGGTAGTTTATTCTGCATATGCATGTTACACTACCTACAGGTTCTAACTAATTACACAGTTTTATTTTCCTCGTGATTTTTACAACGTAGTAGTTATCATAGGCAGACCCGTACTTAGATGGTCGTTGGTTTTTATGAGGGATATTTATTATATTTGTACGAAAGGAAACGAAAACATTTAAAATTTAGATCTATCCCTCATTTGAAATTTTCTCAGCACGGATAATCCGCAAACCGGATAGTCCGCAAGCCGAATAACCCGCTACCGGATAATCCGCAAACCGACCAATATCAAACCGGATAATCCGCAAACCCGAGAATCAGCACACGAATAATCGAGAGTATAACTGTAATTGTTTGAAGAATAAGGCTACTGAGCATGAAACAATTAATTTTATTCAGAGTAAGTATGTAATAGAACATTTGTATTACAGAAACTGTTCGAAATTATTGCCATTTTGTTGAATGCAAAGCCTAGCTCTTTTAATGAGATTGTTTTGGATATTTTGAAGATTTTCTATAGAATATTTCGCAATGGCGTTCTTAATTCGTTACTGCAAAACATTCAAATCATTGATTCTGATGCCATACACGTCATCTTCTATGATACTCCAAATTGAGAAATTCAATGGTGTCAAGTATGGTGATCTTGGAGGCCACAAAACTGTACCTCCATGTCGTATCCAAAATAATCGACTTGAGCATTCAAATAATCTTGAAATTTTTTACTTCTGTGCGGTGGAGAACCATCATGCTGAGAAATCACATTTCTTAATCTTCCAAGTGGTATGGTGTCCAGTATTTCAGGAATACACTATGTAATATTTCAACATAACGTTCTGCTGTTAGAACGCCTTCATAGGAGTAAGGCCCGTAAATTCTACTTTTTGGTTCCATGCGTAGGACATTGAAAATCTCATCTGATTTTTAATTGGTTCTATTTTATTCGGCCCATTTCCACTCCATATAACTGTATTTTTCCTATTAACTTTGCGCCTGTTTGAGAAATTTTACTCATCACTCCAGATTATGTTTCTAAGGAAACGAGCGTAATTTTTATGATTTTCCAACAACCACCTACAGAAAATCTGTCTTCTTACGAATTCATGTAAACGTTGTACTTTGTTTTTTCTCCCTCAGGGCTCGTCCGCGTCTTTGCCGCCCCGATAGCACTGCAGCCTTTGGCTTATTGTGCATGCCTTTAGTCTTTCTACTCCACCCATTCCAAAATCACTGTGCCTTCAACTAGTCTACACAGCGATTGGTATGGTGAAGTTTTATATTGCTTTGTCTCCGGTCTAGACTGACCGCAGATCAGTTGTCTTTTGCGGTCCAGAGCTTTACACTCGCACAAGATGTGCCGGGCTGATTCCTCCCCCTCGCCGCAGAGTCTGCATGCGAGGTCCCCCTCGAACAGCCCTATTTTATGCAGGTGTTTGTTGTCGGCCATGTGTCCCGTCAAGAGAGCTGTTATGTTACTGAGCTGTCCTCTGCTAAGATTTTGCAGCTCCACAGCTCTCTTTGAACCGGGTTCGTCAATTACTGACTTTGTGTTCGTTTCTGACCCAAAACTTACAGCCTGGAATTTACCCGTGGGCTACTTAGGGCCTTAAGGGCTGCCTGGCTGTCTGTGGCTATAAGGATCCGTTTCTTGGTGTAGCCCCTCATCTTGTTTTCTCGCACACAGTGTAAGGTGGCGTACATTTCGGCCTGAAAGACCGTTGCATGGGCCCTGATGGAAATACTATGACTTACCCCCGGTCCTTCCGAATAAACACCTACCCCCGTCTCACGCTCCCCGCTGGATCCGTCCGTGAACCAGACGAGCGCATCCCGTAGTAAGCTCGGCGTCTCCCCCCGCCATGCCTCGCGGTCGGGGATTTCCACTGTGAAATTATTTTCCCTGCAGATTCGCAGGCTCGCGAAGTCTGACCTCATTTGAAGCATGGGGTCCTTCACGATCTCCTGAATTTTGCAGTTGCCCCTACAGCCTGGATTGATCTTCAGTCTACCATTGCAGGCTAGTCTATATAGTCCTAGCCTGGCCTCCACCATGATAACTAAATGGGGGAGGGAGATCCAGCAACACCTCCATGGCGGCTGTTGGGGTTGAAGTCATAGCCCATGCAAGACATCCTTTGGATCAGTGCCTCGTTTGGCACTGGATTGTGTGAATTGTGTCACCTTAGGCCACCAGACCAGTACCGCGTATGTTAACGATGGCCTGACCACCCTTGTGTACATCCAGTGGGCCATACTAGGTCTTAGTCTCCACGTTTTTCCACATAGCCGCCTAGTGACGGCTAGGGTCATAACTGCCTTATGCAGTATTTTTTCATGGTGACCATTTCAGGTTAGCTTAGATGCACCGGTGGTACTTTATAGACTTTATTTGTTTGTTCAATGCCTTGTGGACGAAGGTCGTCGGCGTAGTCCAATTGTTGGGCAACTTATCCGATTGAGAGACGTCCGTTAAATTCAAACAAACTCATAATATCGATTTCCATGTTTTCATTGATTTACCTTTAAGTGATTTTTCTACCGAAACTTCCATATCGTCTGAAATTTTTGTAACTTTTGAAGAAATATGTATGATCGGGAACATGTCTACGTGAATATTTACGACTATATTTTTTGCAGCCGCTAAAAGTGAATTTTGGCAGCATGTCAAATAGCATTCCAGTATATTTAATTTTTCATTCATTGCATAATTCATTTCACAAAATATGACACAACAAAATAAATAACACCGGAACGATAAATTAAAAAAGAAAGTAAACTTGAATTATAAAAACCTCACGAATGAATTGGAAAAGAAGAAAAGAAGTGGAACGCAACTAAAGAACAAACCTAAATACTAAAGAGTGAATGCCTACTTCATTAACACAACAAATTAGCAAAATATAAACACAGAAAGAACAATACCTGATTTGAACGAAATAAAATGAACAGTTTGAATTATATAACTTGACAAATGCCATACACTCAGCTAATCTGGCAAGCAAATAGATCAGTTGCCAATGTGAGTTATTTTCTCAGAGACGATTTCATTATTACATTCAATCCGCTTTCGTCTCCATGGCAGACATTATTCAAGCCATGATATGCCAATGACATTTACGTTATGTTTCACAAATACGAAAATATTCTTTTCAAAATATTACGGGTGTTTCGTATGCGAGGCACATCATTGGTTTCTTGATCTCTAGTAACCTACCAAGGAAGGTAGTATTGCACCAACCTTCCAGAACCCTTTTCAAAAAAAGTGTAAGTTTGGAAAGGTTACTTACAGAAAGCCTCAAAATAGCAAATCTTCCCCCCAGTTGCATTAAAAATGCAAGTGTTTTTTGTTGTAACCTTACCGCAAGTTTACTCTAGTTAGCTGTTAGAAATTTTCTTCATGCTTAAAATGTTAACTTACAGCAAGCTAAAATTATAAAAGGGCTTAGCAAAGTTGTAAAATTTAAACATACATTTGCAACTTATCGGCAATTGTAGATATTATATATACAGCGCAAGTTGGTAACTTGGAATAACTTCAATTAATCTACTACAGCTTTATTTCAAAATTTCTCGGAGGGGTCAGATAGTATGTTTAATTACAATCTTTGAAAAATATATTATACAATTCGTGCCAAATGTCATTGATAATTTTTGTAAATGACAACCCTAGCTTTTTGTTGACTATTTGTAAAGTACATGTCAAGCTATACAAAACCACAAAATTTCAAAGTTTTATTATAAATTTGGAGTGGTTGAAAGCACGAAAAACATTAGGGTAGACTAAAAGTTCCCCCGAAGTAACTGGAAATGTTCAAAATGAGTTTCAATTATTCATTTTAAACTATATATTTTTTAATCTCAACGAATAAAAATTTTATATCTGCTGGTTTTTTACAACTTCACAAGTATAGGAACTTTAAAATAGTCAACACAAACCAAGGTTTGATTTAAAGAAATTATGGATGGCGTCATTTTTCAAATATAGGACATACTGTATATTTTTTGAAATATTGCAACTTTCAGTAATAATCAATGTGTCGAAGCATTGTTTTAAAAAAGAAACTGTATTTGATGAACCGAATTTATTTCAAGTTTACAAACTAATACTTCATAGGTGAGGTTATATAAAATATATATTTCTTGTAAAACTATAAAAAATTGAAATAAGACAATGTTAATTAGAATAATATCTTCTTAGGGTTGATTTTAAAAAATTATCGATGACGGCATTTTTTCAAATCTGGGACATTGTCTATATTTTTTTAAAGACTGCAACTTAAAATATTAATCAGTCTGTCCAAGCATTTTTGAAAAAAACTGTATTTGATTAACGGATGTATTTCTAGTTGCAAACTAGCACTGTATATGTGTATTTATACAAAATATATATTTCCTCTAAAAATGAAAAAAAAAAAGAATTAGGACAATGTTAATTAGAATAAAATATTAATTACATACAAAAATAAAGAATAAATATGGCTGGAAGGGTAAGTATCCGATTGGCATCGAACACATTTCGGCAACTTTTTCTTACGCCTAGATCACACAGTGTCCTGGTTGTTTTTTTTTTACCTGATAAAAATATGTTACGCTGCTGACGAATATGAGTATTCCATACAATAGGATACTGTGACAATGTGCAAAATAAGCAAACCTGGCAGCTTGATGGGTACTGTACTGTTTCATCGTTCTTATGATGTACATTGCTCTGGATAAGCCTCGTGCTTCCCTAAGTTAACCATGTCATTTAACGTTTTGAAATGAATTGGTCTGACCAGGTAAGGCACATTCACTGCTTCTAAGCACTTAAAAAAAAATGTATTTAGCAATTAAGTTTTCCTCTTTTGTTAAGTATGTGTACGTAGATATCATAAAAAGAAACGAGAATATAAATGTCAGTAGGTCTAGAAGAGCGGTTCTGGAGCCGCCACCCGCGACCTGCCACCTCCGCCACCCAACGATCTAACCCGACCGCTCCACCACCCGCCTCCCAGCTTACCAGAACAGTTCCGTCACCCGACCACGACCTGACCCGACCGGATACACCACCCACCACCGAGCTAACCCGGGTAGCGGAGGTGGTGGAGATGACGTAACCGAAGAGCGCGAAATTTCAAAAACTAACCGCCACACTCAAAAACCACACCACCTATCTAACCTAGAGCGTGGAGAGCTCCAACCTGAGATGACGTAATTTAAGATGGCGACCGTTGGCGCGAAAATTCAAAAAATCTCAAATATTAAGAGATATCTGACTCAACCTGTTGAAATAAGAGGATCTGCTATTTTGATTTCACATATCGTAACGTAGATAGATATAACGGTTGACGCATGCATAAACAAACTTTTTTATTTTTTAGGTTAACTCCTACGTGTTTAGTGTCGCGTCACTCGTCTCAGTAAGCAAAATACAAATATAGCATATTCGCATGCGCAAACCAACTTTTTTTGTTTTAGGTTTAGAGGTATGATGTTTGGTGTCATTTTATTCGCCTTGATGAGTAGAATTCAGAAATGGTGACTAACGCATCCGCAAACCTAACTGTTGCATGCCGATTGTTAGAGTTGACAACATTTAAGGTCAGAAATAAAACTATCGATTTAAATACAATTAATTTATTGGGATTAATAAGACTTACATATTAAATTATTACATAATGGCTCTTGCGATTCCAGTTAGAGGTTTATATTCAAATGCACAATCATGGATAACTAAACAGTAAGCGCTAGTTCTCTGAGGAAAATTGTCTACTCATAAACCCCACTTTGATGTCCACTGTTGAAGACTTGATTGATCCATTCTGGTGCTGACTGTCGATTACAAATAGAGCCCGATCTTTAAACTCATCATAATTTAAAAGAGGATCTAACATGTTTTTATAACAAAAACCCTTTGGAAAATCTGTATACATCTGGTAGACTTTAACATATTTTGATTTCTCAAAATCCATATTCAGAGATTCATAAGGGTAACATTCTGAATTTAGGAACACTCGTAGATCTACCATACAGATGTTATCGAAGGATTCACCTTTCTTACTTACGTTGTCTTTCCAATCTGTTTGAAATGCTATAATCACATATCTTTCTAAGTTTGTTGCAGTTTTAACAGACCACACATCTTTATTAATATCTCTGAGCACTGGTAGCTCAATATGTCCCATTTGCGATATGCGAGAAATATAAATGTGTCTTTTGCTATTTTATCCATCAGTTCCAACTTAATTTTATCGTTTAGGAATACATGTTTTGCTTTTAAAACATGTTGGTTACAGTAATTTTCGATCTTGCTGTACCAGTACTGTAATAGCCGTTGGCATCAGTTCGAGGTCTTGTAAATCGGAAAGTATGTTTACCACAGAGAACTCCTTTAAAGTGTTGGAAGAAACTGAAGAGGAACCAAAGAGGTAGGAGCATGTGAAACTTGTCGTTTAAGGTGATGTGATCTGACGAGACATTCAGCCCAGCATTGCTAAGAGATTTCGCTTTATTCTTACTAAACGAAAGCAGACTTTTGATGGTTGTCGTGCTGTATGGGTCTCGTACTCGTTCCACTTTCTTGTTATTTAATTCATAGATCATGTATTCAAACAAAGCTGCTTCTCCGTTATTTGATATGTGACACTCGCCAGCAGCATTTTGTACTGCTAGAGGTTCCAGAGCACCTTCTATTATTAGAGCTGACTCTGCTAGGCATACGAATGCATCGTGATGATTAATGTTTATTTCAACTTCATCGCTGTTACCAAACGATTTAGTTGATGAATATTAAGACCGAAGTTCTTCTCGATCAATGGAATCGTCAAACTTGGAGCCTTTTAATATTTCTAGTTTTGATGACATGATAACCAATACTTTTAAAGAATTCAATATTATAGAAACGAAGTGTACGCTTCAAAAGAGCTGACTGTGCTAAATTTGTTGTGGTAGATTCACTTGCTTTTATATCTTTAAAGACCAGCATTCTAAGCAATATTTTTAAGCTCCAAGCGAACAGACACCTCTTCACCTTGAAAGTTTACGGGAACTGCTTCTTGGTCCACGATGTCGATGCTTATATTTGAAATATGTTGTTTGTTTACTACAGTGGAGTCTCCTGAAATGTTCGGGTGTGCGGTAACGAGTTGCTGTTAGTGGTGGTTTTAAAAATTATTAACACTAAATGTACATATATATATATATATATATATATATATATATATATATATATATATATATATATATATATATATATATTCGACCTATATGGGAATGATACGTAGATAAATTAATTAATTTCCCACTGCAACACTAACAAATTAAAAAGTCACTTAAAACTTTAAAACACGAAAAGAACATGGAATTATTATCAAGCTCTTCTCTTCACACAAATTTGTGTTAGCGTTAGCACTGTCCGGAACGGGGTGAAAACTGTAAACACTAAAAGTAGTTCAATGTTAATATGGTACTAAATAATAAAATGTGTAAAAATTTTGGATGCAGCAAGTGCGTTATGGTAGTGAATTTTCATAGAAATGATCTGGCACAAAATATTTGATTATAACTTTTTTATCTTGCAACATAGAAATCTAAATTTTGGTGCATAGTTTAGTTTTTATATCGTAAACCTACCTTCCAAATTTGGTTATCTTATCTTTTTTATTTTTTGAGATACAAATTTTTTTCGAATAAAAACTCAAAATTTTCCCGGAAAAACTAGTCCGATTTTCCTGACTAACGAAATTATCCAATACATTTACAGAAGGAAGGTACATGCCAAATTTTATCAAAATCGGCCGATTATATTTTGAGTTATCGGTGTGATACCTATGTATATATATATATATATATATATATATATATATATATATATATATATATATATATATATATATATATATATATATATATATATATATATATATATATAGTTTATTGTTATATAAATAGTACAAAGCATCTTACAAATAAGTCTAAACTTGTGACTGCAAATGATGCAATTTTGACTAAATTTTAATCTAAATGTCAATTGTTCTAAAGTTCTGTCATCTGATTTCTAATCTCCAAAATTACCTCACCTCATTATGTACCATTACAATTTCTAGAAATATGGATGGTACTTGAAATCAGTTTCTTCATTTTAATCAAAAAATTCTATATTTTAAAACTTGACTCAAATTAAATTCTTATATATAAAAATTGAAACTGACCCCGGATATGGGTTCTAGGGGTCTTAGTTCGCGCTCATTTGCAAACAATTTTTCAAAATTCGAAAGTCGAGATCTCCCCATTAGTGAATTTTTGCTACGAAAATTTACTAAAATGTATTATAGTCTTTAATTCTAGAATACTGTGATCCAGGCAAGCGCAGTTGTAATGTTTGTAAATAATGCTATCACAACGTTTGTTAAACCGGCGTTCCATTCATTTGTCTTGAGCGGTATTTTTACCGCTCACTGCAGTGTTAAAAGCAATGGTATTTCCTTACTATTTTAAACACATGGGTGGGGGACTGTATTGTATACCAATACAGCTCTGTCGAGTGAAGTTGTTCGGAAATAACAACGCACACCTAACCCGACCCGAATTCATTCCCAGTTGCTATTGACCTACTCATATTTTCTGAATGAAGACGTGGTGCCGACTTCATTCCAAGTCACTATTAACCGACTATTTATGAAATCAAATAAGTAAATTAAATCGATTGTCATAACATATGTAGTGTATGTGTGTGCGGCGCACACCTAGCTCACTAGGAGAAATCGCCACTGGTTTACTAGTAGATAAATTAGATTCTTAGGTTCTATATCGATTGGATCACCAGGATCAACCATCGATGCAAACTCATATAACGTATGTGAAGGTTTTCCGTTATAGTAGGAACCAGATACAATATTAGTTTCTATGCGAATCTGTTTAACATCCACTATTTCAACCGGTAAATCAGATTCATGGAAGATACCTGGTTGAAGAACTTGTTTTGAAAATCCCAGCATTCGCCCAATCGAATCATCAGCTTTAAAATTGATACTTGTGTAACACTTTATTTCACATCTAATGGTGTTCGGATTAGGTCTCAGAATCAAAGCTAGCTGCTTTTGCTCGCGTGTTGCTGTCGCACCAACAAGTTCATTTTGAAGCAAGTTTTCTAAATATGTTATTTCATATGCACCAGTGAGTATCGTGATGGTTTTCCAAACAGCTCCTTCTTTTACATAAAATTGCTTTTTACCTTCATATATGTTAGGTATGTTATTGTATGTGTGGAAGCCGATCATAGCAACAGCATAACTACCATCTGGATCCAATTAAATTGGAGGATCGTAGTCTGTTGACAGATGGGAACTGCGATCTTTCAACGCGAAGCTTTGCGACATGACTAAAACACAGAGGTTACTGCTTGAGTCTTTTATTTAAAAATTAAACATAAATGGCCACAATTATATTTCTGATACACATCATGATTGTACATTAGAGTAGAGTCTTTAAGGTAACGCTACAACTCAACTGGTGGCTTCAAGTTTCCATACGAGTCAAAGTACACAATGACTGCCAGGTTCCTTGTTTGTTTGCAAATTGATAATGAGCGATTCATTTTTACGTGGTCCAGTTGATGATATTGTATCTCGCATGTATACACCTCTAAAATATGGAATTCTCATTTTACCAGCAAATTTCATAAGGTCTTCATTTGCTAGAGGTCTTGCTGGCGAACATCTTACTCGTTTTCTTTGGTTTCTGCAAATACAACCCATAACCGCTACGCTGCTTCTTCAGATGTAATCCTTTGCCGAGTCTCTTACACTTTGGTTTTCATTTCAAACCACTACCTCTCTCACCTATAGCGATAGCCTCCATTGTTTTGTTATGACGTTCTTCTTCCTCTAGTTTGTGTTGGGGGACTTTAGCATCATTAACTGCCTTAACAATATCAGCAGCACCACAACCCAGAGCACCTGGTGCTGATAGACCACCAAATATCAGAGGTAGTAGTGGAAGGAAGCCTCCGCTTTTAGGTATTGGAAGAACTCCAGGTTTCTGCACATTCTCACGCCCACCAATTTTTCTAACGATTGCATGAGCGATATCAAACACAGCATTCTCTGTTGGGATAAGGTTTCTATCTCTTCCAACTTCTCCAATCAAACTTATTATGTTTTTAAATGGAACTTTCTTCTTTGGCTTTGAGTTGCTTACATTGAGACCCATACCAAGCTTTCTTTTAACTCTCATGGTGTTTGTAACACTCCAAGCGGCTAACTTTTCACCAAAACTTGCGTTCTTCAACTTGACTCTCTCCCAAGCTCGGTTTTCCAACACTTCGTCGGCGCAGTGTCTATCACTTAACTCTTTTGATTGAGAGTAAGCGATGTCGTGGTTTCGACAAGCATGATCTAGAGGATTAATACCCTGATCACCTTTAGCCAGGCGTTCTTTAAGTTTAGTACCTGGACCACAAAATTGATAACCAGGTATGTGTAACTCAACAGGTAATTTGTTAATGGCTGTGTTTACAAGACCTTCACCCCGTGACACCAACATTGATACTGATTGTGTGACTCGCTTACATCTCCATATTTATATACAAACCCGAAAAATATAGTTTAGTTCAAGTCAAGATGCCTACCATCAAACACGTTTCTGTCTTACCTATTACAAATATAGATGATGTTGATACAGCAGAACAACAACTAAGGCGTGGTCCTCTCTTCCCAAACACAGTTAGATGTATCATATGTGGTCCCAGGGGGTGTGGTAAAACAAATGTTATGTTAAGTTTATTGTTTGAACCGAACGGTTTAAAATTTGATAACGTGTATATGTATTCAAAGTCTCTGTATCAACCTAAATACAAGATGTTGCAAAAGGTGCTGGATGCTACAAAAGATGTTGGTTATTATCCATATATGTTGGTTATTATCCATATAGTGAAAACGATGAAATATTAGATCCAGCACAAGCCTTGGACAACTCGGTGTGTGAATTCGATGATGTAGCTTGTGACAAACAAGATAAAATGAGAGCATACTTTAGTATGGGAAGACATAAGAATATTGATTCATTCTACCTCTGTCAAACATATACTCGAATACCCAAACATCTGATACGTGATAACGCTAACGTTTTGATTATCTTTAAGCAAGATGAAGCGAACTTAAAATACATCTATGATGACCATGTGACCACTGATATGGACTTTAAACAATTTAAAAATATGTGTTGTCAATGCTGGAAAGACAATAAGTATGGTGTGTTGGTGATTGTAAAAGAAAATGATGTAGACAAAGGCAGATATATAAAAGGATTCGACAGCTATATATTATTCTAATTGGTTACAACCAACGACAAACAGTTGCCTAGCAAGATAGACAGCTGCCTGACAGGACAGACAAATGTCTAACAGCTGTTAGGCAGCTATTAGGCAACTGTTAGACAGATGTCTAGCAGGATAGCTGTCTAGCAGGATAGCTGTCGAGCAGGACAGCTGTCTGGCAGGACAGCTGTCTACCAGTTGTCGTGATAAATACCTAACACTAGATAGGTAGACATACAACAAGTTCAAAGCTAGTACATCTTAAACAACCAAACAATTTGTATCTCTTAGCACGATCAACTAGCAAGTCCTTTACATCAGGTCAACAGGTTGTTTGCAGATCTACAAACTATTACAGCCGCACCAGCATATCAAGAATTTTTGGAGCAATATCCTGAACGAGTTCGATATTATGTAGACAAGTATTTTACTGAACCACCGAGACTTCATACCACTGATCAAACGTATGGTGCTCGCTACGTTAAAGGTACTGGTAGCTGGAGTTTTGGCAACAAACACTTGGACTTTGCTGATGATGACATTCGACTGAGTCAAAGGAGATATCCGCAAACACAAGGTCTGCTAGAATTGATATTTATGAAAAGACCTAAGGCGTATACTTATGAAGATCTTCAACACTATAGAGATATTCTGGAATCAACTGGTGTTCATGAAATTAACTACGATCCTAATGCACGAACCAAAGGTTGTACCTCGGAAAAGTATCTAACTCTAATAAAACCAGTTATTAATCCACGAGGGCGAAGATCCTCAACTCCTCACGGTTTTGGTTACGACATAGATCTTAACAAAAAAGAAAAGACTGAACCTAAAGCTAAGAATATAAGTGATGGAAAAAGCAGCACTAACAACTATAAGATAGAAAATAACAAACAAATATAATATGTGTTGGGATGACATAAACAAGTTGGTTGATAGACTTAGACTTTTAGTGGCTTCCCAAGCTGCTGGTTATAATGTTCATAACAATGAAATTCAGTCAATTAGTGAAGAATCGAAGGAAGCTGGTGCTATCGCCTAGTATACCTATATCACTTCAATTTCTTTAAGGTTATTCTTGTGTTTTTGTTAAATTCGCTTACGAAAAAATCAAGAATAGTTTGGTTGCACTTTTCATAGAAATGATTGGATATCCAACAGGCTAAATTTAGAACCAAATCTTCGCAAACATATGTACCACATATCAAGTCGTTTACAGTCTGAGCTCCACCCATTTTTACCAAGTATGTAGCAGTTGTAGGTGCTAAGTCAACTCCTTCTGCTGCAACATATGGACTAACGGAATTCCGTTGGTCCATATGTTCCGCCAGCTTGTTGTAATAGGCAATTAATTCTTTGGTTTTCTTATTTTCCAACCAATGATGCAATCTTTTCTCACCGTTTTTACACAGTTTAGTTGCATTAAAATAATCAGTACTCTTATTGATAATTAATTGAAAGTCTCCACATAAACCATACCAGAAGTTGTCTTTAATTTTCTGGTAGCACACATCACTTAATGTAGCCATTTTAAACACACTACTAAACACTTAGATACTCAAGAGCAGACTGAAGCACGTCTTACGTCTAAGACAACTAAATTTTGAATGAGGTTAAGAGTGTGTACTGAACACTTTCTAGATGCTAATACCACTACGGTTTGAAGCTGTATTTTTTAATATTTATTTTTAACCACATTAGTTGTTCCAACATCCATCCGCTTTCGGCTTCTGCAAACTCCAAAGCTTTTGTGTAAATTTCGTCGACGAATTCTTGATATATACCTTCAAAATTAGTTGACACTGTAACATTTTTATTTTTAGTATTGAATGACTTCATTTCTTTTCTATTTCAACTTTGGAGTACATACAAACCAAACATTTCTACGTTTATTTTAATTTGATTATGTTTAGCTAGAGCAGCTTCAATCAGATGAAACACTTTATGTCTTATTGTTTCCATAAACTATTTAATATCAATACCTTTTTCGTATATACGATGAGTAGTCATTCTATTTTTAAAAGGTTAAGTTAACATATGCACTTGTTCAACTTGCCATGGTTCACATACTTTTGATTTATGAATTTCACTGCGTAAATGCCCAGAGAAAACACTCTTTTTCACTTGTAACGAGCACGATTCACAGTATCTCATCTTAACTACAGGTGCTTAACTAATGAATAGAAACACACATCTTCAGTTTATATATTTTTATTAACAAATATGTTTACGATAGATACCTTTAAGTACCGTGTTATATTTAAAACAAAAGTACATCAGCATAAATATAGCAAGACAAATAAGCAAACCAGTTGATATAAACATAAAAATAGAATTTGAATTGAACAGATAAGAATCAGTTAATATGAGAGTTCTACAATCAGATGTCTCATCACGAGTACCATTATCAAACAAGAACATAAGTTTATAACGTACCATATCACTCTTAATTTTGGACATGTTCATCGTTGTCTGGATGTGTTCTTGGAAGTCCAGACCATTTCATGCAGCCGTCGATGTCGAAACAGATTCGCACTTCTTTTACATTTGGTGGCATGTAGATATTAAATACATTCTGACAGTGCTGTCAGGATGATGAAACTTGCTTTAAAATGGCCCATTGTATATCTTGTGTATTTCTTTAGAACGATTAAGTACTTGCTTCTTTGCAAAGTGTAAGCACTCTAACATGCAAACTCGGAATGATGGTTCCTGATCTTTTAACATAATATTTATAAGCTTTACCATTTCATCGTCACACGGTAGCTCCTTCTTATTAACACATTTGAGAACATCAGCAACACAAAAGAGGAAATCACTAAGCCCAATGTCAAAGTTAAAATTAGTTAGAAACTTCACCTTTTTGTTGAGTATTTCAACCAGATTTAGTAGCTGTTGAACTGCATCTTCGGTTAAATAAAAAGTAGTAGAATCATCTGAGATTGATATACCTTGACTGTTTAATATTTTAATATGCTTGACGGTACATACTCCAATATTTTCAGGTTCAATCTAATTACCTTTGGTAAAGTATGTTTCAGCTGCTTTTGTCAGTGTTGAAATAAAATAATCCCATTCCCATGAGCCAGATGAGATTGTTATATTTGGATTTGGTGGATACTGGTTTGTATTTACAATCTTAATTATTGGAATCAATCCACCAGCGTTTGATATACCAATTGCAACACTTAGAGATGGATTAACAGTATACCCTGTTTGCAACAGCATTCTACTTTCTTGCTTAATCTCACTATTAGTCTGCCGCAGAGCTGCATCAATTTGACCCCAATAACGATCTTCACAAACACCGTTATTAGCAGGTCCGAAGACCTCAGGTCAATCGCTGACATCGATACCATACACGTTGAACAGAACAAGTACACTACTATAACTACTAATTATAACTACCGTGAGCAGATTGTAGACAAAGGCTGATGTATTTGCTTGTCACTCGTTGTTTTTTATAATTATATCACCACTTTTGATTAGTTTCTTATAGGAAACCGTTGAATGAGATCACACACGTGAAATGAGAACTATTATGAGGAAATGAGAGCAGCTCGCGAGGTCATTTCAACCACAGTAGAGGAAATAAGATTGCTAACAGGGTCACTTGTCGGAAATGTCAAAGATAACGAGAGTTAAAAACGATGTGGTCGTTGCCACTACATATATACCTGGTTGTCAACTCTAACAGTCGGTATGCAGCTATCTGTCCCCAGTTACAGTTACAGTTAGGTTTGCGCATGCGTTAGTCACCATTTTTGAATTCTACTCATCAAGACTAATAATAAAATGACACCAAACATCATACCTCTGGTCCGAAAACTGAAAGAGTTGGTTTGCGCATACGCATATATTATATTTGAATTCTTCTTACTGAAACGAGTGATATGACACCAAACACGTAAGAGTTAACTTTAAAACTAATAAGTTTGTTTGCGCATGCATCCACTGCCATATTTATATACGTCATGACATGTGAAATCAAAATAACAGATCCTCTTATTTCGACGGGTCGGCTCAGACACCTTTTTGCATTTTAAGTTTTTTGAATTTTCGCGCCAACGGTCCCCATCTTGACCGCCATCTTGGATTACGTCATCCAAGGTTAGATCTCTCCACCCTCTGGGTTAGATAGGTGGTGTATTTTTTGAATGTGGCGGTTAGTTTTCTAATTTTCGCGCTCTTCGTTTACGTCATCTCCACCACCTCCGCCACCCGGGTTAGCTCGGAGGTGGGTGGCGTATTCGGTCGGAGGCGGGTGGTGGAACTGTTCAGGTTAGCTCGGAGGCAGGTAGCGGAGCGGTCAGGTTAGATCGGCGGGTGACGGCTCCAGAACCGCAGTTCTATACCTACTAATGTCTTGTAACATAGAAATCTATCTCACTCACAACACACACACACGCGCGCGCGCGCGCACACACGGATGCGCGCACACACACGCGCACACACACACACACACACACACACACACACACACACACACACACACACACACACACACACACACACACACACACACACACACACACACACACACACACACACACACACACACACACACACACACACACACACACACACACACACACACACACACACACACACACACACACACACACACACACACACACACACACACACACACACACACACACACACACACACACACACACACACACACACACACACACACACACACACACACACACACACACACACACACACACACACACACACACACACACACACACACACACACACACACACACACACACACACACACACACACACACACACACACACACACACACACACACACACACACACACACACACACACACACACACACACACACACACACACACACACACACACACACACACACACACACACACACACACACACACACACACACACACACACACACACACACACACACACACACACACACACACACACACACACACACACACACACACACACACACACACACACACACACACACACACACACACACACACACACACACACACACACACACACACACACACACACACACACACACACACACACACACACACACACACACACACACACACACACACACACACACACACACACACACACACACACACACACACACACACACACACACACACACACACACACACACACACACACACACACACACACACACACACACACACACACACACACACACACACACACACACACACACACACACACACACACACACACACACACACACACACACACACACACACACACACACACACACACACACACACACACACACACACACACACACACACACACACACACACACACACACACACACACACACACACACACACACACACACACACACACACACACACACACACACACACACACACACACACACACACACACACACACACACACACACACACACACACACACACACACACACACACACACACACACACACACACACACACACACACACACACACACACACACACACACACACACACACACACACACACACACACACACACACACACACACACACACACACACACACACACACACACACACACACACACACACACACACACACACACACACACACACACACACACACACACACACACACACACACACACACACACACACACACACACACACACACACACACACACACACACACACACACACACACACACACACACACACGTACAGGTTTTCAAACCTTTGTGCCATCTATGGCGGGATCGTAATTTGTGGCATATTCCATTCTACGCACACAGTAACTAGGTAGGGTGTGTGGGTTGTACGTAGATATGGTCACAGTTAGCTTATCCTTCATACAGTTGGGATAACAACAATATTGAAAATATGGCATCGCTGTCAGAAATATTAACAAACTTTTAAAGGAGAATTTAGTTAACGAATCACAATCCAGATGAAAATATCCAAGTAAAATGCTTTATGTATTGACTATAACAAATCTTGTGGTTCATAAAATAATGTGTAAGGTTGTGTCTTTAAGTGCCAGGATGGCTCAGTGAGGAAAGTTTTCTATTAGATATATTTAATTACAATTTCCTAAAAAAAGAGTATTTACAGTATATACATTATTTACACTTGATATAATTCGAAATATAATACCTGGTCGGTTCTTTCTACTGCGGAACGAAACTCTGCGATATTTCTTCCGAACAGGACTCCTTTTCAGGATTCTCTGCTTTCAGTTGCCCTTTTTGCGCGGGGAGCGAAGAGGGTCATATGGAATGAGCTTCCCTTGTTTAGCACGCAGCATCAGGTAGTAACCAACTTTGGCCTTTGGCCAGACCAGCGGGTTACGATCTGGAATCAGCATCGCTCATAGGTCGGTCAATACAAGGAGGAAAAAGGGACGGCGGTGTGGTTTCATCTTCGATGCTTACGCCCAGGAATCACCAATTGAGGCAGGCGGTTTAGACTAAGCTAGATCGTACATCCAGAAGCCAACATCTGTTGTACTAGCCGGCAAATCATTTACCAGACTACGGTATAATACCGGGGCAAACTCACCTAGGGCTGAAGACGCTCGGCTGGCACGTGCACTGCTGTTTGTACTGACTATGTCGGTGTATCGGTGAATGCTCGGAGAGAACTGATTTTCCTTGAATTCTCGGTCTTCTTTTATATGCATCCGTCAGTAATAAAATGTAGATAGCCGATGATAGAATATTATCACCTGATTAATACGTATCTTAAAAGACTGAGGTTGGACAGTGTGGCAGACAATTGAAACAAAAAGCAGAATCACCCCAAAAACCACAAAAATTATAAATAAAAAATAGTTATTTCTAAATACGTATTTCAACAACGAAGTTGTCTTCATCAGTAACTGTCGCTAAACTCTAAACTAGCTCTCCCTAAAGTTTTGCGACAGCTACTGATGAAGACAACTTCTTTGTCGAAATACTTATCTAGCGCATAACTTTTTATTACTATTTTTGTGGTTTTTGGGGTGATTCTGTTTTTTGTTTCAATACGTATCTTGATTGATTTGAAACCACTTTTTCTCGGTATCTTGTATTTGTTCTTTAAATTAAATTGTACGAAATAATTTTGTGTTTATGAATTTACTTGTTGCATATATGGTTAATTAATATGTATCGATTTATTCACCTCGTTACATCCACCTCTTACTTCTTTTAAGAAAAAAATGCTTTTGTTTCTTTCATCTTCAGGCTTCCTGTTACACTGCTTGATGTGCCAAATCCGAGGACTCACCACTCGGTTTGGTATTGTCTTCTATCTTGTTCTTAAGACTTCTTTAAAGCTTTAGCTTTAAGTTCGAAATTAAATTATTTTTGTATAAAAAGTGTAAAAAGATATTGATATTAAAAAATAAAAGTTGATTCGTTAATTTTAAAAAACTGGACTTACTTTTCCCCAAAATTAATATAAAAGAAATAACTAACTTAAAAAAATATATATCTTTCACCATTGCGGTATAACTGTTTGTTTCGGGGTTTGGTTAATACCCTGCACCACTGTCTTATACTCCGGGAGAGTGATAAAGTGGAAGCGACCGTCCTTATTCTCCACCCGCAGTCGGTACCGTTTGATTTCTGGAAAACCTGGGGTCTCAGCATGTGTAGCGGGATTTTTACCGGCAGTTGAGCTAAGTCTGCCTCCGTTCTTCTGGGGAGCTTCTGGTCAGAGAGAGGCGACGTCCTTAACTCTAGTACCGGGCTCTGGTCGGTATTGGCCCAGAGTGATGGACTGGCTTCTGAGGGCGATTCTCCATATACGGCCCTGGCTGATGTTCTGATTTGTTGGCCGGGGAGGGTAGTGTATCCTTTGCTGGGGAAAACGTCACGGGTTGGGGTCCAGTTTGGAAGCGGTTAAGGTTCGAAAGACAGAGCGGGTGTCTGTGAGAAAAAACAAGAGTTTTAGTAAGCAGATTTAAAATCTTTAATGTGTATGTGGTTAAACGTCGGCCTCCCTCGTCTTTCAGGTTATACACAACTGGGGATATTACTTTTGTAATTGTGTATGGGCCTGACTATTTTGGAGCGAGTTTAGCGGCCAAAGCCTTAGGTGCAGAAGAAAGGTGGTATTCCCTTTTCATGACGCGGTCCTCAGGGTGACAGATCCATTCCCGTCTACGTAGATTGTAGTATTGCTCTGGGTAGTGAAAGCAGCGGTAAGATTCGTCGTACCAGTGCGAATATATCCCGTATATTTTCTAGGTGCTTTGCGTATGCCACAACGTCACCTTCTTTCTCGTTTATTACCGTTCCTTTAGTAAGCGAAGTTAGCTGCCAAAGTTAAGAAAGGCTGGCGTATACTTGGTGGATTCGTGTTCGCAGGTAATCATAGCCAGCATAAAATCATCTAGATGCTCGTCTCACTTTATCTGGTTGTCGCTGCTGAATTGAGCTACCATTATTTTTAGGACTCGTTTGACTCGTTCCACCGGCTGGCTTGTGGTGAATATACTGGAGTCGACTGTCTTCTAATGTTCCACTCTCTTAGTATGCCCCTGACCACTCGATTTTCGTATTGTGTTCCGTTCTCTGTCGCCAGTGTTCGTGGGCAACCGAATCTGTTTATGATTAGTTCATTTAGTGAGGCTGCTACGATTTTGGCCGTGGCTTTCCTGAGTGGTTTGCATTTCACCCATTGCGCAAACCTGTTCTGAAATACTGCGACGTGTCGGTTTCCTTTGCTTCACCGTTGGAGAGGGCCTATCAAGTCTCTACTGACTATTTCCCATGGCCCTTGCACGGCGGAACGTTGCATTAAATCGGGTGGCAGTTTTTGTGGCACCTTGAACTGTTGGCACCGGGTTCATTTCCTGATGTATGTGCGGACGTCTCAGAGTATGCCGGGCCAATAGTAGTTCTGCTTTATTCAGGCGCTTGTTTTGGTGATCCCCATGTATCCTGCCGTCGGAGCGTCGTGATTATCTGCCAGTACTTTGTGGCTATCGTCTGGCGAGATACCTAGTTTCCAAGGCAGATTGTTTTCTAGATCTTTGGGGCTCGCGGTTTTTATCAGGTGGCGGTACATGTTCTCTCCTTCCAATCGATAGTCATAGTATTTGTCCGTCTTATCTTCGATTTGGATTTTCATTCGGGTATACCATGAATCTTGTAACATTTTATAGTGTTTAGTTCCCCTCCGTCATGTGTTTGTGTTAGCTGAAAAGGTTCTCTAGGTAAGGTGTCGGCTAATTTGTTGCAACTTCCTCTGCTGTACTTAATGTCGAAGTCATATTGCTGCAACGTCATTATACACCTTACGATTCTGCCAGTAGGGTTTTGAATTGCTTGTAGCCATTTCAAGGATTGGTGGTCTGTGATGACTGTAAACCGATATCCATCAAGGTAGTGTCTTAAAGTTTGTATACCCCACACTATTGCTAAACACTCCTTTTCGGTAGTTGAATAACTTCTTTCTGCCTGTGATAGTGATCGACTGCCGTATGCCACTACAAAACGTTTCGCGTTACATTGTTGTGTGAGTGCTACACTCTTGGTCGGAAGCGGCTGTCTGTACTATAAATGACCTGTTGAAATGAGGACATCTAAGAATTGGGGCGTTTGTAAGTAACTCCTTAATTTTGTTGAACGCTTGTTGTTGGTCTAGTTCCCATCTCCACTTACTTTCTTGCTCAGGAGTTTATTGAGCAGAGCTGTCATCTGCGAAAAATTATGAATGAACCTTCTATACCACGAGGCAACTCCTAGGAAGCGACGTAACGTTCTCATATTTTCTGGGGCCTGGATCTTCAGGATTGCTTCTATTTTGTCCGGGTCTGGGCCTATACCCTTTTCTGAAATCATGCGGCCGAGATACCTGAGGCTTTTTTTTAGAAAATTGACTTTTTTTCGGAGTTGAGGCGGAAGCTTGCTTTTCTTGGTCTGTAGAATACTTCTTTTAAATTGTTAGATGCTCGTCGAATGTTCTACCCAGTACCAATATGTCATCTAAGTAGACCATGGCCTTGCCGTCCATTTCGGGGCCAATAACTCTATCTAGTATACGCTAGAACGAGGCCGGTGCTGAATGATAACCAAATGGCATTATTCGCAGCTAGAACAGGCCACACCCTGCAAAAGTGAAGGCGCTAATGCGCCTGCTTTCTTTATCGAGTCCTACCTGCCAGTATCCTTATTTCAGATTCAAACTGGTCACGTATTTTCTTTCAGTTTATCTAATATTGCGTTGATATGAGGTATTCGGTAGGCATCTTTGATTGAGACTTCGTTTACTTTTCTATAGTCAACACAAAATCTTGGCCATCCGTCCTTTTTCCGGCCACTGGTGGGCTCCATGGGCTTCTTGATGGTTCCACAACTTTCTCTTGTAGCATTTCATCTAGTTCTTGATTCATTAGCTGCCGCATCTTCTGTGGACGGTAGCTTTGTTTAATAGGTGTTGGGTCTGTATGTTTCCCAATTGGCGCAACTCCATTAATCTCATTAAACCTCGGTAGTTCTTTTCCCAGAAACTCTTGGAGGCGGTCTCTTTCTTCTTCAGTTAGTCATCTGAGTGACGTAGTTGATGTGCGGTTTACAGGGTCTTTGGCTGTTCAAAACGTCTTTCCCTTTAGAAAAATAACCTGCCGTGCTATATCGAGGATGGCCCTATGTTGACTAAAGAAGTCCACGGCTAACACAACACAATTTCATCGGATAGTGTTAGTAGGTAAAACACCTTCTTCACGAATTTATAGTCGTCTATGCACCCATGTAGCGAACTAGTTTCAGTAATAGTTACTACATTTCCATGTGCTAGCTGGGCCTGGAAATTTGTTACCGGTTGGCGGCGTTGTCCGGCTGTATGCAAAATATTTTGCATGTATCTGCCCACATAGGAGTGTGCGGAGCCAGTGTCGATCAAGACAGTGACATTGGTATTGTATGTTCTGATGTTCACGTAAGGTCTGTTTCCTGGTTTTGTTTATTTACGGCAGGGGAATGTATTTGTGCCAAGTTGCTGCTGAGAGGTCTTTATGCCTGAAGCTGGGGGCCACCTGTCTGAACACCAGTTCCTCCTGCGTTTCCTGGAGCTCTACGTTCATATGTTTAGTAGCGGAACATTGTCCCCTGCTTGCCACATCGTGAGAAAAACAGTCCGCTCGGATTACGACAGGTGTTCCTAAAATGACTCCGTTCACCACATCTACAGCAGGATGCTCTGGGGCAACAACACCGAGATATAAAGACCCGGCTCTTTGATGTAATAATGGCGTGACGTAAGCACAGCGAGGTATTCCCGCTTGTACGCCGTGTCAAGGTGTTGGTTTGTTTATATTTCGTGTGTTTTCTCATTTTTGCTGGAGATAGTGAGAATTTGTGTGACATTCTTGTGTTGTGGTGCGTTTTAGCAGTGTTACCGGTATATTAACAATACCGTATTTGTGTTGTGGGCCGCGATGTCGCAGAAATTATAAAAATGGACCTAAGGTACACTTGTTTCGTTTTCCAACTGACGTCGCCATGTCTGCTAAATTGGTTACAGCTGTTCACTGGGAGAATTTTTCGCCAACGAAGTCCAGCAGAGTCTGTGAGTTGCATTTTGTTAAAGTAAATATAATAAATTGTGCTATTGCAACGGATTCACGAACTGGTCTGACCATAACCTCAAATTTAGAAATTCACAGACTAACACGTAATGCTGTACTGTCACAACTCCCCAATTGCCGTTCTTATTTATCAAAAACTGTTCAATTGCGCTGAAGTCGCGATGAAAAAGTCTAAGAACTGGAAAATGAGAATTTTGCCGAGACAATTAGAAATAGTAAAATAGAATTTGAATCTTTGCAAAAAAAATTTATGTACACTAATTTTAAAGAGTTTCTTGTAGTTTTAAACTTGTTTCATATACCCGAAGGTTGGTTTAAAATTTGTGACGATCAAAGAGTTACATTGTTTAAAATAAAATATTCTCCTGGGCCTGTAATAACAGATTCCGTAATAATAAATACTGACTTACAAGTTGAAACATTTTTACGTGGCTGTGAAATACAAATTGCCCGAAATGACATTAAACCAGGTATAACGGCCCCATTTACTTCTAATAATATAAATGAAGCCTTTTTCTAATAAATTGAGTACTCAAACTCATACAGCATTAACGCACACACTGTATGGAATGACAGAAGTTATACAGTATTGTTTCAGTGTACTTAAAATGAACTATGTCTTATTAGGCAAATTTCAAACAGACGATTTAGAAAATATGTTTGGTCGATGTAGGCAACTTGCGGGTGGACAATATAATATTTCTTTGCGGCAGTTGTATAAATCAGAAAAAAGGCTCAGAGTTCAATCATTATTAACTCTAAAATCGAGATGGTGATTAACCGTTGCAGAGTGAAGACGTGTGTTCGTGTACTCCGCTGGTTAAAACCTATTAAAGGTGGTAAGCTAAGTTATTATTTTACCAAATTATAGTGGCTTGTATCAGTTACACTGGTAAATAATAAATTTAATTTAACTTTGGTAAATTAACATAGTTATGCTAGGAATTCCTAGCATATAGGTATTATGTCGAGTGGATCATATGGGGAAGGGGGAGGCAGACCCCCAGACCCCGAAAAACATAAAGTAAGTACAAATATTACGACAAATATAACAGGTACTGACGAACATATAATAGTAAACAGTGATTCTAATAGAGTAAATAAAGACGAAAATATTTTATTAAATCCGTTAAACAGTGTGGCGGTGGTTCCGACCGCAGTGTTTCCGTCAACACTACTCTATGTTTCTGCATAAATACTCTTGACAGTGAAACGTTGCGTTACGTTATGCGACAGCCAGCTGTCAAGAACTACAGCATATAAGAGACACCAGGCGATCTCTCTTTCTCTCTCTCTCCTCGCTACCAACCGCTACAGTGAACTGCTATGTACTCGTGTACTGTTGTAATTGTTATTATATCATAAAGTTTATTATAGTTAAATGTATCATATAGTTTATTCAGTTAGTGAAATAATAAAGTTATATTAAATGTTTACGTATGGATTTAATATCAACAAGTGCAATTAACATCCATATTGGTGACCCCGTGCCGCAAGCCGAAGATGCCGAGCCTGATGTTCCAGCCGACGTCGCCTATTTTCCACGCACGTGCCCATGCCTACAGAAAACGAATATCTAAACAGGTCAGTCCTTTCTAACTTAAAAATTATCTGATTTTTTTTCACAATGGCCGAAGATTCTTCAAGCAGCAATATCATGGCGGTTGCAATAAAATTACCTCCTATACGGAGACGTAACGTGAAAATCTGGCAAATGCAGGTTGACGCCCAGTTCGATATATCGCAGATCAGTTCTGAAAAGACAAAATTCAGTCATGTACTCGCTATACTCGATCCTGATGTCGCAGAGTCAATTTCAGATTTTTTAACCCAACCATTATCATCAACTCCCTATTCAGATCTAATGAAACGTCTTTTATTAGAATTTGAAGAGTCCGAAAGTCGCAAAATAAATAAACTTTTCACAGAATTAGAATTAGGCGACAGAAAACCATCGCAACTTTTACGCGAAATGAAGTTTTTATCCGGTAGTCAGATTGGAGAGGATTTCCTTAAAATTTTATTTCTACGTTTACCAGTCAACGTTCGTTCAATTTTGGCTTTGAGCAACGATTCTCTAGAAAATTTGTCGGTTACAGCAGACAAAATCGTGGAATTTTCCGGAGATAAATACAACGTGGCTGGAATTCAGTCACGCGAGCCCGACATGCTAGCCAAGTTAGAAGCGCAATTAGAGTAGCTAACATCATCAGTCAACTAATTGCGAACGCGTTCCCAATCTACCTCCCGAGAAAGACCCAAGCTTTCTCGAAATTCCATAAACACAAATTCCTCAACCTCCACGTGTTGGTATCATGAACGATTTGGCAACAAGGCCAAACGTTGCATCCAACCTTGCAATTTTAAAGCAAAACATGTGTCGGAAAACTAATAAGGCAAACCCTCCACGCGGCAGGAGACGAGAGCCACCTAACACGCCGCCTTTTTATTTTTGATAGACGCTCCAATATGAAATTTCTAATCGACTCTGGAGCGGATATTTCAGTTATTCCACCCACTCACGACCAACGGAAATTTCAATCGAAACGTACCTTGTATGCTGCAAACGGGACCCCTATTCATACCTATGGCGAACAACTATTTGATTTGGATATAGGTTTACGCCGTAGGTTCTGCTGGCCCTTCACACTTGCAGATATTAAGCAACCAATTATAGGCGCTGATTTTCTAGCAGAGTTTGCTTTCCTTGTGGATATGAAACATAGACGTTTAATCGATACAAAGACAAACCCCTCTAGTACCGGTGCTAACCCACCACCAGGAATTAATTCTAAAATTCATCTTGTAGACCCGACACACCAGTACTTCAAATTGCTACAACAATTTCCTGACCTTCTTAAGGAAACTTCTTCTAGCAACCTTCCAGAGGTTGAGTTCTTCCATACTATAAGTACGGAAGGACCACCTGTCACTGCAAAAGCTAGAAGATTGCCCCCGGAAAAGTTAGCTCAAGCAAAGCTAGAATTCCAGCACATGATAAACTTGGGAATTTGTAGACCCTCCAAAAGTCCATGGTCCAGCCCCCTCCACATGGTGCAAAAAAGGATGGCTCATGGAGACCATGTGGGTATTACCGAGCACTAAACGCTAAAGCAATCCCAGATAAATATCCCTTCCAAATTTGCAGGATTTTAATGCCCAGTTAGAAGGCAAACGTATTTTTTCAAAATTGGATATCATTCGCGCTTTCCATCACATCCCAGTAGCACCTCAAGATATTCCCAAAACAGCAGTCATAACTCCATTTGGGTTATTCGAATTTGTTAAAACCCCATTGGGCCTTCGTAATTCAGCACAAACATTTCAAAGATATTTACATTCAATTTTAAGACATATTGACTTTGCCTACCCCTATCTTGACGATATTCTCGTTGCATCAGCCTCTGAAAAAGAACATCAATAGCATCTAGCAAAACTTTTTCAGACACTTCAAGACAACGGCATCCGTATCAATTCATCTAAATGTGAATTCGGAGTGGCCGAAATTTCATTTTTAGGTTTTCGTGTAAATAAATCTGGATTATTTCCACTTCCTGAACGCATCAAAGCTATTACCGACCTACCTCTTCCCGATACCATTGAAAAACTCAGAAGATTTCTAGGTGTCATAAATTTCTACCGACGTTCTCTTCCACGTGCTGCGGAAATTCAGCAACCACTATTCGACCTCTGCCAGAATCCCAAAAAACGCGACAAACGTAAAATCTAGTGGACTCCTCAGACTCTAGAAGCATTCGAACGTTTGAAAGAGGCACTAAAAAACGCAACACTAATAGCTCATCCGTCTTCTTCGCTACCACTGATTCTCCATGTCGATGCTTCTGATTATGCCGTAGGTGCTTCCCTCCAACAACTACGTGATCAAACACTAGAACCCCTAGGTTTCTACTCTAAAAAGCTTACTTCAGCCCAAAAATCTTACAGCACCTACGATCGCGAACTTCTAGCTGCTTATCAGGCAGTTAAATACTTTAGATATACCCTAGAAGGTCGCCATTTCACCATTTATACGGACCACAAACCTTTGACATACGCTTTTGAACAACGCGTCGATAAAGCATCTCAAAGGCAACTACGACATTTAGACTTCCTAGGTCAATTTACCACAGACATTCGCTACATACCAAGTCCTACAAACATTCCCGCAGACTATTGTTCTCGCATTGAAACAATTTCACTTTCTTCCACTGTGTCACTCCAAGAAATTGCGCAAGCTCAGTCATCTTGTGAGGAACTCAAACACCTTCTGCAGTCTAAATCTTCCTCATACAAATTTCAAAACATGCCTCTTGACAACGGATTGAATCTTATTTGCGATTCTTCTTCAAAGAAACTTCGCCCATTCATTCCGCTCAAATTTCGCCGAAAGATTTTCGATTCTATACACAATTTATCTCACCCAGGCATATCAGCTTCAGTCGATCTGGTCCAGGATAGATTTTGTTGGCCCAAATTGAAACGCGATGTATCTCTTTGGTCTAAAACTTGCATTCCCTGTCAGAAAGTCAAGATATGGAGACACACTTCCAGTGCCATTGGACAATACACCCCAGCCATGAGAAGATTCTCGCATATAAATGTTGACATTGTGGGACCATTACCACCATCACAAGGTCAACGCTATCTGTTAACAATAATAGACAGATTTTCTCGATGGCCCGAAGCAATTCCATTGTCAGATATTACAGCAGAAACAGTAGCGAACACTATTTTATCATGCTGGATCTCTAGTTTCGGTGTTCCGCAATACATCACCACAGACAGAGGTAAACGATTGCCACATTTTCACACACCTCACTAAAACACTAGGTGCAGACCACATCAAGACCACAGCTTACCACCCAGCAGCAGATGGTGTAATCGAGAGATGGCATAGAGTTCTGAAACAGGCCTTGAAAGCTCATATGGACGAAAACTGGGTCGCTAAATTGCCAATTGTGTTACTAGGACTCAGATCGTACATAATTCCAGAATATCGCTCAACACCCACTGAAATAGTCTACGGAGAATCAATTAAACTTCCCACCGACTTTTTCAACAGCACACAAGCTCATGATGTTCCACCACTTATATCTCAGCTGAAAGAAGACATAAGGAAACTTCGACCAGTACCTTTTAAACATCATACTGCAAAAAAGGTATTTGTCCATCCTAAGCTTATGGAAGCTCCTTTTGTTTTGGTTCGCATTGATATTCCGCGAAAAACCCTCGAACCAGTTTATGACGGCCCCTTTGAAGTGTTATCCCGAACTGACAAAGTCTTCAAAATCAAGAAATCACACGGAGAAGAGACAATTTCTGTTGACCGTCTTAAACCCGCATCTATTCTTTGTGATAACGAACAGACAACTTTCCAGCCTCAGAGACATCCTAGTGAAACTGAAAGTGACAGTGAAAGTCCAACACCTAGTGAAACTGAAAGTGAAAGTGAAAGTCCAACACCTAGTGAAACTGAAAGTGACAGTGAAAGTCCAACACCTAGTGAAACTGAAAGTGACAGTGAAGTTCCCCTTCCGGTTCAAACTACACGCCATGGACGTAGAGTTCGATTTCCACGAAGATACTTGAACTAATAGCGTTGCCACTGAGAGGGGAGTATGTGGCGGTGGTTCCGACCGCAGTTTTGCCGTCAACACTACTCTATGTTTCTGCATAAATACTCTTGACAGTTAAACGTTGCGTTACGTTATGCGACAGCCAGCTGTCAAGAACTACAGCATATAAGAGACACCAGGCGATCTCTATATCTCTCTTCGCTACCAACCGCTACAGTGAACTGCTATGTACTCGTGTACTGTTGTAATTGTTATTATATCATAAAGTGTATTATAGTTAAATGTATCATATAGTTTATTCAGTTAGTGAAGTAATAAAGTTATATTAAATGTTTACGTATGGATTTAATATCAACAAGTGCAATTAACATCCATAAACAGTAATGATAAATATGAAAGAAAGTTAAATTTTGATAACAGATTTAACATCCATGGTAAGGGATCATTTTACATACTTGTGGAACACGAATCTGAACATTTACTTGTAGGTAAAATACATCCAATGAGAGTGGGGCGAATGTTAAACGAGACGGGTGAACTCCAGTCGGAAATAATTGAAGTAGCGCCGGTGGGCATCAACAGAATTAAAATAATAACAAAGTTAGCTGCTAGTGCAAATTTGCTGGTCCGTCACAACGTTTTTAAACAAAACCAGCTTAATGCGTATATTCCAATGCATTTATTGTATAAAAAAGCAATAGTCAGAAACGTTGATACTGCAATTGCTGAAGAAACATTATTAAAAACAATTAAGTCTGCTATACCTGTAGCAAGCGTTAAACGGATGAAAAGGAATATAACGAATGAAACCGGTGAAAGGCAACAAATACCACGACAAATCGTTCAAATTTCATTCCGAGGTTCTGTAATCCCTGATTATGTTTTTATTGATAGAGTTAGGTGTCCAGTCGAGGTATACATTCCACCTGTTATGCAGTGTTACAAATGCTTGCGGTATGGCCACTCGTCCATATTATGCAAAAGTAAAACTTCTAGATGTAAAAATTGTGCAGAAACGCATTTAAGTTCATGAAAAATTTTGCATTTACTGCAAAAATTCAGATCATCAAACTACATATAGAGGGTGTCCAATATTCGCAAAACAAAAAAGAATTAAAGAGATTATGACGCGCCACAATGTTTCATTTAAAGAAGCTGAAAAAGCTGTTGATAACCCGACATTATTTTCAAACAAAGTCAAAACAAACACAAATTTGTTTACACCTTTAATTAGTTGTTCTGAAGAATTCTCCAGTTTATTACAAAAAAAAGCATCAGCCTATAAATCGTGAACCTCAAAGTCATCATTTTAAGAGTAAACAAAATATAGTGGAACAAAATAAGAAGCGGAGAAAAGTTGACAATGGTCAATCGCCTACTAGTTTCCCAACTGAAACAACTTGGAGATTTCTGGAAACCCTATATTAAATAACCCTCATAGTTCCCAACAAAAAAACTTTAGAGGAAATTAAATTAATGTTGAAAAATAATATACAATCTTTAGTAAGTTATTTGAATAATATATGTAGTGGTAACGGAAGTAATATGGGAGATATAGACATCACAGAATATATAAATAAGATCATTGACTATACGCTATTAGATAATTCAGTTACACAACCTGATGGTAAATTTACGGATAGTACAATGGAATTCTAGGTCAGCGATTAGTAATGCTTTGTTCCTTACGAAACTAATTCAAGAAACTAAATGTGATGTTGCTTTTATTAGCGAAACGTGGTACAAATTGCATCATCTGGTATGCATTCCAGGTTATAATATAGTTAGATGAGACCACACACACGGGGCGGGTGGTGTAGCAATAATAATATCAGATACAATTTCACTTAGAAATATAAATCTTAATTTTAATTTTAATGAACATAGAATGCTGTGCTATCTCTATCAGTAAAGATGTTAAAAATATATCATTGGCTTCGGTGTACAGACCATCTAATATCTCTCTTTGTAGTAGTGATTATGTAAATCTAATGAAACAACTTGGACCAGTTGCCATTATAAGCGGCGACCTTAATGCCCATCGTACTAGTTTGGGATCTGGAAAGGTGGAAAGACAGGGTGAAATTTTACTGAAAGCACTTGAAGAAGTGCCTAATTTTGTTATACGTAACGATGGGTCTATTACACGTATCACTAGACCTCATGAAATTAAATCTTCAGTAGACATTTCAATAATGACAACAAACCTAATTAAAAATTCTAGCTGGGAAACTATTCAGGACACCTATGGGTCTGATCATTTGCCAATACTACTAACGTTAGGCGTAGATTCAACTCAGATGTGCCCGTCGCCCATTCCTGCCCCATGCGTTGCTTGGCAGACAAACAAAGCTCACTGGGATTTATATCAGCTTGCTATAAATACAATATTTTCAACAAAACCCCCTTTAGAAACAACTAACGATAAACTTGCTTTCATTATATCGGTAATTTACAAAGCTGCTGATTCCAGTATTCCTAAAACCACTCATAGCACGAATAAATAATATAAACAAGCACCTTGGTGTGACCAGGAATGCAGCGAACTTAACAATCGTAGAAAAATAATTTTTAAGAAATTTCGGCAAAATCAGATCATGAATAATTTTCTTAAATACCAACAAATGAATGCCCGATGTAAACAAGTTTTAAGTTAAAAGTCAAGCAATCTTGGGAAACATACTGCAATTCGTTAAATGCGCATTCAAATCCTTCAGAAATATGGAGAAGGGCAAATGGCATTAAAAGTAAGCGAACTTCAAAAGACATAAACATTTCGGCGGGTGTCCTGGATAGCCTCCGAGTGTAAGTATGAATTTGATGTTTACCATGAAGAGACAAATAGTTATCTAAATAAACATATCACGATAGAGGAAATTGACATCAATTGTAACACTGTAAACTCGGCACCTGGAAAACATGGTATAAACTACACCATGATATACCATTTACCCCTTATTGCAAAATTGCAAAAATACTTCTTTGTGATATATATATATATATATATATATATATATATATATATATATATATATATATATATATATATATATATATATATATATATATATAGCAGTATTTTAAGAGATGGCTGTGACTGCACTGCTATCAAGGAGGCTGTTGTGGTTCTCTTGCCTAAACCCGGTGGGGACCTTAGCGACTCTTATAGGCCTATTACATTACTATCATGTATGCTAAAAACATTTGAAAAAATTATAAAACAACGACTTCAATGGTATCTTGAGCAAAATTGCTTATTACCAGCACAACAGTTTGGCTTTAGAAAAAATAAAAGTACCACTCAATGTATTGCCACCTTAGTAAATGATATTCAAATAAGCCTTTCTGAAAATAAATATATGGCAGCTATGTTTTTGGATCTGCAGGCGGCCTACGATAACGTAGATTTACACGTGCTTATAAAAAAAATGAGCCAGGTTGGCATACCTGAAAACATGGCAGCTAATATCGTTAAGATCTTTGCTGGCAGAATAGTGTATATAAAAGCGAATGGGGCATATACTCAACCACGAACGTGTTATTCGGGTCTACCGCAAGGATCTGTTTTAAGCCCCTTGTTATTTAAGCGATACTTGTTCCAAAACAACTTTACTATGTCTGTCAATAAATCTTCAGTAGTTTTTTATACAAGACATAGAATACCATATACCCCACAACTTGCGATTGCCGAAGAAAATATTCCATGTCACAAAAGCTACAAATACTTAGGTGTAATAATCGATCAAAAACTTTTGTGGAAGGAACATGTTGATCATTGTATTAGCAAGGGTGAGAAAAGTCTGAATATTTTGAAATATACATGTAAAAAGAAATATGGTGCAGATCCCAGAACAGCGATGAAATTTTATAGGTTATACACTAGGTCGATCATAGACTACGGCTCAATTTTCTATGGGTCTGCTTCGGAAACACAGGTAAGAAAAATTGACAGAATACAATATTATAAAGCTTTAAGATTAGTCCACGGGCTAATAAAATCAACCCCCACAGAATCTATCTTGGCCTTGGCCGATGAGCCAACTCTCAAATAAAGACGGGAATATCTTTCTAGCAAATTCCTGATAAAGCAACCATTGCAAGGAAAAATCAGCATCCAAACTAACACCATCTTGTCGCATAACCAAAATAACACATACTGGCGACATAAAAACTCACCACCATTGACAAAAGCTTTATCGTACACATCCACAATAGTAACGCCAACCATATTGTACGATTCAGAAGTGTTTACGTTGTCATATGAAATTTTACTATGGAATCCAATTGTTGTTTTACCAGATTGCCATAGTGAAGACATAGATGTTCAAAGCTATTACCGTGAAAATATCCAGAAATTTCCAGAATCTGCCCTAATATTTACCGATGGATCCTAAACATCTGATTCCGTAGGGTGTAGTATATATAGCGAATCGACGACATCCAGTTTCGTTTTTAAGCTACACAAAGAAACCAGCATATATACGGCAGAAACAGTAGCAGTTATCAAAGCTCTTGAAATGGCCATGGAAATAGCATCCCATTCCAAATTTGTAATAATAACCGACAGCAAGTCGTTACTATTGGCTCTAAAGGAGCCGTCTAATGTATTCAAAGACCCACTTATAGGCATTATTAGATCCAATTACCTGAACTTAGTGAGTGCTGGAAAAACGGCTATATTTATGTGGATAAAAGCACATGCACATATCAAGGGCAATGAAGAAGCAGATAAACTGGTAAAAAATGAACAATAATAGGAAAGAGTTGCATTATCATCTTAACGAGAGATCTTCTTCCTACCTGTAAACGTCACATGAGGAAAGAATGGTCAGAACAATGGAGCAAACAACAAGACATAGTAAAAAGTGAATTTCAGCAAATACTTCCCACCTTGCCTTCTAAATCGATCTCAGAAATAGTCCTTGTAACATAGTAATATACATAACACTTGCTAGAATCATCGTAGGGCATGGTACCACCAAAAAGCAACTATTTAAAATGGGGTTGGCAGACAATCTATTGTGTAGTTGTGATGGAACAAGTGTGTGATATTAATCATATTTTTTTATTGTAAAAAAGACATCCACGCATGTAACAATCTAGTTAAAAAATGTCTTGATCAAGGAGTTTCACTACCATTGAATATAGCATATTTGTTGCATGTAGCGTTTTATGTTGAAAAAGAAATGTTGAACATTCTTTTAAACTTTATTAAATGTAGTAAATTACATGAGCTAATTTAGCTCAACTTTTTGAAGAGATAAAATTTTGTTTTGTTTTTTAAAGTCATTTTGTTGAAGCAGTTGACATTATTGTTAATAGTCATATAGTTCTAGTTTCCTTTTGCCTGTCCCTGTGTCTAACCCATATTTACCGTGGTTCAGTCTAGTTTGTCTCAAATAAAGTCGCCTTGGTGAACCCCTAGGCGTGAAGTTTGTGATCCCATGTCTTTTTTCCTTAATTATAATCCTAGTTAAGAAGACTTAAATACATACACCTTACCCACAAAAACAAAATGTAAAGCATGATGGGCATAGTCTCTCTTCGTAAATTATTGGTATATATGAAGTAAAGGAAATTTGATGGTTTGTTTGCTGAGCTTGGTAGACGATTGCATAGAGAATCCCTTGTGTTTTTGTTTTATTTTTATGTAAAACATCGTACTATAGTAGGGAGCTGAAGCACTAATTGTTGACCTAGAGTGACCGTGGCTAAAAGAGCTTTGCTCGAGGCCAAAACAAGTTTTTAAAAAAACCTCTAAAATCGCGTACCTTCGGCAATATTCAAATTAGGCAGTTTTGCGAAAATATTTATGTCCCTGACGAAATTAAAGTAAACTATTCATTTAATCCTGAAATTGTGGTAGCTGAAACCGACGTAGACGATGTCAGTGATGATATTCCGGTAATCACTTATTTAGCAGGTTACTGTTGTTATATTGCGCGAAAAAGAATTCAGTGTGAAATATGTACGGAAAATATCATTTATAATGATGAAATCATTGTTGAAGATAATTTCACCCTGATTAAAAGTTTAAGCCGGGGAAAATTGCTTTATCCCCAAGACGTTATCGTACGAATGGTTTTATATGCGTATATAATATTTAACAAAATTTTGAATAAATTTGAGGAAACTTTCTTAACAGTTCATAATAAACGTGCATTTCTAAGCCACTATATTATAAAATTTCTTTCAGATAACGGGCACCTGTCTGTCGATCATAAATGTAATATTCATTCTATTGTACATATAGCAAAAATTGTCATAGCCTGCACAGAAAATACTCTTCTTAAAAATTATTTTTGGAAAATCTAATGATCGGTTGGCCAAGCCGTGTAAAAGCCGTAAATTAATGACTTTTGCGAAATAGACCATATTCTTTTTATAATAGTTTTTGCTTTGAACCTTCGTTTTTCCATAATTGTTGACGACTGGCACCCTCTTTCAACCCAAATCCCTTTAAAAGTTTTCAGAATAAGTGTCTTTTAAGGCCAAAGCAACGTAAAACTCATGATATATGGGGCGGTTCATATAGTCTAGCAGGCTACCGCGATACCTGCCTGTGGTGACGTCACGCGCGAGTACCGAGTCTTTATATCTCGGTGTTAACGTCTGGGGTCGAAAAATATTGTTTCCCAGATTTCCATCTGGACGGTTCTACGATCCCACTCTCGCATATTATTCTCTTTGGGCACTTGTCTAAGTCTCATTTGAAACTGAATTGTTTCAAATTCATCTATTTGTTGGGTTAGTTTGTCGGTACTCTGGTCTCAGGTTTGCATATACCAGGTCTAATTATTTTTCCTTGCTGTATCCTCCGTGTCGTCTGATCATTGTTCGCATTGATATGACGAAATCTTTTCCTTTCTCGTTGGTCCTTTATCGCCTTTCGTACACTTCTCTAGTTAGGTTTATTTTAAAATCTGTTAACCAAAAGAAGTTATAGAAGGTGTTAGTAGAGTCTCTCCAGTTTCTGCATTGGTTTTTGTTGTTGCGATACCACAGAATGGCGGTATCCCGGAGCAAACATCTGTTGATCGGTGAGTCCGTAGCAGTTCTTGAGTGCGTCAAGTCTTTCCATGAAATATACGGGGTCTGTTTTGCCATCGAAATAGAGGCCCCACTTTCGTATGATGTCCATTGTTGGTTTCATCTCAGGCAGTTGGTAGTCAGCATTGCCATTTGCTGTTTCTTGCGCGCTTTTGAGGTATTGACTAAATCATCTTCGTAGGTATTCTACCGTGCCATCAGTATCTAAATTAAATTTGTCCATTTTCTCTAGGAGCTCTTCCATTTTGGGTTTGTCTAGCCAGCTTACCTTGGTGCCTCTGGCCATTTGGTCGCCTTGGTCAGTCTGGGTATTACTTCTGGTGGTCGTTTCTTCCGTGTTCATGGTTTACTGACTGTCTGGTTGTCGACTTTTACTGATTTTTGGTTAAAACTTTTGGGAACTTATTGTTCATAGGATTTTCTTTTGCTTGGTCTAAAGATGCTGATTGTCTGTTTACCAAAAATTTTGTCAATAACTCGGTAAATACTTTTGGGAACCTTTTGGCCGTGTGGTTTTCGGTTCTTACCTGGCCGGAGATGCTGGATATATGGTTTCCAAAACTTTTGTCAATAACTCGGTAAATACTTTTGGGAACCTTTGGGCATGCGATTTTCGGTTCTTGTCTGGTCTGAAGATGCTGGATATGTAGTTTCCAAAAGTTGCTATCGTTCCCCTACATTCTGTTGGGTTTGTACTGCTTGTTAGCCATTTCAAAGGTTCTTTACTGGTCAGGTTCTTATCATTCGTTGACCATTTGTAAACTTTCTGCTAGATAAGTCCCTGCTCGGGCGCCATTTGTTAGTTGTTTCCTTAAGTGCCAGGATAACTCAGTGAAGAAAGTTTTCTACTAGATCTATTTATTGACAACCTCCTAAAATAATATAAAAGTAGGTATGTACAGTATATACATTATTTACACTTGATATATTTCGAAAAATAATGCCTGGTTGGTTATTCCTCCTGCGGAACGGAACCTTGCGATATTCCTTCAGAACAGGAGTCCTGTTCAGGATCCTCAGGATACAGCCCAGCCAGCCGACGGTGTGCTTTTAGTTGCTTTTTTTTGTGGGGGGAGCGAAGGGGGTCATGTGGGATGAGCTTCACTTATTTAGCAGGCAGGACTCGGCATCAGGTGATAAACAACTTTCGCTACAGCGCGTTACGATCGGGATTCAGCGCTGCTCAGAGGCACCCTGGTCGGTCAATACAAGGAGGAAAAAGGAGCAGCTGTGTGGTTTAATCTTCGACGCTTACGCCCAGGAATCAACAGCTGAGGCAGGCGCTGTAGACTAAGCCAGATCGTACCATGGAGCCAACATATGTTGTATTAGTCGGCAAACCATTTAGCACACTGCGGTATAATAGCTGGGCCAACTCACCTAGTGCTGAAGACGCTCAGCTGGCACGTGGATTGCTTACTTGTACTGAGTATGTAGGTGTATCGGTGAATGCTCGGAGAGAACTGATTTTCCTTGAATTCTCGGCCTCCTCTTATATACATCCGTCAGTGATAAAATGTGTGTGTCAGTGATAGCCGATGATAGGACATTCTCACCTGATTACCACGTATCTAGATTTATCTAAAACCACTTTGTCTCGGTACCTTATGTTTGCTCTTTAAATTAAATTGTATGAAATAATTTAATGTTTATTAATTTACTTGCTGCATAAAATAATAATTAAATTGTATCAAGGTGTGTTTATTCACCTGGTTACAAATGTTAAACCAGTTGATACAATATATCAGGTTTTTTTTCACTGTATCTTTCCAGTTACCATTAAGACCATTACTAATATAACCATTAAGGTACTTGATCAAAACGGAAACTCAGTAAATGTCAGGGGAGAAACAGTTACAGTAAAGGTGCATTTAAAAAAGATATATAAATGGTAGTAAGATATAATGCCTAATATCCACCTTATCCAGAGTATAGGAACAAAAACCTTCAGAAAAAATGCAGTATTCTAAAAAGCGTAAGAAATTAACACCTTTCAACCGACAATTCTTAAAACCACTTGGTTGTTAAATAAAATGAATATTACATACAGGCTTGGAGACTACTTCTCTGGCTTTACTGTTGGTGCTCGTTTATAAAGAACGCAGCCAGCGCGTTAGCTAACTAGAGCAAGTGGCCCTTCTGAATTCTAGATGTTCTGGGATGTTCTTCAGCGTTTCTGTAACTGGTTGCGCTGCTTGACAACATCCCCAAACAGAAGAAAATGGAATTAATTCGAACTGATGACAACTACAAATAAAGATCTGTTGCTATGTTTGATGTTTTGATCAAAAATATTTTTAAATGAAAATAAAATAAATACAAATGACAGACTACGCTTTTAAAATGATTACGTCATGTATGTCAATATTTCACATAAAGATAGAACTAACCTCTAACAGTAATAACTATAATAACAATTACAATAATAAAATAACTAAACAATAACAGTAATAAAGCAGACTCTATACAATGAAAATATCGACACATATCAACTCATCGTATTACAACTTTTTTGGAAAAAAAATAGCTGGATTTATTTTGTTTGATTTATTTAATTAGGACGAAGAATATCCTATAAAGAGGAATCCATTAAATTAGTTTGCTCATTTAAAACAAGGTAGCTATTGTCGTATATGTGCTTCTTTATTTATAGAGCTTCAAAAAAGTTTAGTTTACGCTTGTCATTACAAAAATGTTTTGGTCTTATGCGGTTATTTACTGTGGGTTGTAACATGTCACCCGTGTTACCACCCTTTTCCAAACTATAAGGTTTCTGAATACGTTCCACTAGTGACGTCATAGTCATCGACGCGGCACACCGAGTTCGTAGTCAGTTGCTCTACCGTATTAAGACTCAATGGGTACGAATCTGCAAACGCGACAGTTGGATTGATCGAATGTATTTCAAGATAAGGAACCTTTAAAAACCCATGTGACCACGAGACATACTCTCTTCTTGCTTAAAATTTAACCTCAAAACATGCCGTTACTTAGATAATTAATCAAAGAATGCAGCATGCCTAAATAGCAACCCCGTCGTTTTTGGAGAAGATGAATACCTCGTTTTGGAGGAGATATGTCCGTCGTTTTTTGGAGAAGATGAATACGTCATTTTGAACGCAACACTTATCTCTTGATAAGAAACGCCTACTGTTATATGTCATTATGAAACTGCTCCTGTAGCAAGACGCCACATCCACTGTGTTATGTCATCATGAAGCTTCTCCTGTAGGAAGACGCATATATTATACCGAACAGTGAGGCTCCCCGCAGCATTCTGACCTAGGCAGCCTTGACTTACCACCTCGATGGCAGAAATCTGGATGACGTCAACCGATGGATGAAACTATCAGCTAAGTACTTTATTTGTGTTTGAAGGTGGAAGCGGAGGTTAATGATAGGAATAAAATGTAGGAACGAAGCACATATGTATGACATAGATAACGGTATATTGGTAACTATATTAAAGCACAAAACTTAATAAACAATAGTAATAACGATATAACAAATTGAATAAGAGAAACTTACTTAGGTATGGTCATCTTGACTATTAATTTTAACAGTGTTTACATAATTAAATTATCGCGGCGTTATTTAACCGACTACATTTCAGAAGCTTATTTAAATGAACGATATATTTTCCGCCTACATTTTAGAACGGTGTTTAATTAACTATATTATTTACTACAATGAATCTCCTTTATATTTACCAAACAATAACATATTTTGATTCTTAACCTTGCTGACTATAACATTACTGTCTATCTTACAAATTCATTTGTTATTGTTTATATGCTGAACGTGATAATTTCAATGTCAATACATACAATGTTGACCTCTAATTCATTGAAATGCTTACATAATTTCCTTACAGAATTTAAACTGAACTACTTGTACTAATTATGTTTTTAAGGCTATTAGGGCCGTTATGAGATATCATCTGTTCTCTGAACAATTTGTCTGTATCAATTTCTTTTCAAGACATCAATAATTAAACCACAATTCATCAAAACACCTATAATTAATCATTTTATATATTTTTATTAAATCGGGTAAATTCACTACAATCAGCATAATATAAACTCAATAATTTTGATAAAACCGATTTTTACTGCATTCTTGATTTTCATGTGTACATTTTACACCCTACCAAATGTGAGTGCTAAAGCCAATGCCCTGTGTTTAATTGATATTAAAGCTTATGCCTTTGACTGAGCAGCCAAGTTGAATTTTATTTTTTTTATACATTTTTTTCGTTCATTAAAATAAAATCAATTAGTTAATATTAATTTAAGTTATACTAGCGTCCAACGTTGAGGCATTAATTTAAGCTATACTGGCACTTACAACGTGGGTCCGAAGCCTGGAGAGGCATCTGTAACTTGCATTTGGTGGTGTAAGGTGTGCAAATATCGGTTTTTACATTGAAACTTCTTTTACTGCAGCAATGTAATGTATTTTTGCTGCTGGCGAGCGACGGGGTGACCTATGTGGCGATGTTTTTTTAAGCTTAATAAAACACTTATTATTGAATTATATTTTGAGTTGCCTTATAGTACAAAAAGTTTTCAGCCCGTTTTTTTTTGTATGATATCTTATCTGAAGGTTGATATTATTAATGATACATTTTATTTTATTTCAAAGAAAAGCATAAAGTTTTACTAATTAGAAGTCTTTAATAATTATTATTATACATTCACCAAATTATTGGTGAATTATTAAATTGGTGCAAATTGATTTTTAAGGAGAATATTTTTCTCATTTTTTTTGGCACATTATCGGTCCATTTTATAATAGAATAATTTTTAATTAATTTATGCAAATTTATTTTTATCTGAAATAAATGGCTTATCATTTCTATATAAGGACAACTTATTATTCGATTTTAGTGCTGGAAACCTTTAAGGGTTACTTATCTTCTTACGTTGCTATTAATAAGGCAGTATTTCATTTGCAGTTTGTTTTAATTTTTGCATTTTATCTGAACTCATTGAGAAATTTTTAGTTTGTTAATAAGTTTGGAATTTTCTTTTACAGTTTCGTAATTAATATCTAGGTACACTGTGTATAATTACACCCTTTGCTTGATTTCGGATAAAATTTGATTTGAATTCGCTTTCACGTAGCTGACCAAGAAGCTTTCGTATTTATTTTTCTCTTTACTATTAACATTTTGAGCAGGCATGAATGTCAATGAACTGTCAAATAACATTTATTTGCATGGACTTGAGGTTCTGTCTATTGTGGAGGAGAAGCGACGAATTATGACAGGATTGCTTGCACCGCAAGCCCACAATCGAAGCTTTTCTGAGACTGAAAATATCTCAAGCCTTTCTTTGATGATCTGGTTGAAATAGCAACTTCTTTTGAGAAATTGGAGGAAATCATCGACACGTTTTCTGGCCAGGCCAACTCCTTAGATTATCGAAGGATTGCTTCTCGTCTACGGCATTTGTCGTCTCGCATACACTTTATGACTCCTTCCACAGAGAAGGAGATCTCTCAGAAGGCCTTAAGTCTCAGCTGCTCATTTTCGAACCTGACGTCCAGAAAAGGTTAGAGTCTGTTACACGTCCTCTTGATACTGAGTGCGCAAATGATGTCCCTCAGAACAAGCCTCTGTTTTCTTCGACGCCCTCTCCTTAGCCACTGCAGCCTCCAGTTCTGACACCTTGTGTTTGCCCTTCTCCTAACCAGGGCTTGCTTCTGACCAATTCTTTATTTTCAATCAATAAAAAAGATTCCGTTTATAAATGGAGCATTAGGAAATTCTCCGGCAAGGAGTCTCTAATCCAATTTTTGGAACTGGTAGAGTCCTTAATGCAGCCTCGAGGCTGCAATAAAGCCGATCCTTATTCCTCAGCGGGCGATCTTTTCGAAGGCATTGCTTGGACATGGTGGCATAACGGCCATGTGAAGGGTCTGTTTGACGGTTAGGATGATCTAGTGGTCAAGCTCAAACAAACATTTTTGAGGGAAAATTATGACCGCAGTCTTATGGAGGAAATCCGTAGACGTAAACAGGGACCTCACGAACAGGATACAACTTTCATTTGCCTTATGGAGTCTCAATTCATTAAACTTACCTATTGTTCTTTCTTAGAAACCGAAATGGTTGATATAGTCCACCGTAATCTACTTCACGATTACGTGATCTGGCCCTTCACCAGATAGATACGTTTGCCCAGCTTACGTCCATATCTTGTCATCTGGAGGATTCTTTTCTCTCATGCCATCAGGAGTCACGATCTCGTTTACCAAATATCAATGCTCTTGGCACTGCTTCCTCTTCACCTACTTTCTGGAACTGTGATCGCAGGGGACACATATATACGGCTTGCCGCTCTTCTAAGACATTGTTCTGTTATTCCTGTGGCCGTAAAAACACTACAAGTCGCAAATGTCCTCTGTGTTCAAAAAACCCTATTCGGCCAGAGTCTCCTGCACCAACTCCAGGGACTTCTCGTGGCCAGAATCAGGTTGGGGACAAACAGAGAAAACGAACTCCAGGAATTGCCCTCAAGGGCAAAGAATAAGTTTTTCCAGAAAGTCGTCTGAATGGCTTAAAGGCTCGACCGTCTAAGAACATTCATGCATACCTGCTCATCCTTTTCTCACCCTTCTTTACGATCTGACACGCTTAGGGTCTCTGCCCAACCTCTTTTATTGCGTTTGCCTAATGATAATCGGCCCTATGTACCTGTGATAATTGCGTGTAAACAAATCGCTGCTTTATTAGATAGTGGCAGTAATGCTAGTATTCTTGGTTCATCAGGGTTGTATCTTTTGAAGCAACTTAACTTGAACATTAATTATGACATTTCATTAATATTAACAACTGCAGATGGCCAAGTGCAGAATACCCTGGGTTATGTTATGCTCCCTGTTAGCTTTGATGGCATGACATATGAATTAAACATTTTAATAGTACCTACCATTACTCATGAAATGCTGGGAATGGACTTCATTTTGAATTTCGTTTAAACATTGATTTTAATAAATTTTCATGTCTTTCGACACTATCTTACTGTGTTATTAATTCCATACAGGGACAGGAAAAACTCTCCGTCTCACAAAAAAGGAAATTGTGTGAAGTTATTGATTTATTTAAAACTATAGGTACTGAAGACACCATATTGACACTGGCGATGCAACACTAATTAGACAAAGACAATATCCCTTATCTCCTGCCATGCTCGATTCCCTTAATCAACAGATTGATGATATGCTTAAGCTCGATGTCATTGAGTCATGTAATTCTCCATGGTGTTCGCATCTATGGCTGGTCGGAAAGAAGGATAATTCTTTTCGAGTTGGTTTTGATTGGAGAAAATTGAACTCTGTCACGGTACAGGACTCTAGGATTTGTTGTTGATGACCAGGGTCTCAGAACTGATCCTGACAAGGTTTCTGTCATCCTGAATTAACCCACTCCTACAAATACCACACAAATTCGTCGGTTACTAGGGTTCATAGGTTATTACAGACGCCTCCTCAAAAATTTTGCCTCCATCTCATCCCTGATAAACGACCTTCTGAAGGGAAACGCTGAGGGACAGCCCATTACCTACACTCCCGAGGCCGATGAGGCTTTCCAGCAGATTAAGCGCTTACTAACCGCTACCCCAGTCCTGGCTAGCCCGGACTTTTTTAAGCCCTTTTCAGTTATGAGTGATGCATCTGATTCTGGAGTAGCGGGAATTCTTTTCCAGGAGATAGATGGCCTGGAACATCCTATTGCTTTCTTTAGCAAACGGTTGAATTCAACCGAACCTAAATATAGTACGACGGAAAAAGAGTTATTAGCTGTATCCTCTCGATAGAAAAATTCAGGTGTAACATTGAGAATACGCATTTCAAGGTCATCTCCGATCATTCTTCGCTTCAGTGGCTTCAAAATATGAAGAACCCTTCTCCTCGTCTGGGTAGGTAGCTGCTTAGGTTGAATCAATTTAACTTCACTATTGTTCATAGAAAGGGCAAAGAAATTCCTAACTTTGATGCTCTTTCAAGATCAGGAATTAACAGTTCTCAAGCCGCTGTTCTTGACATTTCTGAGTTACATCCAGATAAATGGCATAACTCGTATGCATAAAGTTAGGAAAACCCCAGAATTTTTTCCCTCTTTTAAGGTAGAAAATAATATTCTTTACAAACACATTTTACCAGGAAACTCTTATACTGATTCTTCCACGGCATGGAAAATTGTCGTCCCGACACCTAATAGGGCCGCTATCCTGAGGATGTACCACGATGACCCTACAGCTGGCCATTTTGGCGTTTTTAAGACTCTCTCTCGGATTCAACACCTTTATTTTTGGCCTAGGATGAGACAATCTGTCCAACTTTATGTTCGGGCCTGCAAGACCTGTTTGCAATGCAAGCTTGATAACTTGCCGGAAGCTGATTTGATGGGAAAATTCCGAAACGTGAATTTTCCATTCCAAATGGTATCGGCTGATCTCTTAGATCCATACCCTCGTTCCAAGAAGGGAAATCGTTTCTTATTGGTAATTTGTGATTGGTTTACTAAATTTGTTTTGGTTCACCCAATGCCTAAAGCTACCGCTGCCTCTATAGTCAAGTTTATTGAGAACAGGGTTTTTCTGATTTTTGGAGTCCCACAGATCTTTGTTATAGACAATGGTCCGCAATTCCTAAGCAAGGAGTTTAAAGCCCTCATGAGTGCGTACAAGGTACAAAAAGTAATGTATAATGCTAGGTATCACCCTAGAACTAATTTTTCTGAAAGGGTAAATCGTACTATAACTGTTGCCATTAGATCATATATTCGCCACAATCATAATACTTGGGATGATCCTATTTTTAAAATAGTGCAGACCATTCGACTCGCTAGGCACAAGGTTACTGGCTATTCCCCGAGCTACCTTACCTTCGGCAGAAATATTCCTGTCGACGGCTCATATTATGGGTGTATTGATTTTGTACAGAATCTACCTCAAATCTATACCAAGGTGCAAGAGCGAATTCGTTGTTCTTATGAGCACAATGTTCGCCAGTTTAATTTACAAAAGGAGGGATGTAATTTCAGGTTGGTGACCGAGTGCTAAAACGTAACTATGTTCTATCTAAGGCTGCCGATGATTTTTGTGCTAAATTAGCGCCCAAGTATATCCCTTGTGTCGTTCATAAGATTAAATCACCATTAGTTAATAATTTAAAGGATCTTGAAGGCAACCTGTTGGGCGATTTCCACGTTAAAGGCATAAAACCGGATTCATCACATGATATATGCGACATTTTTAATTAGAATTGCTACTGGTCAAAAGACTTTCCGTTTATTTCAGCAGAGCTTTTATTTTCTTTCTCTTTCTTTAACTACCTAGGTATTTAACATGGAAACTGGGCAAGTCGGCAAACTGCATCCAAGCTACATTAGATGAATAGTCATCTAATTGGCATAACAACCTGCCGTTCGACCAGAGCAAGTCGTAAAACTGAATCTCAATCACATTTAAATGAAATTTATATCATTTTTATTTAACATCTCGACCCATGGTATGTCACAAAACTACGTCCAAACGACATTCGATGTATAACAACCTATTTGATCTAATCTGGCATTACCATCTCGTCTGAAAGGCCTATTCTCCAAATGGGTCATCCATTTGAAAATTTAATTTTCCCTGTTGCTGCTGTGACTTTCTATCTATTTCTTTTCTATTGTGTTGAGGGACAAATTGTACCATTTGTTTATATAAATTTGAAACGTTCACAATATTTTATTTAAGGTAATGTTATAAAGTATGCTTCAGACCAGCCAATTTATTATTATTGTTATTTTTATTTAACCTCGGCGTATAGTATATACTGCCGATGGTAATTTGCTCTGGATGCAGCTCTTTGCATTCGTTTTTTTTTAGTTGTCCCGGGGCGTTTTGCTATAGGTAGCACTTTATAGGGTTTATTTTGTCTTGGGACACATTATTTAGCGGTCATCCATTTTAGTAATTTTTTCGAAAAGGTGTTCGAAAATCTTGTTATCTAAAGCGTTATTTTTATTAAGGTATTGTCCTCCAGGCCTCCTTTTTTTTTATTACTCAATTTTTCTCTCCTTTAGCTCCATTCTGATTGGTAGCTTTTCAATAATTTCTCTGATGATTTTGAAAATTTAATTATCTCAATTTTTATTTTTATTAAGATGTCCTTCAGACTTCGTTTTTTTTTTTGATTACTCAATTATTTCACTTTAACCTTCATTTGGGAAGCATTGCAGTTGTTAAGTTCGGATTTTATTATTGATTTTTTTAACATGCAAAGCAATCGTTTCTTTCATCTTTTATTTCGCTTTCAAGCAGCGTTCTCTTTCCTTGATCCACATTGCATCTTTGGTTACCTTCTGGTTGAGAGAAGAACTTCTCACATTCATATCCAACTTTAGTGTTTTCTTCTAATGGCTTTTTAAAAATTTGTTCCAATTTTTTTTACCCCGGCCATCGGGATGTGTAACATGTCACACGTGTTACCACCCTTTTCCAAACTATAAAGTTTCTGAATACGTTTCACTAGTGACGTCATAGTCATCGACGCGGCACACCAAGTTCGTAGGCAGTTGCTCTACCCTATTATGACTTAATGGGAACGAATCTGCAAACGCGACAGTTCGATTGATCGAATGTATTTCAAGATAAGGAACCTTTAAAAACCCTTGTGACCACGAGACACAGTCTCTTCTTACTTAACGGTCAACCTCAAAACATGCCGTTACTTAGATAATTAATCAAAGAAGGCAGCATGCCTAAATAGCCACCCCGCGGTTTTTGGGAGAAGAATACATCGTTTTGGAGGAGATATATCCGTCGTTTTTGGAGAAGATTAATACGTTATTTTGAACGCAACACCCATCTTTTGATAAGAAACACCTACTGTTATATGTCATTATGAAGCTGCTCCTGTAGGAAGACGCCACATCAGCTAAGTACTTTACTTACCTGTATCAATTTATTTTCAAGACATCAATAATTAAATCACAATTCATCAGAACACCTATAATTAATCATTTTATATCTTTTTATTAAATCTGGTAAATTCACTACAATCAGCATTATATAAACTCAATGTGTTTAAATAAACCGATTTTTACTGCATTCTTGATTTTCATTTGTACATTTTACACCCTACCAAATGTGAGTGATAAAGCCAATGCCCTGTGTTTAATTGATATTAAAGCGTATGCCTTTGACTGAGCAGCCAAGTTCAATTTTATCTTTTATATAAATTTCATTCGTTCATTAAAATAAAATCAATTAGTTAATATTAATTTAAGTTATATAAGCGCCCAACGTTCATACATTAATTTAAGTTATAGGGTCTATGTTGGTTATCAATAATATGTTTTGCAAATGTAGATTTGTCAGCGTGGTTATTTCTAAATGCAGAAATATACTCTTTGTATCGGGTGTTAAAATTTCTAGAAGTTTGACCGATGTAAATTGCGTTACAATGTGTACAAGCTAATTTATGGACACCAGCTTTTGTCAAGGAACAAGATTTTTCTTTCGCGAGTTAACACATGGCTTCCCACGATATGTCACGTAATGGTATCAAGTTACATTTGCATGCAGCAGTTCCCATAAGCAGATTCTACGAATTATGCCGACCGTTGCAGATAGTGCCAGCAGTGCGAAATCAGATGAAGCTAGATCTGCATGTTCTCGTGAGAACCTGCAACGAACACTTATCCGATTATCATATAAAGCCACTGTTTTGTGTAATATTTGTTCAGTATTAATTTAGGCAGTAACTATGCTAGTTTGTTGTAAAATAGTTTAAGTAGTTTAATAAATTTAAAAAAAAGCAACCTAAGTACAAGTGTTGTTAATTCGCGTTAAATAACAAATCACGCGTCGTTTTCTAAAATTTAAAAGCTACCTTGTATTTATTTGTACGGGTATTTAAAATGTTTAAAACGTTTCCTGAAATGGTTCCATAATAACTTATTTAAACATACGTGTTGTCTTTTTTGTCTCTAATATATGGATAGATTGAATTAATTTGTTCCAGTTAGCTTACGCGCCAGATCCTTCATAAATGAAAACCAACAGTGAAGCCAGAGAAGTACTCTCCACGTCTGTATGTAGTATGGACCAGTTTCACCAAGTAAGTGCAACAATCAATGAATTTAAAATGAATATTCTTGACGTTGCACAAGTAGTTGTAGATGACTCGATTGTAGATTACCAGTACCATGTACATATTCAGAATTTGACTACAAGGATGAACAGCGAATCAGTGTTCAAAAACTTGAAGTATATACACTTCTGACAGCGTTTTGTACATTAAAGATAAATTAACCAAAACACATTAACCAAGGCACGTCACAAATTCTTGTTTGATATAATACAAAGATCCTTACCCACTAAGCATGGTAACTTACAAATGCTTACCGCAACGTTAGATAATTTACCATTAAGCAAGTTAAGTTTGCAACATTTTTAAATGTTTGCAGCCAAAAAACCAATGCAAACTTACAAATGAAACTTTAACATAACTTTCAAATGTAATATCTCCTTTGCCGGCTTGTTGTTTTTCTCCATTTGTAAACTCATGTAAAGTGACAATTGTAATGTTTCTGAAAGTTTGTTTTAATTCGTAAACATTTATTTAAATTCCCTCCGTTTAGGTGTTCGTGTATGTTCGATCGTATGTCAACGTCGTCCAATAGCAACACCAACGCCAACAGCGAACTGACTCTGAAAATGCGCCCGGCGCCCAGCAATAATGATTAATGACGGATTGTTTATATTTATGATATCATAAGCTGTTATTGGATCTATGTCTATTTATTTTTCTGGAAGTTTTAAATATTGGACAATCTTATTGCAGCCTTAATTTTTTGAATTTTGGGTAATTAAGTAATTCGTTGTCTGGAGTGTAGATAATGAAACATGGAGTATATCGACAAACATTTCAGGTAAGAATCCCTAACACAGCTATATACTAAATACATGTGTGAATTCAATAAAATTAGTCACTTCTGTAGCATAATTAAATTTTGGTGTATCGCTATTGGTGAATTATTTTTAAATAGCTGCATTTATATTTTTGTTTCTTTTTATGAAATATACTCAACTAAAAAGAAAACCTAATTGCTAAATACGAATTTTGTTATGTCCTTAGAAGCAGCCTGGAGATGTCTTACCTGGTCAGACCAATTCATTTTAAAACGTTAAATATGATAGACATATGGAAAAATGAGGCTTATCCAGAGCAATCGACATCATAAGGAACAGTACAGTACCCATCATATGGAACATTCATATGGGTTAACTCGTCAGCAGCGGAACATGTGTTTATCATGCAAAAAAGAGCAATAAGGACATTGTGTCCGTAGGTCCAAGAAAAAGCTGCCCTGGTGTGTTCGAGCCCAATGGGATGCTTAGGTACCCTTTGAGCTATATTCTTCTTCAGTATATGTATTCAAAATATCCAGTGAATGATGAAGCTTGCAACATCAATACCAGGTGCAGGCATGAATTAAAAATACAGTTCCACGAAAAGAAGAAAACAAAGCAGATGTTTGATTACTTGGGAATCAAATTTCTCATTTTTCTACCTAATGTTATTAAGATGCTCCCACTAACAAGATTACAGTAGGCACTAGTGGATGTTGTAAAACAAAAACCAAGGTGAACGAATTTATTGGTGCTCTAAACTAATGTGTATAGTGTTACATGCTACTTGTATTAATTCTTTGTAGTGTGTGTGTCTGTGTGTGTGAGTGCGTTAGGCAAAAGCTTTGGAAGGCAAGTCACAGACTTTTCTTATATATACGTAATTTATTGTAGTCATAATTTTGCTTTACTTTAACTCAATGTTTCTGAATGTACACAGACATTGACGGTACTATACTTAGTCGATAGGGATAGATAAGACATATGCGTGAACACTTTTAGAGACATATTTAAGCTATTTTCGCATTGAAGTTGTATTCATTTCCATATGTTTGATTTATCCATTGCTTATTCTTACGTTTGCTTAATTAAATTTTCTCTAAAATCGAATTGAACGCACCATTTTAGGTATTTCTTTTTGCACAATAGTATTAAATATGTTGACTTTATTTTGTCACATATGTTACCACATATTTTAGAAGTTAAAAAAATTCTCGCGTCTCAAAATAAGTAATGCTACTTCGTTTTTGTTATTGGTGTTTCACACGTTTTCGTAGACGACTAAGAGTTATTTAGTAAAACAATATCAAAAACAATTAATTGGTATTCATTCAGAAAAAAGAATATTTGAAATCGGTCAATTAATAATGATATCACGAGTTCAAGTTATCTATTTTGTTACTGAGTTTTGACTAGAACTGCATTTTAGGCTAAACATGGACACGCTCGCTATATCTTAACTATTTCTATCTAGTAACTATAGTCGGTACTTATAAGGGCAGTGACTTACCATGTACATTTGATGATCAATACAGTGTATATATCTATCTATCAGCAGAAATGAAATGTGTTGTAAGTCTTTAATTTTTTTTATGTAATAAAGATTTTTTGCTAATTAACATTGTCTTAAGTCGTTTTTTTACAGTTTTACAAGAAATATATATTATGTATAAATACACCTATACCTATATTCGGTATTAGTTTATAACTTGAAATAAATTTAGTAAACTAAATACAGTTTCTTTTTTTCCAAAAATGCTTGGACACATTGGTTAGTATTTCAAGTTGCAGTCTTTTAAAAAATCTATACAGTATGTACCATATTTGATAAATGACTTCATCGATAATTTCTTTAAATCAACCCTACGTTTTTGTTGACTATTTTTAAAGTTCTTACATGTGAAGTTGTAGGAAACCAGCAGATTTCAAATTTTTATTCATTGATAACTACACAATTATTTTGTTCTTGCTTTCAACTCAAGATTTATAATAAAAATTAGAAATTTGGTGGTTTTGTATCGCTTGATGTGTACTTTAAAAATAGTCAACAAAAAGCCAAGTTTGTCATTTACAAAAATTATCAATGACATTTGACACAAATTGTATAATACATTTTTGAAAAGATTGCAACTGAGAATATTATCAGACTCCGAGCATTTTTGAAAGAAAGCTAAAGTAGATTAATTGGAATTATCTCAAGTTACAAACTTGCACTGTATATATAATATATACAATTGCAGATAAGTTGCAAATGTAAGTTTAAATTTTACAACTTTGCTAGGCCCTTTTAAAATTGAAGTTTGCTGTAAGGTAATATGTGTAAGTATAAAGAAAGTTTGTAACAGCTCACTACAGTAAACTTGCAGTAAGGTTACAAAAGAAATACTTGCATTTGTAAAGTCTCTGGGGGGAAGATTTGCTATTTGCAACAAACTTGCAGGAGGCTTTCTGCAAGTTATCTATCAAACAAACACTTGCTTTGGAAAAGATTCTGCAATGTTAATGCAATATTACCTTGCTCAGTGGGTACCTGTAATATAATCAGCTAGCATCAACAACATCTCCTAAATATGATTGTTACATAACCTTGCTGTGTCTGAGATATCACAATGTGATATACCTGCAACATACTATAAGGTAGCTTTGGCTCTTACATAGACTGTATTCAGGTGACTCCCATATAATTTATATAGTACATTGATACGATATTAAAATCACATTTGGTACATACGGTATATATTGATGTAATGTAATTGTGTTGACTGAGATATATACGCTAATAGATCTTTTCATTTTTTCAGTCGCTGGATTTTTTATTATACACCTGCTTAATGGTGCTTGATATGTTACTCTTCGCTTTTATGGCTTATAATTATGAATATGTCCCAACAGAAAGCAATGACTTATCAAACATAGAACAAGAAGAAACCTATGTACTAGAAAAGAACAGCAAGAAAGTTTAATGGTTATTTGAAGATGTAGTGTTATTTAAGCAATCCTATACTTATAATAGACGTTAGCATATCCCACATTTTACATCTGTCTTGTTAGTATCACCTAGTTGTATAAATATAAGTATATACACACACACACACACACACACACACATATATATATATATATATATATATATATATATATATATATATATATATATATATATATATATATATATATATATATATATATACATATATATATATATATATATATATATATATATATATATATATATATATATATATATATTGTGTATGTGTGTAAACTTTTATTTGCATTTAGTTTTCGACATTCGTTAACGATTCAAATGAATAACAGATCATGTTTATTCTTTACCTTATTGTTTGTGCACTTTAATATGGAAAATTATATACCTTTATTATATTATGTACCATAAACTCCCACGTTTTACATATTACATATATCGAATATTTGTAAAAACGTAAAATTATTAAAATAAAGATTTAAAAATTAAATTTTTGTTTAATTCGCGCCGTTCCTTGGCCATTCAAACTTAAACTTCTGATTATAGGTTTGCAGAAGATGTACATAACGCCTTATTATGGAAAAAATATAACAAAACTTGTGGTAACTTTCCATGATTCAATTATAACCAAACAAGGTAGAACCAAATTTTATGATAAGGCCAACGCTTTCAGTGAACCGAAATTCAGGAAAATTACTATTCGGTGTTGAGGTTTTGACGAAACGTTTTTCATGCTATCTTCCAGTTTTTAACACTGAAAATATTTATGTGCTTATGTATGAGAGAGATTTACAGAATTTCTTCAGTTTCAGCAATAGAAAAGTGTTTGGTTTAGCATTCGCGGTCTAGCTTGTCGATGTAGTGGCGCTTCAGTACAGCAGAGAACGCAACATATGTGTTGCGGTAGTAGGGAGAATAGTTAAGGGTAAAGGAGAGTTGTACCAGCAGATAAGTACCAACTCCACATATTAATTAACCAAATGGTTTGTTACTTCAGGTTTATGATGTCGGTAACAAGTGTACTAACTGCTTTGCAAAATAAATCTACAAGAAAAGAACACGTTGAATTTTCTTCAACCAGCTTTAAAAAACTAATAATCAAGGTAATTTTTTTATTGTCCTGTTATTGGGCAACGCATAGACCAATCAGGGCGATTTTGACGTTATTATGTTCAGATAATCATGGGGTGGTAACATTACGTTGTTTCTGTAATCGGTTTATTGCCTTTCACTAAAGAACAAAAATTAATATTCAAAAGTCACAATTTTGTAATTTAACCTGACTGTGGCATTTCCTTACCAAATAGTCATTGTTCAGAGTATGCAACAAACAATGACACCCAATTTTAATATAAAAAAATCCCCAAGAAGTTTTCCTGTTTATATTAATTTTGATATTTAGAATACGCAACAAACAAAAATTATTAGAACCAGCGATTTTTAGTGGATAGAGGACCTAACATCGGTTTGCTCTTTTGCAACACAAAATAAATCTATAATTTTCTGTAAATATGTTAAACACGAATAGCCTGCAAAACTGTATTCAACACCTTAATGAATAATGGGTCACAATTGAGGGATTGACTATAATCAAATAAGAACTAAACTATAAATTAAAAATGAATGGTTTAAAGAATTGGTTTAGAAAGTAAGACACTGCTTGATAATTTCATATTACATACCTCCTAGTTAGTGTATAAAATTAAATTTGAGGTAAAGCTATTGGTATATTTAAAACCAATACAATTACTTCTCGTTTAGCGCTTCTTTGAGGGGGGTTTAACTTTCTTTAGGTGATCATTAATTTTATACAACACTTTTAAAGAACAGTTACCTAGTAGGGTCAAACAAGGCAGATACCGTATAAAAAATGGGATCTGAAAACATCTGGTTTCTATTTACATTCCTTCAAATGAGCCTTCCTTCAAAATGAGTCACCCTTTCTTGTGCTATAAGCAAGGACAGTAAGTTAACAACCGATTTTATCTTTGTCTATTCTTGACTAAACCTTGAGTAGACTTCACTTAGAGAAATAATCATTACTTAATCGTTCTGAGGTACTAATATGTATTTTTTTAACAAGCATTGTAAAATATAAAAAAATAATGGTACTTTCTGTAAATTTAAATGAAGAGTTATCATTGCTTAATTTATTTATAAAAGATAAAATAAAGAGGCTAAAAGAAAATTACAGACAAACAAAATAAATACGGACAACGGTTCCATTGCCATGGTACGCATATGACATAAGGCAAATAAAAATAAAAATTAACTCTTTTAAATAAAATAGGTATTTATTTCATTGCTTACTATTAGTGCCTTGCAACTTCTATATCCGTGTTCAACTGATTTTTTTTATTATATTTGTTCATTCTGCGACAGTGGCATCGGATCGCAGCGCTTACAAATGTTTGGTTATATATAATTATATGTAATATAATTCTTACTTAAAAAAATCCAGGCTTAGGTATAAACAATATAGTGTATCGAAATACTTAAGTTTTGTTGGAATTATTTAATAAAATATTGTAATGTATAGGTGCCTTTCAAGATTATTAGATACCAGTTGTCTTTAAAAGGTATGTATTTATTATTAGTGAATTTTTATTTTAAAAAATTCACTAATAGAGAGGTACGATGGTGAGACTTTCCAACCGATAACTGAAAAAGTAATTAACCGATTTTAATGAAACTCGGCAAGTTCCTTTCTTTTATTAATATCTTGGATGACTTCATTAGCCAGGAAAATCGGACAAGGTTTTCCGAGAAAATTTTGAGTTTTCTTTCGGAAAAATTTTTATCTCCACAAATTACAAAGCTAGACAGAAAGTTGTATATTAATGGAAGTATTTTTTCTGATGAAGAGTCCAACATCATATGTCAAACGTTACGCTTTTTGGGCGATTTAAGTATGACGAAATATATAGTGTCTGCTGCAAAAACTTTTTTTGTAAGAGAAGTAATGACACAAATATTTTATGTAATATAAACTTCGTATAGAAACATCTTAAAACTTCTGGTTACCTTTTTATCAAAATCAATATTTTTTAACCAACTCTGTAAGTTTGATTGTTTCTAAGTCCTTAATTAGCCAAGATCGTGACTGTTTAAAAATTGACTTCGTCTCTTGGAAATAATAAAATATTTGCTTTTAAAATTGTCAGTTTTAGAAATGTCAAAAATAAACGAAGATGAGCTTGAAATCTCAATATGTAAAATTTAAGAAAACAGTAAATAATATTTTATGGAATATTCGATTAAAAAAATGAAATAGCAACTTTTAGACACTAAGTGAGTGGTAAGACACGAAGCAACATGCCGTCAGTTAGTTGTGGAACCAAGTAGTGTGTTGTCACGCCAGCTCCAAATAACACAAAGTGTTAAAAAATAGAGACTGTATACAACCAACTAACAATTTAATAAATTGTCAGCCCTGGCCCATTTCTACCCTAATATAGGGACAAAGTATGTAGTCTAGACCGGAGATAGAGCAATATAAAACTTCACCCTACCAATCGCTGTGCAGACTAGTCCAAGGCACAGTGATTTTGGAATGGGTGGAATAAGACTAAGGATATGCACAAGCAACCAAAGGTTGTAGTTCTATCGGGGCGGTAGGGCCGCGGACGAGCCCTGAGGAAAAAAACGCTAGATGCATTCTCACAACAATTAGAACCGTAGACCGGTTTCGCTCTAATTAGAGCTTGTCAGTACAGCATACTATTTGTAGCGAAAATACACCTATAAAGTAATACGGCTATGGTAGCCATCCTTCCAACACGAAGTGAGTGGTAAGACACGAAGCAACATGCCGCCACCTAGTTGCTGAACCAATTAGTGTGTTGTCACGCCAGCTCCAAATAACACAAAGTGTTAAAAAATAGAAACTGTATACAACCAACTAACAATTTAGTAAATTGTCAGCCCTGGCCCATTTCTACCCTAATATAGGGACAAAGTATGTAAGGCTATATGCATTCTCACAACAATTAGAAACGTTGCCCGGTTTCGCTCTAATTAGAGCTCGTCAGTACGGTATACAATTGTAGCGAAAATACACCTATAAAGTAATACGGCTATGGTAGCCAGCACTCCAACACTAAGTGAGTGGTGAGACACGAAGTAGCATGTCGCCACCTAGTTGCGGAACCAAGTAGTGTGTTGTCACGCCAGCTCCAAATAACACAAAGTGTTAAAAAACAGAGACTGTATACAACCAACTAACAATTTAGTAAATTTTTAGTCCTGACCCATTTCTACCCAAATATAGGGACAAAGTATGTAAATGTGCATTTCTAGAAAAACGTTCGGACAGGTCAATGTTATCATTTCAGTTGCCAACTTATTACGTAAAAATTACATTTATGGCGTCACCTATTTCTGAATGCTGACGTCATTATACGTTTTTTAAATTCCAATCATATTTTTCTGATGTTTTTCCATAGAACTGCTTAGTACTTAAATGATGATGAAAAAAAATAGTACTTGACATGACATTTTTTTGAAAAAATTGCATTATTTACTTTAGATCGTGGAAACGTACCTAAATTTAATAAGAAATACGAAATATTTCTCCCCTTTTTTATTTAGGTCAGGTTTTTTTTTAGAATAATGACGTTTTCCTTCACTTTTCTAAAGTAATGAACACCTGATTTTGTGGTTTTTGATACGTTGTCATGTCACTATTTAACAAGTAGAACAAAAAGTAAAGTCAAAATCAATGTTTAACTCACTAGATGCCACATTTCCTGAAAGAGGTCTGGGCCGTCGAGGAGCAATTGAGTGGCCACCGCGTTTCCCAGGCTTGACTCCCTTGGATTCTTTTCTATGGGTTTTTTTCTCCCTCAGGGCCAGCCAAGGAAACACATACGTAATGTTTACATACCAAACAGGGGTCACTAAAGGAACAGTGTTACATGCAGGTGTTATATATGTTATCTCAAACCTACATAAAAAAGTCTGGACGCAGCAAGGGCGTTATAGTAGTGAATTTTCATATGAATGTTTTTACTAAGACATATATATATATATATATATATATATATATATATATATATATATATATATATATATATATATATATATATATATATATATATATATATATATATATATATATATATATATATATATATATATATATATATATATATATATATATATATATATATATATATATATATATATATATATATTTAAAAAAAGCTTACATCAAATTTGGTTACCAGTATAACCTATATAGGGGAAACAATGACCATATTTCGTCAAAAAAAAAACTTTATTGTTTGAAAATGTACAAAAATCTTTCGAAAATAAACTTAAAATGTGCCCAAAAAACTGGTTTCCTGGGGTTAATAGTAAATTAAGCTATCGAAAGAAACATTTTATGAAAAATCGCTACCATAACGCACTTACTGAGTCCTGAATTTATTTTCTTACACACATGCATTATCTTTCGATGGAAAATGCAAACATTGCAATAATATAAGGCGTGTTCTATTGAGGAACAAATTGCATCACAAGCGACTTATGGGCCACCTGTGATTGTAAAAATAGTTTTATAAGATGCAGATCCAGACATCGTATAATTAAGATAAAACTCTCTCTCATATCTTGTATAATAATGGATATGTTGAGCTTTACTTTAGAAATGCGTCACCTGTATATATGAAAACAAATAAAAACTGAAACTAACCCGGATATGGGTTCTATGGGGCCTAGTTCGCTCTCATTTGAAGAAATCTTTTCAAAATTCAAAAGTCACTAAAATTGTATCCAATACTCTATGAGTAAAATTGTGATTTCCAAAAATAAATATGAATGTAAGAAGAGCATTTCTACATTTGTATTACAAATGTCAGAAAACAAAATACTTATTTACCTGTCACTTTGAAAGTAGAGCTGACATTTATCAAAATCATTTGTCAGTTGAATATGACATTTACTGTTGCCGTGGACTATTATGCACTATTGTATTACGCCTTATAGGAATCTTGTTTTTTTTTTTGGAGTACGAAAGCTTATTTTACTGTTTTAATATTTTTCGATCGCTTAACCTGAAATGGTTTTCGTCTCATTTAACGTTGTTTCATTATAGCATCGCAGTAGGTTTTAGAATCTAGAAATTATTCTATTTTGTGTGAATTTTTCGTTGCACCGCTATAGAACAAGTTTTATTTTCCTTCATTTATAAATGACAATTTTAAGTAAATTCCTTTCCCTTTCACTGTTAAGAACTCTATCGAATCTTCAAAATGCTATATATCAGTCCAGGGTGACATGTGATATTGCTTATCAATTAGAGGTCTTGGAACAACAGCACAAAAGAGTTACTTTCATATGGGTAAAAGGGCACTCAAAGCTTGAGGGTACTGAAAAGGCCGACTATTTTGCTAAAAAAGCAACTAAAACAGTTTGTAAACATGACTTTTGCAGTAACAGAGATCTACTTCCGCAAGTAAAACGTGTGTAATATAAGGTGGCAGGATCATTGGAATAAGTTGAAAAGTAGCTGTAACAAGCACTTCAGTAGTATCATCCCTAATCTCAGAAAAATGCCGATTTACAAATAACTGTTGCTTCCTAAGTATTTGTCTACGACACTTAATAGAATTATCATAGGACATGGTGCTTTTAAGTATCATTTGTATAAAATAAAAGTTGAAGACAATCCATTTTGCGCATGCGACAATACCAGCCCAGCTGATCTAAATAATTTGATTTTTTCCTGTATTATGCATCATGAACAAAGAAAAATATTATTTTGTAATTTGATAGAATACAGTGTTTCCTTTCCACTTGATGTGACATCACTTATGTATGAAGATGTTTGTAATAACAGTGTCATGGTAGCTTTCATGTGTTTTGTTAAAGACTCTAAGGTAGCTAGGTTTATATAGCTCTTAGTATATAGTCTTAAGGAATACTAAATAAACGTAGCAGTTTCATGTATAGTCAGAGAGATAAAAGTAAGTTCCTTTGTGTCTTTCCTTGTGTTAACCTATTTTGACCGCAGCGTCCCCAGTATGTTAAAAAGTCACCATGACAGGCTCCATTGGTGTGAAAAGTGTCCCAGTGTTTCCTGCAGCAACTTGTAGCGTAGATGTGTGCATGCATATGCATGTGTGCGTGGATATGTATGTAAGCTTTAATTTTATTATCTATTTTTAGTAAACAGCAAGTGTAGAGTGAGATAAAAGAAAAAAGTTAGAGAGCTTGTTAGATTAACATTCTTAAGACAGGTTTTGCCATTGTGAAAAGCAAGGTCAGATGCACCTTTGTCCATTTTGAAGATTGACAGTGACTGAATGAGCCAGTTCTCAAAGTCAAAACCTAAATTAAAAAAAAGTACATTCCTATATTTTCTGTGTCCAATGTGTTGAACAGATGCGAAACGGGAGAAGGAAATTTCATTTAAAGTTAACATGACGAAGAGAACTTTATTCGAGGCCCGAGCGTGGTTTCCATTTTTTAAATATTAATAACATTTATAGGTAAATTGGCAGATTAGCGCATTGTTAGTTTTTTGAAACAAAATTTCAGAAACATGCTTAGAGGAACCCCTTTATGCATTAACCATCGGATGAATGCTGAGCTCTCAACTTCACAATACAATTAAGAGACCTAAAGTAAATTCGAGGTTCTGTGCAAGTAAACATACTACAACACAGCTAGAAATGCAAACTGTAAAAAACTCACCTTATAGGAGTCCATAGAAAGGAGAAACTACTTACCAACACCGTTCCTCCATAAAAAACTTTCACTTTGTCCAATTGAAAAAAAATACGCCAAATAATAAGCGTAATCTGATTCGTTATTAGAATTAAATAAATAACTGAAACTGCTACCAAAGCATCACATAAGGGGTCCAATGAATAAGGGGAACAATGAAGATTGTAGCTGAAACTTAAGGCTTTTTAACTTCTTACGACATTTATGTTGCATAGCCGTATTCATTTAGGTTCTGTATCTAGAACATGTCAATTTTGACGTTTCGAATCGCGACTTTTTTGACGTTTTAAGATTAAAAACTTAAAAGCTTATAACTTTTTTTTATGTTATGTACAATATGAGAGCTTTGGACATGAATCACTAGTACAACTGTCAAAATTCAAAATGCATAGAAACTCAACAATCAGGCAGACACCAGTTTTGCATCTCAATCACGTTTAATTGTTATCATTAATTTTAAAATACTTTATTTGACGTTTTGAGAATCTTGATTACAATGCAGTTTTCTAATGAAGAGCAAAGTGACATGTTAAGAGTTTTTTACTTGTGTCACATAAATGCGGTTCGTGCTACAGGTATGTATTTCCAACAATATCCCGAGCGAAGTAAACCACATAGAACTTATTTTGCTAGACTGGATAAACACTTAAGAGAACATGGTTCATTTAGTAAGCCTCGAAAACAATATGGAAGCAAAGTACGTAATGAAGAAGTGACTGCAGTTATTACACATGTAAGTAAAAGTAAATTTTCCATAGTTGCGCCGATTTCAATTTTAATGTTTATTGTCAGGTAACTGCAAATCTATCTGCATCAACGCAACAAGTAGCGGCGGAAGCAAGTATCCCTTCTCTCAACAATATCAAGTGTGGGCGAATTTTGATGAAGCAAGGTTATAGACCGTATAAAATTAGAATTTCTCAAACATTGCATCCCGGTGATAGTGAGAGGCGACTTGAATTTTCTCGTTGGTTGATGGAGAATGTGGAGGCCAATAATAACTTCCTAGGCCAAATAGTCTGTTCCGATGAGTCTAGATTTTCAAACGTTGGAATTTTCAACAGGAATAACGAGCATGTGTGGAGTTTGGAGAACCCGAGAGGCCACAGACAAGCCAGACCACAAGGTAGGTTTGGTGTTAATGTGTGGGCTCGGTTGATAGGTGGCAGATTGCTGGGCATGCATCTTTTTGAAGAAAATCTAACGTCTGAACGGTACTTGGAGTTTTTGGCAAACGAGTTTCAAGATTTCCTAATGGATATTCCGTTGGCCACATTACCTAATCTGTGATATCAACAGGCCGGCGCTCCCCCACATAATGGGAGAAATGTCAAACATTATTTAAATAGGGAGTTTACTAACAGGTGGATTGGAAATGAAAGCAGTGTAAAGTGGCCAGCGAGATCTCCAGATATAACACCCTTAGATTTCTTTCTCTGGGGAGCTCTCAAGGACATAGTTTACAAAACTCCTGTAACCAGTCTAAATGAACTAAAAAATCGGATTATTAGTGCATGTAGATCTATCAACAGAAGATCAATTCAGCGATCTGTTGAAAAGTTGGGGAGAAGAGCACGCAAATGTATCCAAGTAAACGGAATTTATTTGAGCATTTGCCTCATCAACACCTAAGTTTAAGATATTATTTATTTAGTTGCAGACACTTCTGAATTACGTACTTTGCTTCCATATTGTTTTCGAAGCTTATTGAATGAACTATGTTCTCTTAAGTGTTTATCCAGTTTAGCAAAATAAGTTCTATGTGGTTGACTTCGCTGGGGATATTGTTGGAAATACATATCTGTAGCACCAGCCGCATTTCTGTGGCACAAATAAAAAACCCTTAACATGTAACTTTGCTCTCCATTTCAAAACTGCATTCTAATCAAGATTATCAAAACGTCAAATAAACTATTTTATTAATTATGATATTAATTAAACGTGATTGAGATGCAAAACAATGCAAAATTGGACTCTGTCTGATTGTTGAGCTTCTATGCATTTTGAATTTTGACAGTTGTACTAGTGTTTCATGTCCAAAGCCCACCCATTGTAAATTATCAAATTTAAATAAAGCGCAGATTAGATTAATGAACAGTATTTTTAGGGTTTCGTACAGAAACGGAAACCCATCACTAATAAGGGTAGGTACGCCATCCTTCCGTCCGTACTATCATTAAAGGGCTGTATCTTTGAACCATGTTTTCTTAACTGTTTATAATGGTGTTGATTATGTCTGACTTGACAATCATCGTAACTTTTTCGTCTCCGTTGCCTGCTACGCATTGAAAATTGTTAAAAATTTAAATAATGCAAAAAAACAACATAAGGAACCTATCGTGCTATACATCATTGAATTTGCAATGAAATATGCTTTCTAATACAGGGGGTACTTATTTTAACGGCCATATGAAAAAACAAAGTTGTTGATGTTTTCTTCGAAACGAAACGTTGTGCTGAGAATCTGTTTACTGCATATTGTAGAGCAGAAAAAGTAGCAATGAAGCAGTGCCTTTCGTTTTTTTATATCGTTTCAAATAACTTCAGGAAAAAATAAAAACGGAATTTACATTTTTCTGTTTTTTTCGTATATCTTCGGAAGTATTCGGAAATGAGCAAATTTTAAGATGGCATGCTACAAGGCCCATAATTGCGCATATTTGCCTCAATTTAACCCAGCCTGTATCTCCTACGGTTTAGAAGATACCCATGGTGAGCCTCGAATCTGTAGCACCCTGTATATATATATATATATATATATATATATATATATATATATATATATATATATATATAACATGGTTCAACTTATGACATAAAAATTACATTTATGACGTCACCTATTTCTGAATGGTGACTCATTATAAGTTTTTTAATTCAACCATATTTTTTTTAGGTTTTTCCATAGACCTGCTTACTACTTAAATGATGATGAAATAAATCGATAGCTAACAACAATTTTTTTGAAAAAATAGTGTTATTTACTTTGAAAAATGGAGACGTAAGTTTAATGGAAAAACAACAAGGAATACAAACAACATTGAGCGCAAATGTTTAAATTGTTCTCCACCTACATTGGCCGATACGAGTGTAAACACTTTGTACACTGGGCTCAAAAATGTCAGGTCTAAGTTGCTCCAGTTCAGCGTGAATTCTTTGCTGTAGCTGCTGTAAATTATTTGGTCTGTTGAAATAAGCTTTCGATTCAAAATAACCCCATAGAAGGGGTCCAGGAGTCGGGGACTAAAGGACTCCAGGGGGCAAGCTGAGGAAGCGGAAACAACAACATAAGCTTTCGATGAAGCTTTCCCCAAGACCGTCATGCGCCTTGAAGAGCCGCATTCAGCACGAGGTGACCCTGCTTATAACTAAATATTACGGATCTAGACGGAGTCCAGCAGTTTTGAGCGACACTGCCTCTATGTTTGCAACCCTCCATACACCTACTTAATAAAAATCTTCAATAGTATATTGGTCGACTGTAATGTGTAATGTATTCCCTTGATAGGCGTGGTTTAGCTCGGGGAAAAGTAATTTGCTGACCAAAGTTAGTTATTTTAGCTGACCGACTACTTACAGACTAAACTTTTCCATGAAACTCTATATCTTGGATGCCACCTACTAGCCGCATCTGCTACCAGAAAAGTATAGAAAAACACCCCTATTTAGGGGTAGTTTACTCTTGAGTTTTTTTCATTTTTTAGTGCGACCAGAAAAAGTACCAATGCGACCAAGCTACAAATTGACACAGGATCACTGCTGGTACATATCTTTCAGCTACCAAAGTTTCACAAAAAATATTCATATTTAAGGGTAGTTTACTCTTGAGGTTTTTTCGTTTCTTAGTGCGACCAGAGGCAATGTGAATGCGACCAAGCTATAAATTTACACAAAATCACTGCTGGCTACTGTCCTTCCGCTACCAAAGTTTCACAAAAAAATATTCATATTTAAGGGTAGTTTACTCTTGAAGTTTTTTCATTTTTTAGTGCGACCAGAAAAAGTATGAATGCGACCAAGCTATTAATTTATACAGAATCACTGCTGGTAACTGTCTTTCCGCTACCAAAGTTTCACAAAAAAATATTCATATTTAAGGGTAGTTTACTCTTGAGGTTTTTTCGTTTTTTAGTGCGACCAGAGAAAGTATGAATGCGACCAAGCTATAAATTTACACAGAATCACTGCTGCTAACTGTCTTTCTGCTACCAAAGTGTCACTAAGAAATCTTCATATTTAAGGGTTGTTTACTCTTGAGGTTTTTTCGATTTTTAGTGCGACCAGAGAAAATGAGAATGCGACCAAGCTATAAATTTACACAGAATGACTGCTGGTAACTGTCTTTCCGCCACCAAAGTTTCACAAAAAAATATTCATATTTAAGGGTAGTTTACTCTTGGGGTTTTTTCGTTTTTTAGTGCGACCAGAGAAATTATGAATGCGACCAAGCTATAAATTTACACGGAATCACTGGTGGTAACTATCTTTCTGCTGCCAAAGTTTCACAAAAAAATATTCATATTTAAGGGTTGTTTACTCTTGAGGTTTTTCCGTTTTTTAGTGCGACCAGAGAAAGTGTGAATGCGACCAAGCTATAAATTTACACAAAATTATTGCTGGCTACTGTCTTTCCGCTACCAAAGTTTCATAAAAAAATATTCATATTTAAGGGTAGTTTACTCTTGGAGTTTTTTCATTTTTTAGTGCGACCAGAAAAAGTATGAATGCGACCAAGCTATTAATTTATACAGAATCACTGCTGGTAACTGTCTTTCCGCTACCAAAGTTTCACAAAAAAATATTCATATTTAAGGGTAGTTTACTCTTGAGGTTTTTTCGTTTTTTAGTGCGACCAGAGAAAGTATGAATGCGACCAAGCTATAAATTTACACAGAATCACTGCTGCTAACTGTCTTTCTGCTACCAAAGTGTCACTAAGAAATCTTCATATTTAAGGGTTGTTTACTCTTGAGGTTTTTTCGATTTTTAGTGCGACCAGAGAAAATGAGAATGCGACCAAGCTATAAATTTACACAGAATGACTGCTGGTAACTGTCTTTCCGCCACCAAAGTTTCACAAAAAAATATTCATATTTAAGGGTAGTTTACTCTTGGGGTTTTTTCGTTTTTTAGTGCGACCAGAGAAATTATGAATGCGACCAAGCTATAAATTTACACGGAATCACTGGTGGTAACTATCTTTCTGCTGCCAAAGTTTCACAAAAAAATATTCATATTTAAGGGTTGTTTACTCTTGAGGTTTTTCCGTTTTTTAGTGCGACCAGAGAAAGTGTGAATGCGACCAAGCTATAAATTTACACAAAATTATTGCTGGCTACTGTCTTTCCGCTACCAAAGTTTCATAAAAAAATATTCATATTTAAGGGTAGTTTACTCTTGGAGTTTTTTCATTTTTTAGTGCGACCAGAAAAAGTATGAATGCGACCAAGCTATTAATTTATACAGAATCACTGCTGGTAACTGTCTTTCCGCTACCAAAGTTTCACAAAAAAATATTCATATTTAAGGGTAGTTTACTCTTGAGGTTTTTTCGTTTTTTAGTGCGACCAGAGAAAGTATGAATGCGACCAAGCTATAAATTTACACAGAATCACTGCTGCTAACTGTCTTTCTGCTAACAATGTTTCACTAAAAAATCTTCATATCTAACGGTTGTTTACTCTTGAGGTTTTTTCGATTTTTAGTGCGACCAGAGAAAATGTGAATGCGACCAAGCTATAAATTTACACAGAATCACTGCTGGTAACTGTCTTTCCGTTACCAAAGTTTCACAAAAAAATATTAATATTTAAGGGTAGTTTACACTTGAGGTTTTTTCGTTTTTTAGTGCGACCAGAGAAATTATGAATGCGACCAAGCTATAAATTTACACGGAATCACTGGTGGTAACTATCTTTCTGCTGCCAAAGTTTCACAAAAAAGTATTCATATTTAAGGGTTGTTTACTCTTGAGGTTTTTCCGTTTTTTAGTGCGACCAGAGAAAGTGTGAATGCGACCAAGCTATAAATTTACACAAAATTATTGCTGGCTACTGTCTTTCCGCTACCAAAGTTTCATAAAAAAATATTCATATTTAAGGGTAGTTTACTCTTGGAGTTTTTTCATTTTTTAGTGCGACCAGAAAAAGTATGAATGCGACCAAGCTATTAATTTATACAGAATCACTGCTGGTAACTGTCTTTCCGCTACCAAAGTTTCACAAAAAAATATTCATATTTAAGGGTAGTTTACTCTTGAGGTTTTTTCGTTTTTTAGTGCGACCAGAGAAAGTATGAATGCGACCAAGCTATAAATTTACACAGAATCACTGCTGCTAACTGTCTTTCTGCTACCAAAGTGTCACTAAGAAATCTTCATATTTAAGGGTTGTTTACTCTTGAGGTTTTTTCGATTTTTAGTGCGACCAGAGAAAATGAGAATGCGACCAAGCTATAAATTTACACAGAATGACTGCTGGTAACTGTCTTTCCGCCACCAAAGTTTCACAAAAAAATATTCATATTTAAGTGTAGTTTACTCTTGGGGTTTTTTCGTTTTTTAGTGCGACCAGAGAAATTATGAATGCGACCAAGCTATAAATTTACACGGAATCACTGGTGGTAACTATCTTTCTGCTGCCAAAGTTTCACAAGAAAATATTCATATTTAAGGGTTGTTTACTCTTGAGGTTTTTCCGTTTTTTAGTGCGACCAGAGAAAGTGTGAATGCGACCAAGCTATAAATTTACACAAAATTATTGCTGGCTACTGTCTTTCCGCTACCAAAGTTTCATAAAAAAATATTCATATTTAAGGGTAGTTTACTCTTGGAGTTTTTTCATTTTTTAGTGCGACCAGAAAAAGTATGAATGCGACCAAGCTATTAATTTATACAGAATCACTGCTGGTAACTGTCTTTCCGCTACCAAAGTTTCACAAAAAAATATTCATATTTAAGGGTAGTTTACTCTTGAGGTTTTTTCGTTTTTTAGTGCGACCAGAGAAAGTATGAATGCGACCAAGCTATAAATTTACACAGAATCACTGCTGCTAACTGTCTTTCTGCTAACAACGTTTCACTAAAAAATCTTCATATCTAACGGTTGTTTACTCTTGAGGTTTTTTCGATTTTTAGTGCGACCAGAGAAAATGTGAATGCGACCAAGCTATAAATTTACACAGAATCACTGCTGGTAACTGTCTTTCCGTTACCAAAGTTTCACAAAAAAATATTAATATTTAAGGGTAGTTTACACTTGAGGTTTTTTCGTTTTTTAGTGCGACCAGAGAAAGTATGAATGCGACCAAGCTATAAATTTACACAAAATTATTGCTGGCTACTGTCTTTCCGCTACCAAAGTTTCACAAAAAAATATTCATATTTAAGGGTTGTTTACTCTTGAGATTTTTTCATTTTTTAGTGCGACCAGAAAAAGTATGAATGCGACCAAGCTATTAATTTATACAGAATCACTGCTGGTAACTGTCTTTCCGCTACCAAAGTTTCACAAAAAAATATTCATATTTAAGGGTAGTTTACTCTTGAGGTTTTTTCGTTTTTTAGTGCGACCAGAGAAAGTATGAATGCGACCAAGCTATAAATTTACACAGAATCACTGCTGCTAACTGTCTTTCTGCTACCAAAGTGTCACTAAGAAATCTTCATATTTAAGGGTTGTTTACTCTTGAGGTTTTTTCGAATTTTAGTGCGACCAGAGAAAATGTGAATGCGACCAAGCTATAAATTTACACAGAATGACTGCTGGTAACTGTCTTTCTGCTAACAAAGTTTCACTAAAAAATCTTCATATCTAAGGGTTGTTTACTCTTGAGGTTTTTTCGATTTTTAGTGCGACCAGAGAAAATGTGAATGCGACCAAGCTATAAATTTACACAGAATCACTGCTGGTAACTGTCTTTCCGTTACCAAAGTTTCACAAAAAAATATTAATATTTAAGGGTAGTTTACACTTGAGGTTTTTTCGTTTTTTAGTGCGACCAGAGAAAGTATGAATGCGACCAAGCTATAAATTTACACAAAATTATTGCTGGCTACTGTCTTTCCGCTACCAAAGTTTCACAAAAAAATATTCATATTTAAGGGTTGTTTACTCTTGAGGTTTTTCGTTTCTTAGTGCGACCAGAGGAAATGTGAATGCGACCAAGCTATAAATTTACACGAAATCACTGCTGGCTACTGTCCTTCCGCTACCAAAGTTTCACAAAAAAATATTCATATTTAAGGGTAGTTTACTCTTGGGGTTTTTTCGTTTTTTAGTGCGACCAGAGAAAGTATGAATGCGACCAAGCTATAAATTTACACAAAATCACTGCTGGTAACTGTCTTTCCGCTACCAAAGTTTCACTAAAAAATCTTCATATTTAAGGGTTGTTTACTGTTGAGGTTTTTTCGTTTTTTAGTGCGACCAGAGAAAATGTTAATGCGACCAAGCTATAAATTTACACAGAATCACAGCTGGTAACTGTCTTTCTGCTACCAAAGTTTGACAAAAAAATATTTATATTTAAGGGTTGTTTACTCTTGAGGTATTTTCGTTTTTTAGTGCGACCAGAGAAAATGTTAATACGACCAAGCTGTAAATTTACACAGAATCACTGCTGGTAACTGTCTTTCCGCTACCAAAGTTTCACAGAAAAATATTTATATTTCATTGTAGTTTACTCTTGAGGTTTTTTTCATTTTTTAGTGCGACCAAAAAAAGTATGAATGCGACCAAGCTATAAATTAACACGGAGTCACTGCTGGTAACTGTATTTCCGCTACCAAAGTATCAAAAAAAAAATCTTCATATTTAATTTGGCAGCAGATAGACAGTTACCAGCAGTGATTCTGTGTAAATTTATAGCTTGGTCGCATTCATACTTTCTCTGGTCGCACTAAAAAACGAAAAAACTCCAAGAGTAAACTACCCTTAAATATGAATATTTTTTTGTGAAACTTTGGCAGCAGAAATATAGTTACCACCAGTGATTCTGTGTAAATTTATAGCTTGGTCGCATTCATACTTTCTCTGGTCGCACTAAAAAACGAAAAAACCTCAAGAGTAAACAACCCTTAAATATGAAAATTTTTACGTGAAACTTTGGTAGCGGAAAGACAGTTGCCAGCAATCATTCTGTGTAAATTTATAGCTTGGTCGCATTCATACTTTTTCCGGTCGCACTAAAAAACGAAGAAACCTCAAGAGTAAACAACCCTTAAATATGAATATTTTTTTGTGAAACTTTGGTAGCGGAAAGATAGTTACCACCAGTGATTCTGTGTAAATTTATAGCTTGGTCGCATTCATACTTTCTCTGGTCGCACTAAAAAACGAAAAAACCCCAGGAGTAAACAACCCTTAAATATGAATATTTTTTTGTGAATCTTGGGCAGCAGAAAGATAGTTACCACCAGTGATTCTGTGTAAATTTATAGGTTGGTCGCATTCATACTTTTTCCGGTCGCACTAAAAAACGAAGAAACCTCAAGAGTAAACAACCCTTAAATATGAATATTTTTTTGTGAAACTTTGGTAGCGGAAAGATAGTTACCACCAGTGATTCTGTGTAAATTTATAGCTTGGTCGCATTCATACTTTCTCTGGTCGCACTAAAAAACGAAAAAACCTCAAGAGTAAACAACCCTTAAATATAAATATTTTTCTGTGAATCTTAGGCAGCGGAAAGACAGTTACCAGCAGTGATTCTGTGTAAATTTATAGCTTGGTCGCATTCATACTTTTTCTGGTCGCACTAAAAAACGAAAAAACCTCAAGAGTAAACAACCCTTAAATATGAATATTTTTTTGTGAAACTTTGGTAGCGGAAAGATAGTTACCACCAGTGATTCTGTGTAAATTTATAGCTTGGTTGCATTGATACTTTCTCTGGTCGCACTAAAAAACGAAAAAACCTCAAGAGTAAACAACCCTTAAATATGAATATTTTTTGTGAAACTTTGGTAGCGGAAAGACAGTTGCCAGCAGTAATTCTGTGTACATTTATAGCTTGGTCGCATTCATACTTTCTATGGTCGCACTAAAAAACGAAAAAACCTCAAGAGTAAACAACCCTTAAATATGAATATTTTTTTGTGAAACTTTGGCAGCGGAAAGATAGTTACCACCAGTGATTCTGTGTAAATTTATAGCTTGGTCGCATTCATACTTTCTCTGGTCGCACTAAAAAACGAAAAAACCCCAAGAGTAAACTACCCTTAAATATGAATATTTTTTTATGAAACTCTGGTAGTGAAAAGACAGTAGCCAGCAGTGATTATGTGTAAATTTATAGCTTGGTCGCATTCATACTTTCTCTGGTCGCACAAAAAAACGAAAAAACCTCAAGAGTAAACAACCCTTAAATATGAATATTTTTTTGTGAAACTTTGGCAGCAGAAAGATAGTTACCACCAGTGATTCTGTGTAAATTTATAGCTTGGTCGCATTCATACTTTCTCTGGTCGCACTAAAAAACAAAAAAACCCCAAGAGTAAACTACCCTTATATATGAATATTTTTTTGTGAAACTGTGGTAGCGGAAAGACAGTAGACAGCAGTGATTCTGTGTAAATTTATAGCTTGGTCGCATTTACACTTTGTCTGGTCGCACTAAAAAACCAAAAAACCTCAAGAGTACACTACCCTTAAATATGAATATTTTTTTATGAAACTTTGGTAGTGGAAAGACAGTTACCAGCAATGATTATGTGTAAATTTATAGCTTGGTCGCATTCACACTTTCTCTGGTCGCACTAAAAAACCAAAAAACCTCAAGAGTAAACAACCCTTAAATATGAATATTTTTTTGTAAAACTTTGGCAGCAGAAAGACAGTTACCACCAGTTATTCTGTGTAAATTTATAGCTTGGTCGCATTCATACTTTCTCTGGTCGCACTAAAAAACGAAAAAACCCCAAGAGTAAACTACCCTTAAATATGAATATTTTTTTGTGAAACTTTGGTGGCGGAAAGACAGTTGCCAGCAGTGATTCTGTGTAAATTTATAGGTTGGTCGCATTCATACTTTTTCTGGTCGCACTAAAAAATTAAAAAACTTCAAGAGTAAACTACCCTTAAATATGAATATTTTTTTGTGACAGTTTAGTATCGGAAAGACAGTTACCAGCAGTTATTCTCTGTAAATTTATAGGTTGGCCGCATTCATACTTTTTCTGGTCGCACTAAAAAATTAAAAAACTTCAAGAGTAAACTACCCTTAAATATGATAATTTTTTTGTGAAACTTTGGTAGCGGAAAGACAGTAGTCAGCAGTGATTCTGTGTAAATTTAAAGCTTGGTCGTATTTACACTTTCTCTGGTCGCACTAAAAATCGAAAAAACATCAAGAGTAAACTACCCTTAAATATGAATATTTATTTGTGAAACTTTGGCAGCAGAGACAGTTGCCAGCAGTGATTCTGTGTAAATTTATAGCTTGGTCGCATTCATACTTTCTCTGGTCGCACTAAAAAACGAAAAAACCCCAACAGTAAACTACCCTTAAATATGAATATATTTTTGTCAAACTTTGATAGCAGAAAGACAGTAGCCAGCAGTGATTCCGTGTAAATTTATAGCTTGGTCGCATTAGCACTTTCTCTGGTCGCACTAAAAAACGAAAAAACCTCAAGAGTACACTACCCTTAAATATGAATATTTTTTTGTGACACTTTGGTATCGGTAAGACAGTTAGCAGCAGTGATTCTCTGTAAATTTATAGGTTGGTCGCATTCATACTCTTTCTGGTCGCACTAAAAAATTAAAAACCTTCAAGAGTAAACTACCATTAAATATGGATATTTTTTTGTGAAACTTTGGTAGCGGAAAGACAGTAGCCAGCAGTGATTCTGTGTAAATTTAAAGCTTTGTCGCATTAATACTTTTTCTGGTCGCACTAAAAAATGAAAAAACCTCAAGAGTAAACTACCCTTAAATATGAATATTTTTTGTGAAATTTAGGTATCGGAAAGACAGTTACCCGCAGTGATTCTGTGTGAATTTAAAGCTTGGTCGCATTGATACTTTTTCTGGTCGCAATAAAAAATGAAAAAACTTCAAGAGTAAACTACCCTTAGATATGAATATTTGTTTGTGAAACTTTGGTAGCGGAAAGACAGTAGCCAGCAGTGATTCTGTGTAAATTTATAGCTTGGTCGCATTAATACTTTCTCTGGTCGCATTAAAAAACTAAAAAACCCCAAGAGTTAACTACCCTTAAATATGAATATTTTTTTGTGAAACTTTGGTAGCGGAAAGACAGTTGCCAGCAGTGGTTCTGTGTAAATTTATAGCTTGGTCGCATTTACACTTTCTCTGGTCGCACTAAAAAACGAAAAAACATCAAGAGTAAACTACCCTTAAATATTAAGATTTTTTTGTGAAACGTCGGTAGCAAAAAGACATCAACATTAGGATACAAAATATGAAATATCAAAGAAATACTTAAAGATTAAAGCCTCGGTCGGCAACATTTATTTTGGTCAGCAAATTACATCGTCCCGTTTAGCTCGAGTAGCTCTAGTCAGAACTGAAATAGGCAAACAGTTTTGCGGCATTGTGTTTTGATATAGTATATACCAATGCATGAATATATTATATTGTTTAGTCTCGTGGGGTCATTTAGATTCACTAATTACGTATATAAATGAGAAAGCTCAAATTACCGCTACCTATTCCAAGTAAAAAGAGAAGTAAATTAAACTTTAAAAAAATACAATATATTTTTTAGGATTTCTAAGTCCATTTTTAGGGAGACCTAAAAGCCAAACAAAGTTTTTTGCGATATGTGAAGAAAAAACAAGGCTCCTATGAGAGTTGTCCGAACGCGCTGAATTTCAATTATTATCTTTAGTAAATGCGCAATAGTAGCGAATTTTCATAAAAAACTTGTTTTCATAAATCTGCAAGTTAAAATAGTAAGTAAGTATTGAAAAAAAGTAAGCAGGCAACGCGTTTTTGCAGCGAATGTTCATAAATATATTTGAAATGTTATAAGTCAATTTCCCATTATTAAGCTAAAATCTTAACTTTTAATATTTAACAGTACAATTAAGTGTCTATAATTGAGCAACATTGGGTACCTACAATATTTTATAAAAATAAAACGTAAATATTTAAGTTTGACTGTCTTTTGAATAAGTAGCAGGTTTAGCAAAAGTAAGTACAACAAATTATAATGTTTGTAGAGTTTTTAAGAGCATTCCAATTCATACCTTTATCTGTCCCATTATTAAGCTGATTTTTTTGTTAATAATTATTAAAAGTCAAAAAAGGCATATCTTAGTGTATACTGCACCACGAGAACATCTTACAATAAATGTTGTAATAAAAAAAGGCACTGAGCATGGCTTAACCGAAATATAACGCGAGGATTGAAACAGCCGGGATGTCTGTTGTGGAGAATATATCAGCCAATAAAACCGCCCGGATCGCTTCGCGCCAATTTCAAAATGAAGTATAAGTCCCACTATCTCATACGTTTTGTAATTGACGAGGCAAATTCATTAAACAACTGTTTTATGTCTGTGCCTTTAATTTGTAGATTTTTTTAAAGTTTATTTGTTTGTTAGTTAGTGTAACAGAAACACATATCAGCGTATAATGCGTTATTATTTACTATATTTGCCAAGTAAAGCAGCATAAGAATATGATGACTGTGGAGAAAAGAGTAGGTAGGTAGGTACTTATATCATGGAAACAACTATTAACCAATGTCAAAGTTTGTTGTGAAAGTGTAGGTAAATTATGTTTAATGTCAGACATCTGTAATGAAAAACTAGGTATCAAATTATTATCTTTACCAAATTCCAAACGACATTTAGATCTTTAGAGTAGGCCTATAAAAAGTTCGCAATTTGTTTCCAGACTATGATGGCTTACTAGAATTATTTGTGAACACTATCTATTTTCACGGGTTAGCGCTCAAAATCGAAAATAACCTTTTAATGAGAATGAAATGTAACATTAAGTAACTACTTAATGATTCAGTTAGGTATAAGAAAAAACTTGAGCGTGATGTCAGGACAACTCCAGGCGAAACCTTGTTCTTGTTTTAGACTTGCTCGTGCATTTATTTGATTTATTTTCTATTTTCAAAACAAAAAGAAATCATTGCCCTTGAATAATATAATTTTAAATTTCGTGCGTCTTTGTACTTATTCTACTTGACTTTCTAATATTGGCCAAATCGCCTTCCAAAACACTAGTCTGACCAATGACATAATAGATAGGTCTATGAGCCTGACTTTGTGCCATGTTGCCAAATGTAAAAGTTATCAACGATTTTTGTGACTAGTCTGACCTAGCGTCTTTCAGTTTTTGCTGTTTTTAAAATACTAAATTTGGTATTCTTCTGGCAGCTAATTTATAGTAAAAAAATTAAGTTTGAATAAGCTAATTGTTCTTTTACTCAAAAACATCAAATTTGCGGTGATAGTATTATAATCTTTATACTAGAAACCTATGTACCAAATTTCATTCAAATAGCTTTATATTTTTTCGAAAAAACGAGGTCCCATTTACCTGGCGAATGAACTTATTCAAGCAATTTGTACAAATAATAATAATAATATATATATATATATATATATATATATATATATATATATATATATATATATATATATATATATATATATATATATATATATATATATATATATATATTCGGTAAGTCAACGAAATGATAAAGTACGGCGTTGCGCCCTATACTAATAGTATATATATAGCGGTCCGTCGCGAGCTTAACATAAGTTTTTAAATAGGACACGGCATTTTTTAATCCATTGCTACTATTCTCTGTAAAGTTTCCTCTATTTATTGACCAATAATATCGTATATGTTATATATGGACCGTTTCCGAAATATGTAACTTTCTCAATTATTTTCTCTCAAAATCGTTATACGTTTTAAAACTAATATCAGGTCAGGTCATTGTTTTGAAGATTTTAGAAATAAATAGTAAACGTTATTATTACCACACCACTGGGATAATAAAGCTTCTATATAGTCTTCAATATCGTCCGACAGATTTGGATAACTTTATATATATATATATATATATATATATATATATATATATATATATATATATATATATATATATATATATATATATATATATATATATATATATATATATATATATATATATATATGTATTCATCTGATAACTCAAAAAATAATTAACCAATTTCGATGAAACACAGCAAGTGCCTTTTTTTATTAATGGCTTTGATGAGATCGTTAGCCAGGAAAATCGGGCAGGGTTTTCCGGGAAAATGTTGAGTTTTGTTTAGAAAAAAAAATTCTCCGAAAATTACAAAACTGTTTTCATGAAACTTAATGGATATTTTGCCTTGGGAGGGACCGTAGTACGTACTAAAATTCAACTTTCTACGTTTATAGAAAATTGAGTTATTCAAATTTTGAATTTTCATTCGAAAAAATTTTTTCCTCCGAAAATTACAAAGTTATTTTAATTAAATTTAGTGGTTATATTGCCTTAGGAAAGACCTTATGACATACCAAAATTAAACTTTTTAAGTTAATAGAAAATTGAGTTATTCACATTTGAAGCATTTAATAAAAATTCACTACCATAACGCAACTGCTGCGTCCAGACTTCTATAAGATATAACTGAACCACACCAGAATAAACTACCTATTATGTTCTGACTACACTGTTATACAGAACAGTTATTTAGGGTCGAAGACAGCAGGTAGCAGGTAGGCATTCACGATCGTTTGATGGCCTTCTATACATGTGTTGGGTTTTATTTCAAACATTCTTCTAAATCAGCCCTTGCCCTTAGAAATAAATAAGCAGGTAGGTTAACTTAAAAACGCAGGCTTTATTATAATATAAACTCGTATTTGCTCAGGGCTTCAACTTTGTTTTTTCAAAAGATAAAATAACTATATATAAATAACAAAATAAATAGACAAGGGTTCCATTGAATGTTACGCAGATGACATGATAGCGATTATTAGAAACGGAAAAAGAATTACAAAGGATGTTGAGTGTGCTAGATGTTGTTTTAAAAATATCAAACTAAACATCAATACGACGAAAATAAGGGTACACAAGATAAGTAGAGGACAGCGAAAATGAATACAAAGCTTAAATATGCAACAGCTTGAACAAGTAAAATGTTCATGTACTTTGAAAGTATTATTACGGATGATGATAAATTTAGCAAATCTGAGGAGAATCCCAACATTCAATAGGTAGACAACATACCTACTTTTCTGGCAGATAAACATTCAAATTTGGGTATAAGGAAATGGTTCAAGTCAAACGTAGAGCATAGCATACCGTACTAGTTTTAGTGACTCATACACTGTTCCATGCACAAAAAAAATGGGAACGCAGTAAGTGCGTTTTGGTAGCGAATTTTCATTAAATGCTTCAAATTTCAACAACTCAATTTGCTATTAACCTAAGGTTCGTTGGCTAGGAAACAAGTTTTCTTGAACACATTTAAGTTTATTTTTAAAATTTTTTTGTACATTTCCAGGCGCAGTAAGTTATTTTGATAAAATATGGTACATTGTTTCTACTATATAGATTATACCGGTAACCAAATTTGATAGGTAGGTTTGTGAGATAAAGAGTATAGACTATAAACTAACATTTTTATTTCTATGTTACAAGCAAAAAGTTTATTTCTATCAAAATTCACTACCATAACGCACTTGCTGCGTCAAGACTTTTAGGAAAAACTTTTCAGTAACATGCTTAGAAATAAACGCACCCACCCCCCCCCCCCCCCGAAATGCACAAATCACAAGAAAAACTCGTTAATTTGCATGCTGATGACCTCCTGGACAGTTTGAGATGAAACGACTGCTGATACATAAAGTTTGGTATCTTGCATGTACGCTGACAGTAATGTTAGCTTTTGTTCGCTTGCCTTTACCGAGTTATTGACATGTCAGGTTTTTAACACATTACATATTTTAAACAATTTCTCAGCAGCTGATAGATAAAGTTTTGTATCTCGCACGTACGCTGACACTATCCTTATCTTTTGTTCTCTTGCGTTTGCCGAGTTATTTACATGTAAAGTTTTTTACACATTACACACTTTAAACAATTTATCAGCTGCTGGTAGATAATGTTTGGTATCTCGCACGTACGATGACACTATTCTCACCTATTGTTCTCTTGCCTTTGCCGAGTTATTTACATGTAAAGTTTTTAACAGCTTACATACTTTTTAAACAATTTCTCAGTACGGTTCTGTTCGGTGACACCCCTTCCCCTCCTAAACATTACATTTGACATACAATTCTCTTTGGCCTTGGGAATCCCTGGAATATTCTGGACACATGGACAATTGCCTTCTACTGCCAAGTTATCACTTCGCTTTTAGTAGACCGCTAGTACGGGTACCCGTTTAGATGGTTTCTTATATATATATATATATATATATATATATATATATATATATATATATATATATATATATATATATATATATATATATATATATATATATATATATATATATCTGTGTTCACCCACGTTATTTCTTAAATTGTGCCTAGCTTACCTTGTTCTCTTAATGAACATCAGTTTTGTAGTGGTTTAAGCGTACATGTGTCGCTAGTTCCTGGTCCGTGCCAATGTTATTTGTTTTCTACATTGTTTTTGCAATGAAGGGTCTGCTTCGCTGGGGGATTCTTCTTTCCCTCTCGCATGCATACAGCCTACCATCGTTGCGTAAACCAGAAGTCAAATTCCCTGAGAGCAGCCCTCAAAAAAGTAACAGGTGCTGGGGCGAATAGGGGTGCTGTGCGGGGAGGCAGGGTTAAAGGGGATATGGATTTTATATGTGAAAAAGGCCGCTTTAAGACGTTTTCTTAGCATTTTCTGCTCATATTACGTTTTTACTACCTACCCCGCCCGGCAACCCTATTTACTCCTGGTCCCGTCTCTTCCTTGTGGGGTATGAACAAGAAAATTTTCTTGTCGTTTGTGCATCCAGGGAAGGAGGTCTAAGCATGTTTCCGAAAAGATGTTACAAAAAAACGTCCAGAAGAAACTAGCGACACATGCATGCCTAAACCACTACAACACAAATGGTCATTAACAGAACAAGGTAAACAATGCTTAATTTCAGAAATAATGTCTGTGAACGCTTGAATATACAGGAAACCGTCTAAACGAGTACACTTACTAGCGGTGTAGTAAACTGAAAGCGAAGTGATAAATTGGCAGTAGAAGCCAATATTTCATGTGTCTAGGATATTCTCGGGATTCCCAAAGTCAATGTGAACCTTATGTCGAATGTAATGTTTAGGGGGGGAAGGAGGAAGTGAAAGGAGTACCCTGGGATCGAACCCAGTACCTTTCGGTTCAGAGGCACACGTTCTTACCCCTAAACCACCAAGGTTAGTGAATTTTGATAGAAATAATCTGGCACAAAATATTTTTTTTGAACTTTTAGCTTGTAACATAGAAATAAAAATGTTAGTTTATAGTCTACTACTTATCTCACAAACCTACCTACCAAATTTGGTTGCCACAGCTTTTTATTTTTTGTCTTATCGCTGTGATATATATATATATATATATATATATATATATATATATATATATATATATATATAGGTATATATATATATATATATATATATATATATATATATATATATATATATATATATATATATATATATATATATATATACTTATAAAAATTGAAACTGACCCCGGATGTGGGTTCTAGGGGTCCTAGTTCGCGCTCATTTATTATTTTTTTATAAAACTCAAAAGTCGGGATCGCCCCAATAGTGGATTTTTTCGAAGAAAATTCACTAAAAAGCGTTCGGCTGGTTCTCTGCAAATTTAACCAGTAAACACTTAAATGTAACAATATTGTGTTTTTTTACATTTTTTGTAGATGCTGTTGGACCTATTTTTAGATTTATTTGATACAGGCAAAAATATATTAAAAAGTATAAAATATTTATTAGATCTTATTAAATGAAAGAACTACAACCCGACAACACTGTATACGGTATTAACGTTTCTGTTTCATATCTTGGCTGCGCAGTTTAAGATGCGCCGTGTGACACCCTATATTCAAAATCAACCACGTGTAGGACTTTATTGTGTCTGAAATATATTTTGTGTTTGTATTTTCAACAGAAATAGAAAATTCCTAATTGCTTCAGATGTCTAGAACGACTGAAAGTCAAATTGCGAAGATACCTACTATAATCTATAATACGAGAAAACAATGCTGCTATACCAAGTAGGTACACTTCCTTTTTCAAAAAACAAGGGAACAGCGAAGCAACAGAAAGACAAGTTGTATTATTTGAACTGTGAACTGGCTCTTTACTTCAGATTTTGAAATGGGTAAGTCAGTTGTAAAATTTGTTAATTAGAATCAAAATATAAGTAGTTTTTAATATATGTGGGAAACTATAACCCCATTATTTTCATTTGTAATAAAAATGTCTTGTTTTTCAAGTCTATAGGTATATATATATATATATATATATATATATATATATATATATATATATATATATATATATATATATATATATATATATATATATATATATATATATATATATATATATATATATATATATATATATATATATATATATATACATATATATATATATATATATATATATATATATATATATATATATATATATATATATATATATATATATTAGGTAGCCTATCGAGTTTTACTCTTGCAGTTGTGATTTCTTTATCAAAAAATAATGTGTTACAAGAAATGACTTAATTTTCTTAACATGGATGTTCTTCAAAATGTTAGGTTTATCTATTCAATTTCACTTCTGCTTGTATAAAAAAAAACTCTGAACGGAGCAAGTGCACTATAGTAGCGAATTTTCATCAGTTTTGTTATAGTGTACTATAAGTGAAGAGAAGTATGCAAAAATTGAAGTTGTAGGAACAAGAGCCAGTAGGTAGATATATTTGTAAAGTAGGAGCATCCTGAAGAAGCTGACATTTTAGCAAAATTGATAGTGACAATTCTAGAAAGTTTGATACAGCATTTTTGAGAAGGAAATTTGTAATTTTCGATGGAAAAACTTGACTCGCAGAACTGACCAGTGTGGTGAAAAAATACCGGAAGTCTCTAGTTGGCCTAGAAGCTTCACAAACCATGATCTACATATAAAAGAAATATTATATGTTGTTACCTCTTGAATAGCGAAATTTTCTTTATGAAAATTCGCTGATATTGCACAATTTATTACAAAATTTAGAAATATGTGGTAAATTCAATACTCTCATGCAACATTTTTTTCAATTTCAGAGCAAGCACAAACAGAAACCGAGCAAAGTGACAAGGTTGTTCAGATCTTATCCAAGGTGAGCCAAGCAGTTGATGGCTTGAGGGAACACCTGGTCCCTCTGTATGGTTAGTGTTAACTTTCAAAGATTTATATTATTATGTTGAATATAATTTTGAATTTGTTGTAATTTTGTAATGTTTTGTTTGCAATATACACGCACTTGCCTAGCCTGATGCTGAAGAAGAAGAGTTTGAAGTTATATCATAAATGTTTTATATAGATGTATATAATTTACTGTTTATAATAAAAGGCAATAAAAAAATTTACTTTTTGTATGCTCTTACAGAAGGGTCCTGTACGTATTTATGTTGTCTTGCAACCAGAAGTAAAGTGTTACCAGAAACAGGTGCAGCATCAGTGGTATCAAATGAAAGCAGTGGTATTTGCGACTGTTGAAAATAATTGTTAGTAATACATATACTGATAATCATGATCATCTATAAACTTTTTAGTTTTATAAATTTTTGTGTGTATTTTTTGCGTAAGTTACAAACACATTTGTTTTTATACTATGTTGTGTGTGGTGTCTGTGTTGGCATATTTTGACATAATTTTACATCACTAAAACAGTCAGATTTATATAATTTTATATTAGCCTAATAATGTATCTTTAGCAATATTCATTATTAATAAATCAGGATATTTATAAAACTCTCTGACATATCGGATAATTTAGAGTATATTGCAGCACATGATTACGCTCTCGATTTGTGCCAATAAATGAGCTTGTTCACATGTAATGCATGTTTATTGCTTTTAATGTAGGTAAACCTTAAAAATAGTATTACAAACATTCAATGATAGTTGTATTTTATATTTATATTATAATATCTACCTTAATTCTGAGTCTTGTGTGGACCTTGTGCTCATGTCTCACGGGTGCTATGCAGATGCAGGAAAACTTCACTTTATAGTGAGCCAGATTCATGAGAGGATAAATTTGACTAGCAATTACAACTTGTGGTTTACCATTGACTTCCGAACAAAATTTGCCATGTTTTCAGAGGTTCTAGGGTTCATTTCAGTGCTGGAGTCGAACCTGCTACCTTTAGAGTATCTGAGATTTTCACCACTACACCACAGGCAATGACCTTATACCCACATTAAATTATAAATATCGTTTGTTCTAAAATATAACATATAGAAATAAGAAAATAGTTTGTTTCATTTTTATATAATTTTCTGTTTTTACGTTGTGTCTTAGTTTATTTAATTCAAATATGATTATGTTTTTGGTGTACATAATATATTATGTTAAAAATTTAATAAATCTTAGGCAACCATGTATTTTTTATAACTAACCAAGTTTACGCACTTTGTTAATTGTAATGGACTTTTAATTTGGATTTATTATATTTATCAATATGACTTGGAAATAATTAATAATTAACAATATGTTGCCAGTCAGTAATCTTCACCACTATGCTATATGTTGTTACCTTTATATTTACATAAAGATATAAATATGTTTTATTATAAATCATAACAATTAGAGGTGTGCAAACCGAACTATAAACGAACCCAAGCAAAAATGTTGCATCGCACTTCGAACCTCTCAGATAGTATGTCTAAGGTTCACAGTCGAACATCGAACTTCTTAAACATTTAACATTGAACACCGAACTAACTACAGTTCTTCAATGTTCACATATATTTTCCTTAAATACAAAAATTAGGTACATTGTAGCATACAATATTTGGTACATAGAAAAAAAAGAAAGGTTTGACAAAATTTGCAGGTCGATTGGATGAAAATGCCCTCTGATGCTGATGTTTGTTTTTAAGATGAGTCGGTGTTGAATCAAAAATACAAAAAGGCACATTGAACACTTTTTTTATACTTCTACATCTATAATAGCTAAGCTCAATTATAAATATTTTGTTGTTTGGTATTAGCTGGGCAGTTTTAGCAAATTTGAATGAGTGGGTTAAAAGTGAGCATATATATATATATATATATATATATATATATATATATATATATATTAGAGGTGTGCGAAGCTTCGAAATTCCGAACCGAACCTTCGGTTCGAAAATATGTTCGCACAAGCGATGTTGAAGTAGTTCGAAGTTCGAAATATGTAATTTTTCAAAATAGTTCCAAGTTCGTTGCTCAAAAATACTTCGAAATTTCACTTTACAGGCATCGAATGTTGCCAAAGGTAGCGAAGTTGCGGCTCCTTTAACTCGGTAGCGGCGCTTTAAACTCGTTATCGGTCTCATTGAGTCAATAGCGTAATTTCAGGAGATTTCACTCATGGATATTTTTGACAGTAGGTAGGACACATTGAGACACGACGGAGTCATTTAGCAATCACAGAATTATTTTTCTTGTATATCCTAGCTTCCCAACACCTATTTCAGTAACAACATTATGATGGTGGTGTTCGAAGGCGATCGGTAACGTAAATTTTCAGAATTTGAGGATAATTGCAGATTGTCTTTGGAAAACACTGGTTTCAACATGCTTTATTTCACAGTGAGCCAAAACAGTTAAATATTCACAATAAGGAGACAGTTCAAACTTGTAAGTGGTTAGTTTTATACCTATTATGCTCACTTTGAACCCTCTCAATCTGTTTGCTAAAACTGCCTAGCCAATACCAAACAACAACATATTTATAATTGAGCTTATCTATAGATCTAGAAATCTTAAAAAGTTTAAAATATTTTTTGCTTTTGTGTTTTTGATTTAACGTTGACCCATCTCCACAATGATCAGCACAGGAAGGCAGTTTCGCCCAATCAACCTGCAAATTTGTCGAACCTTTCTTTTTTGTAAAAAGAGTGGGAATCTTTTACGTATCAAATATTGTATGTTACAATATTCCAAAATTTTGTATTTAAGGAAATGATATATGAACACTGAAAAATTTTCGGTAGTTCGATGTTCGATTTTGAATTTCTAAGAAGTTCGACTGTGAACCTTAGACATACTATTTCAGAGGTTCGAAGTTCGAGGCAACATATTTGCTTGGGTTCGTTCATAGTTCGGCTCGAACAAAACATGGGTTCGCACACCTCTAATATATATATATATATATATATATATATATATATATATATATATATATATATATATATATATATATATATATATATATATACTAACAATTGTAACTGTTTCTTGATTGTTTTAACTGTTTGGATCATTGTAAAATAAAGTATGTTTAATCTAATGTTTTCGGAAGGCAATCTGCAATTATAGTCATAAATTGTGAAAATTTACTTTACCAACAAGTTGCTAACACTGCCATTATAATGTTGTAACCAAAAAAAGGCATTGGGATGCTAGGATATATAAAAATATAATAATTCAGTGATGTTAATTAGCTGTCTCAGTGTCTCACAAACTGTCAAAGATATGAATGATATTTCCTGAAATTACACTATCGACTCAATGGGACTGATACGGACTTTACAACTTCGCTACCTTTGCCAGCATTGAATGCCTGTAAAGTTCAACTTCAAAGTATTCTTTAGCAACGAACTCCAAGCTATTTTGAAGGATTACGTATTTCGAACTAGTTTAACATCGCCTAGCGCAAACAATTTTTCGAACCAAAGGTTTGGTTCAAGTTAGGGTTCGGTTCGAAATTTCGAAACTTTGCACACCTCTAAAAACAATATATATGATAATATATAAGAAAAAATTGTATATTAAATATATGTGTTTGAAACTTTATTCGTTTAAATGTTGAGTTTTATTTTCTTTTATAAAAACTGAAATATATCTTACGTGATAATGTATTTTTTTTTACCAAAAACCCATTTCTCTGTACTTCATATATATATATATATATATATATATATATATATATATATATATATATATATATATATATATATATATATATATATATATATATATATATATATATATATATTTTGTTAATTTCCAATGATTTTTTTTTATTTCCTTCATTATGTAATTAAGTATGTATATTATTTCAAAATAAACTATTTTTAACATTATTTCTCCCCAATCATACATTAAAAAACACAGTTTTGCAGCAAATTAGCGTTAAAAATAATGATAAAAGGTAGGTGTCATCAAGGAGAGGTTGTTTGAAAATATTTATACGTTTTCCCCTCAACCATAAACTTGGAAAAACAAGTTTGCAGCAAATGAGCATTAAAAAATATAGAAAAGTAGGTGCCAAAGAGTAAAGCTTTTAAGAAATATATATAAACAATTTCTTAACTATAAACATTGAAAGACAATGTTGCAGGAAATGAGCATTAAAAACCAATGTTAAAAAGACTATCATGGCAGCCAGCTTTTTTTGAATTTATTAAACATTTTCTCATTAAGCATAAATTTTGAAATACAATTTTGCAGCAAATAAGCATTAAAAATAAATGCCATCAAAGACAGCTTTTTTAAAAATATTTGGCAATAATAAAAAAAACATTAAAGTTAATTATAATGCGGTTTTGCTGTTAATTAAAAAATGAAACTAATCTTGTCAATGAATTTTTTCATTACAAATATTTTTATAGGAAAATGTCATTGCAATTTAAACTATTAATACCTTCTACAAAAACGATTATTTACCCTTATGTATATTTATTTGTATCTAAATAACTCAAACCAATCAAAATGCAATTAAATAAGTCTCCTATAAAACATAAATTTGAATGTCTACATTAACTACATATTTATTTTCTCTATATGGGAGGAGCATAAGAAATAAGAACACTCCCATTGGTCTGTCTATGACACTTCACACAGTCAGCCAGACAAGTACTGAAAAAATGATCTTTCTGCCTGTATGGAGGCAATCTATTGTTGTGTCGCGCTAAAGAGTGTCGCCCAGAACCACTGTCGCGCTAATCGACGACCTCGTCTAGACGTAGATGTCGAGAAAACTCCCCTAACCCACGGTTTCACGTTACTCGTGCGTAGGGATGGATGGCACCAGGGTGATGGTGTCGTGAACGGAACCTCTGGAGTGCCGGGTAACCCTCCAGAGGAACCCACCTTGCACCACATACTGGGTCCTGATGGTGTGGGCAGTATTTCCCCCATTCTCGTGGGAACAATATGAAGAAGAGAAATTTAAATAAAACCAAAAACAATGAGGCTCGCGGAGTGGTTTCAGCTACAAACTCGTGCCTTGAGTCTATTCCGGAAACGGAGACGAGCCAGGTGGCGGCAGCATCCGCGGACTCTGGAAGCCTCACGACGTAGATACGAGGGATCGGGGACTAGCCTCACAGCTACAGGTTCGATTCCTGATATATGCTCCTTAATATGGTAGTGTCAAACAAATACAAAGAGGTACTGAATAACTAAACAGTAAGCTCAGAAACAATTGTTGGTTACAGGTTCAATTCCCGATGTTTGCAACTTTTTTTAGTTTTTAAGTTAACTTCTACGTGTTTGGTGTCACGTTACTCGTCTCAGTAAGTAAAATTCAAATATAACATATGCGCATGCGTGAACTAACTTTTTTATTAGCTGGTTTAGAGGTATGATGTTTAGTGGCATTTTATTCGTCTTAATGAGTAGAATTCAAAAATTGTGACTCACGCTTGTGCGAAAATGAGATAAAAAACTTAAAACCCTTATCGCGGAAAATCTGTGAGATGTACGAGAGAACTAAAACATGCACGGTGTTAAAGATACTAAACCAAATTGAAATATAGAATAAAATGGCCACTTCCGGTCTAAAATTTAAATCCTTATATCTTTTGAACGGAAAGCGATAGAAAGGAACCGACTTCAAAAATATATAGTTTTGTAACAAGGTCAACACGAAAATGAGATAAAAACGTAAAACTCTTATCGCGGTAGATCAGTGAGATGTACAGCAAGACTGGCACTTGCATGGTGTTCAGCAAGTCAAACTCTATAAACATACCCAATAAAAATGTTACTTCCGGTAGACACTTCCGGTATAGCTATTCTTAGAGCTACATACATGTGTGACACCTCAAGATAATCGTCTTGTCGAGCAGAAGAAAGAAATATAGTTTTTAAGTAAATCAGAACAAGTTGTGTTAACACCTAAAAACAAAACACTCTCTCTCTTAGACTTATGGAAGTTCAGAGAAATTTCAAGCTTACCATGAGGACCAGTGTTCAATAGCGTATTTAAATGTTGGCTACATATATGGGATATATAAAATAAGAAAACATACATACTCAATAAAAATGTTACTTCCGGTAGACACTTCCGCTATAGCTATTCTTAGAGCTACATACATGTGTGACACCTCAAAATAATCGTCTCGTCAAGCAGAAGAAAGAAATATAGTTTTTAAGTAAATCAAACGTTGTGATAACACCTAAAAACAAAACACTCTCTCTCTTAGACTTATTGAAGTTCAGAGAAATTTCAAGCTTACCATGAGGACCAGTGTTCAATAGCGTATTTAAATGTTGGCTACATATATGGGATATATAAAATAAGAAAACATACATGCCCAATAAAAATGTTACTTACGGTAGACACTTCCGGTATAGTTATTCTTAGAGCTACATACATGTGTTCACCTCAAAATAATCGTCTCGTCGAGCAGAAGAAAGAAATATAGTTTTTAAGTAAATCAGAACAAGTTGTGTTAACACCTAAAAACAAAACACTCTCTCTCTCTCTCTCTCTTTTAGACTTATTGAAGTTCAGAGAAATTTCAAGCTTACCATGAGGACCAGTGTTCAATAGCGTATTTAAATGTTGGCTACATGTATGGGATATATAAAATAAGAAAACCAAAGAGTTAATTGCCTATTACAACAACAAACTGGCGGAACATTTGGGTACACGGAATACCGTGGACCCAAATGTTCCAGCAGAAGTAGTTGACTTAGTACCTACAACTGCTACATACTTAGTAATCATTAGTGGCATTATCATTTCAGAGTAATCAGTCATGCAACACTCTAACTAACTGTCTTGAGATGTGGCTTTTATGTATATGGGTTATATAAAATAAGAAGACACGAGAGTTAATTGCCTATTACAACAACAAGCTAGAGTTACAGCTAGGGGGCCCGAATTCCTACTCCCTAGATGTGGCGGAAGCAACATCTCAATTAACACCAACAACTGCCACATACTTGTTGGACTTTGGTATGTTTGCTTTAAATTCGGTTTGCTGCATAACCAAGCATTTTTATGAAAAATTCAACATTTTTATTTATTTATGCGTAAGTGAATCAGAAATATAGAGCCAATCTTCAAGAAACCGAAGTAAAATTATAACAACATCAAGAACAAACATTCCGATACCGAAGTGATCCTAAACACGTTATATGATGCAAATTCTGTAAATCTCTTTAACAAAAGAAGTCAAATACCTTAAGGCAAATAGAACCGACATACATAGGAGTTGTGCCTGAGGAGAAGTGTAATCAGAACATTATTGATTTTACTTAGTTTTAAGTTTACGAATATAACAGTCTATGTACCAAGCAACCAGGGTCACCTGAGTGACACACCCGTCACCTAGCTGACCCGACCGTTCCACCACCCTGACTCCGAGCTGACCCGATCGGTCCACCACCCTGCCATGGAGCTAACCTGGCTTTAACCTGGAAAGCTTAGAGGTCTAACCTGGGGACCTGCACCATCGTTTCTTGTGACGTCACTCGCCTCCACCATCGCTTTTATTTATAAGGTCAGCGGTGGCTGACCTGGATGGTAGATCAACTAACCTGGCTGCATATATTTTTAAAATTGCTTAAAATATATGTCAGTTGTCACATGGTCGTCGTAGATGTGTTTTAAATTGGTTTCGTCTTGTTTGAAGCGAATCAAAAACATTCAGCTTGTGTTCCGCCAAAGAGTAGCTGGCATACATCTGCTAGACATCTGTTAGACAGCTGTCTGTCTTGTCAGAGAGCTGTCGTTGCTGTCTGTTGAATATTAAGACGAGAAGCACCCACTAAGGTTCAGTCGTTAACCAGCAGTGAAGATGAAAACAATAAGTTGTGTTATCTGTGTTGTCTGTGCCGTCTGTTGAATATTAAGACGGGAAGCCCCCACTAAGGTTCAGTCGTTAGCCAACAGTGAAGGTGAAAACAATAAGTTGTGTTGTCTGTGTTGTATGTGCTGCCTGTCGAATATTAAGACGAGAAGCATCCGCTAAGGTTCAGCCGGTAGCCAACAGTGAAGGTGAAAACAATTAGTATCTGCTATACTTAAGTCTTTAACAAACACGAAGCTAAACTTCGGTCATTAACCAAACAGTCAGTTGTGTAGCACGAAACAACGGCATTCCAAATACTTGAAGATACAGTGAACTCCAATAAGAAGTTTATACTTGATAGACGAAGCGTATGCTTTAGACTACAAGATATACCTTATGATGTCAACGATCCAGAGAAGTGGATCAAAGATGGTGTTAAAGATGTGGTGAGCCATATAGTCCATGATGTCGATCCCGAAGACAGGGTGGTGTTTACCTTTAGCTCAGAAGGATTCGACAAGGGGGCTGCTCACTTGCCACTCAGAAAAGCAAAGAATGTTGTTTTCGAAGATATTTGGTTCCTACTGAGCAAGATATACCAGAGTAAAGGAACCAGTTTTCGTTCTGATACTTTTCGAATGACGATGACTCAAGTGAAAACCGCTAAGCCTACTACATGTCAATTAAATCTCTTAACCCATCCTCACCATATATTCAGAGGGGGGTCACTTGTACGTAGCTTGCAATCCTTCAATACAAACACGTGTCAATTCAATCTCTTAATCCATCATTAACCTCATACATTCAGAGGGGCCACTTGTAGGTAGCTTGCTATCTCTACGCCCCTAAACGCTGGTTGGTTGGTTAAGTGGTTGGTTAGTTGGCTGGTTGCACTTTCATAGAAATAATTGGATATCCAACAGGCTAAATTTAAAATCTAATCTTTGCAAACATATGTACCACCTTTCAAGTAGTTTACAGTCTGAGCTCCACCCATTTTTACCAAGTATGTAGCAGTTATAGGTATTAAGTCAACTCCTTCTGCTGGAATATTTGGACACACGGTATTTCGGCTGTCCAAATGTTCCGCCAACTTGTTGCTGTAATAGGCAATTGACTCTTTGGTTTTCTTATTTTTCATGTATCACACTTTTTTAATTTTATTTTTACACCATCGAAAATTAAATTACATACATACATAAAAGCTACACCTCAAAAGAGTTGGTTGATTGGTTGATTTGCCCTGGTTTCTTGGTACAGAGACTGTTATATTCGTATAATTAAAACTAAGTAAAATCAATAATGTTCTGTTTACACTTATCCTCAGGCACAACTGCTATGTATGACGGTTCTATTTGCCTTAAGGTATTTGACTTCTGTCTTTCTTCTGTTAAAGAGATTACGGAATTTGCATCACTTCGGTATCGGATTGTTATAATTTTACTTCGGTTTCCTGAAGATTGTCTCTATATTTCTGATTCAATTCACTTACGCAGAAATTAAAAAAAAATGTTGAATTTTTCATAAAAATGCTTGGTTACGCAGCAAACCGAATTTAGTACCAAACATACCAAAGTCCAACAAGTATGTGGCAGTTGTTGGTGTTAATTGAGATGTTGCTTCCGCCACATCTAGGGAGTCGGTATTCGGGCCCCCTAGCTGTGATTTTAGCTTGTTGTAATTGGCAATTAACTCTCTTGTCTTTTTATTCTATATATATCCCATATACATACAAGCCACATCTCAAGACAGTTAGTTAGAGTGTTGCATGACTAACATTACTCTGAAATTATAGTGCCACTAATGATTACTAAGTATTAACTCTTTTGTTTTCTTATTTTATATATCCCACATATGTAGCCAACATTTAAATACACTATTGAACACTGGTACTCATGGTAAGCTCGAAATTTATCTGAACGTCAATAAGTCTAAGAGAGAGAGAGAGATAGTTTTGTTTTAAGGTGTTAAAACAACTTGTTCTGATTTACTTAAAAACTATAATTCTTTCTTCTGATCGACAAGACGATTATTTTGAGGTGTCACACATGCATGTAGCTCTAAGAATAGCTATACCGGAAGTGTCTACCGGAAGTAACATTTTTATTGGGTATGTTTATAGAGTTTGACTTGCTGAACACCATGCAAGTGCCGGTCTTGCTGTACATCTCACTGATCTACCGCGATAAGAGTTTTACGTTTTTGTTATTTTCGTGTAGACTTTGTTACAAAACGATATATTTTTGAAGGCGGTTTCTTTCTATCGCTTTCCGTTCAAAAGATATAAGGATTTAAAGTTTAGACCGGAAGTGGCCATTGTATTGTATATTCCACTTTGGTTTGGCCTCCTTAACAACGTGCATGTGTTGGTTCTCTCGTACATCTCACAGATCTTCCGCGATAAGGGTTTTCAGTTTTTTATCTCATTTTCCTGTAGAGCTTGTTACGAAACGATATATTTTTAAAGTCAGTTCATTTCTATCACTTTGCGTTCAAAAGATATAAGGATTTAAAGTTTAGACGAGAAGTGGCCATTTTATTTTATATTCCAATGTGGTTTGATCTCCTTAACGCCGTGTATGTGTTGGTTCTCTCGTACATCTCACAGATCTTCCGCGATAAGGGTTTTAAGTTTTTTATCTCATTTTCGCACAAGCGTTAGTCACCATTTATGAATTCTACTCATTAAGAGAAATAAAGTGACACCAACCATCATACTTCTACACCAATAAATCAAAAAGTTGGTTTGCGCATGCGCATATGCCATATTTGAATTATTTTTACTACGAGTGACATGACACCAAATACGTGGGAGTTAACTTAAAAACTAAGAAAGTTGGTTTGAGCAGGCGTCAACATCTATCTTTACAAAACGCCATGACATATGAAATCAAAATGGTGGATCCTTTTATTTTTGAATTCTACTCATTAAGACAAATAAAATGCCACCTAACATCATACCTCTAAACCAATTAATAAAAAAGTTAGTTCGCGCATGCGCGTATGTTATAATTGAATTTTGCTTACTGAGACGAGTAACATGACACCAAAGACGTAAGGGTTCACTTAAAAACTAAAAAAAGTTGCAAACATCGGGAATTGAACCTGTAACCAACTATTGTTTCTGAGATTACTGTTTAGTTATTCAGCACCTCCTCGTATTTGTTTAACATTACCATATTAAGGAGCATATATCAGGAATCGAACCTGTATCTCTTTCAAAATAAAATCAATTACTTGCTGAGCCCCACATAAGGCTAAAAAGTTCATATTTTAAAGATTTAAACATGTTGTCCATTTTGTTTCTGAGCTTCCTTCTGTGTTTTGCCACCGACCTATATTGTCTCTGCGTTATTTAAGTTTGGTTTCCTATTTGAAGCTGTTGTCCATTTCATTTCTGAACTTCCTTCTTTGTTTGCCAACGACCTCTGTGTGTTATTTTTAGAACCTGCCCATATAACAATTGCGGCGTTCGGCTAATTTCAACACTATGCAAAATCTAATAGTCTGTCTAATATTAAACATATTAATTATTACGTCTTATGTCTAATAACAAAAGCTTTATGTATGGCTTGTTTTAATAGCATTTGATTTATATATATACAAACCTTAAACACAACACTATGCTCCAGTCATTCATATAGTCTAATATTAAACATATTGCTTATTAATTGTAAATCGCCCAACTGTCTAATAATACCATTGGTTTTTAATTTAAATATGTTACATGTTTATGGCTAACATTAAAATAAACATGTTACGTGTTTCTTGGTTCAAACTATTTACCATATATTAATAGAATATTAGTACAAACCTCAAACAGTAAAATAATAAGTGCTTACATAGCTCAGAGTTAAGTGTCACCAGCTCTCATCTCCAAACCCCGGGGTTCGAAACTCATCTGATCCGAATTAGTTTTTAAAAAAACATCAAAATTTCCCTAGAAATAATAGTCATCTTGGACCGCCATCTCTTAGGCGGAACTCTTGACCGCCATCTTGGAAAGTCGACTATTTTAGAATGTCGGCTGTCTTGGACGCTATCTTGGACGCCATCTTGGGGTGGAGCCACGCCTCCAAGGGGAGGGGGGTTCCGCCTACAAGGGGGTGAGGCTCCGTCCCCAAGAGGTGGGAGTGGGAGTACCCCAACTCTTGGCTGGCTCAAGTGACCTATTACCTACTAGGGTTAGCTTCCACCCTCTGGAGAAGCAACCGGGGGTTGATGGGACTTAGATTCCTTCAGGTCAACCTCCAACACAGTAGGGCAGCCACGGCCGGACTACTGATGGCTCTGAGGAACACAGACGTGGCTCTCATCCAGGATCCGTACTCCCATAAAGAATAGATTAAGAGACTCGGGGGAGATGCTAGAAAGCCTATCTACAGCAGATCCAGCGAGAACCCGAGAGCCTGCATTTTTGTCAGGGAAGGAATAGAGTTTCTGCCTTTAATGAATTTCTGTTCCAGGCACCTGGCAACGATCAAAATCCGATGTGGAGGAGCGGATGTGCCGAGGGACATCACTGTCGGATCGGCCTTTCTGCCAGGGGGACAGCACGGACCCTCCTCCACCCACGGAATTGAAGCAGCTGATGGTGGGTAGCAGAGCAGGTGGATGGCAAACCATCATCGGCATGGATGCGAACGCGCACCATGAGTTGTGGGGAAGCTCGGACACAAACTCTAGTGGTGAGTCACTTTTACAATTCTTTATGAAGTTCAATTTAGCATTATGGAATAGAGGTAATAAACCGACCTTCGTCACAACACGCCGTGAGGGAGTTTTAGATCTAACACTTTACACCCAGTTTCTGGGTGACTTTGTTAAGAGCTGAGCTGTGTCTGGAGAAGTGAGTAGCTCAGACCACAGATACATCTGGTTTGAAATCGCCTCGAAAGACAAACGGTATGGTACCGGGACCCTCGCAAGGCGGACTGCGAAGCCTACAGGGCAGACATAGCAGTGGAACTGCGGGGGGTTAAGAGTACCATAGACAATTCAATAGACCTCGAGAGTGCGGCAGTCCAAGTGCGAGACGCAAACACCTCGGCTTATAACGCGAACTGCCCCCTGAAAATGAGGGCGTCCACCAGGAGCGTCCCGTTGTTGAAAAAGGACCTCAGGCAAAGGAGGACACAGGTTCGTAAGCTGTTTAACGCGGCCAAAATCTCGGGAGCATGGGATGAATATAGACATGCCCTAACGACCTATAACAAAAGACTGAGGGACGTCAGGAACGAGTCGTGGAGGAGGCACTGCGAGGAAGCGGAGAACACATCCAAGAGTGCTCGACTACACAAGATCCTGTCCAAGGGCACTCAGACCAACGTAGGCTCCCTTGGAAAATCGACGGTAGGCTTTACAAGCTCGGGAGATAAAACTATGAAACTTTTACTAAAGACGTACTTCCCCCGGCTGCAACATAATAAAATAATCACCTCCGGACTAGGAACACTCAGAAATAGAGGCGACATACAAGCGGGCATCTAGAGTAGACTGGACAGTCGCTAAAGAGGTGGTTACTTGGAGCAAAATCATATGGGCCATTAACAGCTTCAAGCCATTCAAATCGCTGGGATTGATGGAATAGTGTCCATCATTCTCCAACAGGGTATATACATACGGGCGCCGGCGCTTACCCTCATTATGAGAGCCAGCTTGGCTCTGCGGTACATTCCGAGGGCATGGAGACTGTAGTCATTCCTAAACCTAGGCGTCCAACAGACCAGGCAAAGTCCCTGAAACCAATAAGTCTCATGTCATTCTTGCTAACAACAATGAAATAACTGATCGACCGGCACAGTAGGGGCGGTGTACTGGAAGCATATCCCCTACACTGCGGACAGTATGCATACAGAGCAGGAGTCTCAACAGAAACAGCACTGCACCAACTGGTGGTGAAACTGGAGAATACGCTGGAGAACAGGGAGTTGGTGCTGGGTGCCTTCCTAGGCATAGAGGGGGCCTCAATTTTGTTATGTATTCCTTGGTTCAATATATTTTTCCATTAAACTTACATCTTCATTTTTCAAAGCAAATAACAATTTTTTTTTAAATTGTTATGTCAGGAGTCGATTTTTTTCATCATCATTTAAGTAGTAAGCAGGTCTATGGAAAACCCTCAAAAAAAGATTGTTGAATTAAAAAAACTTATGACGTCACCATTCAGAAATAGGTGGCGTCATAAATGTAATTTTTATATCATAAGGTGAATCATGTTTCAAACTTTATCATCACACTATATATATATATATATATATATATATATATATATATATATATATATATATATATATATATATATATATATATATATATATATATATATATATATATATATATATATATATATATATATATATATATATATATATATATATATATATATATATATATATATATATATATATATATATATATATATATATATATATATATATGCGTGTGTATGTATGTATGTATGACACTGATAACTCTAAAAAATAATGGGCAGATTTTGATGAAATTTGGCAGGTACCTTTCTTTTGTAAGAGGCTTGGATAAGTTTGTTATCCAGGAAAATCGGTCCAGGTTTTCGGGGAAAATTTGGGCTTTCTCTCGTAAAATTTTTTATCTTTAAATAAGAAAACTATGGTAAAAAAAAATGGCACATAGGTTTACGTCATAAAGAGTAAACGATATACCAAAATTTAGATTTCTACGTTACAAGAAAGAAAGTTAAACCTAAGGATTGAATTTAAAAAATGTTTAGTGCCAGATCATTTTTATGAAAATTCACTACCATAACGCACTTTCTGCGTCCAAACTTTTTTTAACTTTCTAGGGTAATTAGTTTCAGTAATTACAGACGTTTCGATTTCTGGCATTCTCTTTCCGTCATATGGATAGTTTTGACAACAGAATGTTCAAACTACTTTCCGCTAGGTCTAAGGGCAAAAGTACATCTGTCTGTAAACTGTAGAATACGATGTTTATATCTCAATGAATGTGGACACAGGTGTAACATTCAGATGGAGGAACCGACGGATGGACTGCCAATGCCTCGTTGGAAGGATTTTGTTTTTTAAATGGGAAACTAACAAAAACTGAGTTTTTAGTTTGCATTACTTTGTACAATAAATCAGATTCGTATTTCTTTACAATTAAATCAGCAAAGATAAGCAGCAGGGTTCAAGCCCAAGGCACCCGGGTTCAACTCCCAGTCGAAACGTCAAATTATTTTTAGTACATGCTGTAAATTAACATTAGCCGAGGTTGTGGCATTGTGTTTGAGCAAGTTGAACATCTGCACGTTCAGCCCTTAAGTTGGAGCGTTAATCTGTCAGTCCCATGTACCATGCGATGTTCGACGCGTTAAAGATTTCAGCACAGAACAGCAGATGTTTGATGAAATTAAAACTTTCGTAATAAAAAAACCTAAAACGTTATATTACTCGAGTTTTAACGAAAAATGTCAAGTTTCACCAAATTATTCCGCATTCATCATCTACCCCACAAAGCGATTTTACCCAGAAACAATCCTTACCGTTCGTTTGTCGGGTGCTAACCAAATTTGAAGACGATATCTCAATCCCTTCTAAAGTTATCGTGACTACAGACAGACATACAGACCGACAGACATACAAAAATGTGGTTCTCACATCATGTTTTCTATATGTTTTGACACTTTTTACGTTTAAGCGAAAAAAAAAATTAAATTTTTGTCGCAGGCACCGTACTTCTACAAAATATTGACGATGTGAAAATACAACTAATAAATATTTGTTTTCAGTTATGTTGGTGAAGTTCACGTTCTGTTACCATGTATTTCCAACTGGTTTGTCTTTTTTTATTTATTTAGGTAGGAAGCTTAGTCTCGTTATTCTTTTCAATACTTGGGCGTTCCTGTTATTATTTAAATACACATCTTATAGATACGTCTAAAATACACATTCTTATTATAAAAGACAAATATTGCTTGAATATTATCAAACTGTTTCAATACAAACATGTGATATTGATACACTCGTTGAATTAACAAAAGAAAGGAGTTTAATAAAATAAGTAACAGAACAGGTGTTCATACAACGTAAACAAAACATCTACATTCTCATAATCATAGGTTAGTCTCAGCGAGATGTGAGACATTAAGCACGTGCCGCCACCTCTTTGCGGAACCAAGTAGTATGTTCTCAGGGCAGCTCTGAATAACACATAATGTTACAAAATAGAGGCTGTATACAACCAACTAACAATATAGTAAATTGTCAGCCCTGGCCCATTTATACCCTAATATAAGTATGTAAGGCTAGATTCATTCCCACTGAGCAAGGATAATATTGCATTAACATTACAGAATATTTTCCAAAGCAAGTGTAAGTTTGATAGATTACTTACAGAAAATCTCCTGCAAGTTTGTTGCAAATGGAAAATCTTCCCCCCAGTGACTTTACATATGTAAGTGTTTATTTTGTAACTTTACTGCAAGTTTACTGTAGAGAGCTGTTAGAAACTTCTTTATACTTACAAATGTTACCTTACAGCAAGCTTCAATTTTAAAAGGGCCCAGCAAAGTTGCGAAATTTAAACTTACATTTGCAACTATCTGCATTTGTATGTATTAAATATGTACAGTGCAAGTTTGTAACTTGGGATAATTCCAATTAATCAACTTCAGCTTTTTTTCAAAAATGCTCGGAGTCAGATAATATTCTCAGTTACAATCTTTTCCAAAATGTATTATACAATTTGTGTCAAATGACATTGATAATTTTTGTAAATGACAACCTTAGCTTTTTTTTTGACTATTTTTAAAGTACACATCAAGCGATACAAAACCACCAAATTTCCAATTTTTATTATGAATCTTGAGTTGAAAGCACAAAAAAAATTTGTGTAGTTATCAATGAATAAAAATTTTAAATCTGCTGGTCTTCTACAACTTTAACAAAACCTAGGGTCATGTAAATAAATTATCGATGAAGTCATTTTTCAAATATGACACATATTGTATAGATTTTTTAACAGACTACAACTTGAAATACTAACCAATGTGTCCAAGCATTTTTGAAAAAAAGAAACTGTATTTGATTAACTGAATTTATGTCAAGTTACAAATTAATACTGAATATATATAGGTGTATTTATACATAATATATATTTCTTGTAAAACTGTAAAAAATTGCTTAAGACATTGTTTGTTAATTAGAATAAAATCTTTATTACATAAAAAAATTAAAGACTTACAACACATTTCATTTCGGCTGATAGATAGATATATAGACTTTATTCACCATCAAATGTAATGGTAAGTCACTGTCTTTATAAGTACTGACTATAGTTACTAGATAGAGATAGTTAAGACATATAGCGAGAGTGTCCAAGTTTAGCCTAAAATGCAGTTCTAGTCAAAACTGAGTGACAAAATAGATAACTTGAACTCGTGATATCGTTATTAATTGGCCGATTTCAAAAATTCTTTTTTCTAAATGAATACCAATTAATTGTTTTTGATATTGTCTTACTAAATGCCTCTTAGTTGTCTAGGAAAACGTGTGAAACACCAATAACAAAACCGAAGTCTTCTACAGCATTACTTATTTTAAGAGGCGATAATTTTTTTAGCTTCTAAAATATGTGGTAACATATATGACATAAAATAAAGTCAACATATCAAATACTATTGTGAAAAAGAAATATCTAAAATGGTGCGTTCATTTTGATTTTAGAGAAAGTTTAATTAAGCAAACGTAAGAATATGCAATGGATAAATCAAGCGCAGGGAAATGAATACAACTTCAATGCGAAAATAGCTTAAATCTGTGTACATTATGAAACATTAAGTTAAAATAAAGGAAAATTATGACTACAATGAATTACGTATATATATATATATATATATATATATATATATATATATATATATATATATATATATATATATATATATATATATATATATAAAGTCTGTGGCTAGTGGAAGTTGCCATCCAAAGCTTTTCCCTAACACACTCACACACGCCACAAAGAATGAATACAAGTAGTGTGTAACACTATACACATCAGTTTAGAGCACCAATAAATTCCTTGACCTTGGTTTTTGTTTTATAGCATCCACTAGTGCCTACTGTAATCTTGTTAGTGGGAGCATCCTAATAACATTAGGTAGAAAATTAATGAATTTGATTCCCAAGTAATCAAACATCTGCATTATTTTTTCCTTTTTGTGCAACTGTGTTTTTAATTCATGCCTGCACCTGGTACTGATGTTGCGAGCTTCATCATACACTGGATATTTTAAATACATATACTTAAGAAGAATATGGCTGGAACGCTACCTAAGTATCCAATTGGCCTCGAACACATCAGGGCAGCTTTTTCTTGGGACCTACGCACTCAATGTCCTTATTGCTCTTTTTTGCATGATAAACACATGTTCCGCTGCTGACGAGTTAACCCATATGATTGTTCCATACGATAGGATACTGCGACAATGTGCAAAATAAGCAATCCTGGCAGCTTGATGGGTACTGTACTGTTCCACTGTTCTTATGATGTCGATTGCACTGGATAAGCCTCGTGCTTCCATAGGTCAATCATGTTTAACGTTTTAAAATGAATTGGTCTGACCAGGTAAGACATCTTCAGGCTGCTTCTAAGGACATAACAAAATTAACAAAATTCGTATTTAGCAATTAGGTTTTCTTTTTTCCTTGAGTATATTTCATTAAAAAAAAATATATAAATGCAGTCATTTTAGAATAATTCACCAATAGCGACATACCAAAATTTAATTATGCTACTAATTTTATTGAATCGACACATGTATTTAGTATATAGCTGTTTTAGGTTTTCTTACCTGACATGTTTGTCGATATACTCCATGTTTCATTATCTACACTCCAGACAACGAATTACCCAAAATTCAAACAATTCAGGCTACAATAAGATTGTTCAATCTTTAAAACTTCCAGAAAAATAAAGAGACATAGATTAGATAACTTATGATGAAATCATAACAAATATAAACAACAAACCGCCATTAATCATTAATGTCAGGCGCTTTGTCAGAGTCAGTTCGCTGTTGGCGTTGGTGTTGCTATGTTGCTATTGGACGACGATGACATACGATCGAACATACACGATCACGAAAACGAAGGGAATTCAAATAAATGTTTACAAATTAAAACAAACTTTCAGAAACATTACTATTGTAACTTTACGTGAGCTTATAAATGGAGAAAAACAACAAGCCAGCAAAAGAGATATTCTATTTGAAAGTTACGTTAAAGTTTCATTTGTAAGTTTGCATTGGTTTTTTGGCTACAAACATTTAGAAATGTTGCAAACTTAACTTGCTTAATGGTAAATTATCTAACGTTGCGGTAAGCATTTGTAGGTTACCATGCTTAGTGGGTTCTCACCACAATTAGAACCGTAGACCGCTTTTCCTCTAATTAGATCTCGTCAGTACGGCATACTAATTGCAGCGAAAATACACCTCTAAAGTAATACGGCTATAGTAGCCAACACTCAGCGAAATGTGAGACACGAAGCCGTGACAACATACTACTTGGTTCCGGAAAGAGGTGGCGGCACGTGCTTCGTGTCTCACATCTCGCTGAGTGTTGGATAGCCATATTACTTTATAGGTGTATTTGTTGTTATATTAATTTATTTGATTTTATTAGTCTTTTTGTTGAGTGATGTTTTAAGATTTATGTTTTTAAGGAGAAAATAATCAGCAAAATCCTTCGTATCACACAATACTTCTTGCGTATATTTTATTCTCAGTTTAATGTTGTGCCACAACTAATTGTTTCCTGGAACACCATCCTACAGGTCCTCCAGCAAAAAACATAATGTAGCCGCTGTGGTACTCTTGCTTTCTTCTCTATCACCAGCATGATCAGCATCACAGTACACTTCTAGGGTATTAAGATCTTGATTGTTGCTTGAGTAGTATATTCCTTTATCAATATTTCCTTTCAAATTTCGAAGTGTCCTTTTCACATTGATGACGTCTTGTTTCTGAGGATTCTTTGTGTAACGGCTGGCAAAGTTCACTGCATCAGTGGCGGCTCGTGAGTGTCGCTGTAGAAGAGGCAGTATTTTTTTTAATTTTCAGGGTCACACGTTTTCCTGGCACTTCAGAATTTCAGTGAAAAATCCATTTATACAAAAATATAGAGTTTCACAAGAATAATTTTTGAAATTTGATACCTTTTTGAAATAATTTATTCACGAATTACTGAGGCTATAAATAAACATGAATAAACACATAAGGTTTATTAAATTGTTAAATATTGTTTGTAGACCAAAAATAAATTTCAATAGAATTCCTATATATATATATATATATATATATATATATATATATATATATATATATATATATATATATATATATATATATATATATATATATATATATATATATATATATATATATATATATATATATATATATATATATATATATATATATATATATATATATATATATATATATATATATATATATATATATATATATATATATATATATATATATATATATATATATATATATATATATATATATATATATATATATATATATATATATATATGTTATACCTAGTTCAATAAATAGATAAATTTAAATTAGTGATCTAATCCAATGAGTAGTCTATGACGAGATGCAAAACGCAGAGGTAGTGTTGCCAATTGCAGTCGTCTGTGAAATTTACGATCAACGATTCAACGAATTTGAATTTACACGCTGTATATTGCTTTTTTTATATATATATTCCGGGATTTATACGTTCAAGTCCGGGATCCGGGGCAGGACATCTAATTCACAGTACAGGGACTGTCAATAAGTACACGTTCTTTTGCATACCTAACTCTACTTAGCCAGCGAAACACATTGTCTTATTGTTAAATAAGAAATAAAAACATAAATGTTAGCATAATAATATTATGTATTATATTTCACTTGTCGCCACCAAATAATGCGATCTACCCTTACATACTCTGTCCCTATATTAGGGTAGAAATGGGCCAGGGCAGACAATTTACTAAATTGTTAGTTGGTTGTATACAGTCTCTAATATTTAACACTTTGTGTTATTTGGAGCTGCCGTGACAATATACTACTTGGTTCTGCAACGAGGTGACGGCACATGCTTCGTGTCTTATATCTCGCTTAATGTTGGAAGGCTGGCTACCATAGTCGTTTTACTTTATAGGTGTATTTTCGCTGCAATTAGTATGCCCTACTGACGACCTCTAATTAGAGCGAAACCGGTCTACGGTTCTAATTGTGGTGAGAATGCATCTAGCCTTATGTGTCGCTGTTGCCCAGCAAGAACCAACGCGGAGGTGTAGAGTACCCACTAAGCATTGTAACTTACAAATGCTTACCGCAACGTTAGATAATTTACCATTAAGCAAGTTAAGTTTGCAACATGTCTAAATGTTTGCAGCCAAAAAACCAATGCAAACTTACAAATGAAACTTTAACATAACTTTCAAATGTAATATCTCCTTTGCCGGCTTGTTGTTTTTCTCCATTTGTAAGCTCACGTAAAGTTACAATTGTAATGTTTCTGAAAGTTTGTTTTAATTTCTAAACATTTATTTAAATTCCCTCCCTTTTCCTGTTCGTGTATGTTCGATCGTATGTCATCGTTGTCCAATAGCAACATAGCATCACCAAAGCCAACAGCGAACTGACTCTGACAACGCGCCCGGCATTAATTATTAATGGCGGTTTGTTGTTTATATTTGTTATGATTTCATCATAAGTTATCTAATCTATGTCTCTTTATTTTTCTGGAAGTTTTAAAGATTGAACAATCTTATTGCAGCCTGAATTGTTTGAATTTTGGGTAATTAAATAATTCATTGTCTGGAGTGTAGATAATGAAACATGGAGTATATCAACAAACATCTCAGGTAAGAATCCCTAAAACATCTATATACTAAATACCTGTGTGAATTCAATAAAATTCTAAAATGACTGCATTTATATTTTTGTTTCTTTTTATGAAAAAGAAAACCTAATTGCTAAATACGAATTTTGTCATGTCTTTAGAAGCAGCCTAGAGATGTCTTACCTGGTGAGACCAATTCATTTTAAAACGTTAAATATGATTGACCTATGGAAGAATGAGGCTTATCCAGAGCAATCGACATCATAAGGCACAGTACAGTATCCACCAAATTGCCAGGATTGCTTATTTTGCACGTTGTCGCGGTATCCTATCGTATGGAACATTCATATGAGTTAACTCGTCAGCAGCAGAACATGTGTTTATCATGCAAAAAAGAGCAATAGACATTGTGTGCGTAGGTCCAAGAAAAAGCTGTCCTGATGTGTTCGAGGCCAATGGGATACTTAGGTACCTTTCCAAACATATTCTTCAGTATATGTATTTAAAATATCCAGTGAATGATGAAGTTTGCAACATAAATACCAGGTGCAGGCATAAATTAAAAATACAGTTACACAAAAAGGAGAAAACAAAGCAGATGTTTGATTACTTGGGAATCAAATTCCTCAGTTTTCTACCCAATGTTATTGAGATGCTCCCACTAACAAGATTACAGTAGGCACTAGTGGATGTTATAAAACAAAAACCAAGGTGAAGGAATTTATTGGTGCTCTAAACTAATGTGTATAGTGTTACATACTACTTGTATTCATTCTTTGTAGTGTGTGTGTGTCTGTGTGTGTGGGTGCGTTAGGAAAAACCTTTGGAAGGCAAGTTCCACTAGCCACAGACTTTATATATATATATATATATATATATATATATATATATATATATATATATATATATATATATATATATATATATATATATACGTAATTCATTGTAGTATAATTTTGCTTTACTTTAACTCAATGTACACAGGCATTGACGGTACTATACTTACTCGATAGGGATAGTTAAGACATATGCGTGAACACTCTCAAGAGACTGTCGCCATATTTAACCTATTTTCGCATTGAAGTTGTATTCATTTCCATGCGCTTGATTTATCCATTGCATATTCTTACGTTTGCTTAATTAAACTTTCTCTAAAATCGAAATGAACGCACTATTTTAGATATTTCACAATAGTATTTGATATTTTGACTTTATTTTATGTCACATATGTTATTACGACATATTTTAGAAGCTAAAAAAATTATCGCATCTCAAAATAAGTAATGCTGCAGAAGACTAAGTTTTTGTTATTGATGTTTCACACGTTATCCTAGACGACTACGAGTTATTTAGTAAAACAATATCAAAAACAATTAATTGGTATTCATTTAGAAAAAATAATTTTTGAAATCGGTCAATTATTAACAATATCATGAGTTCAAGTTATCTATTTTGTCGCTGAGTTTTGACTAGAACTGCATTGTAGGCTAAACATGGACACGCTCGCTATGTCTTAACTATCTCTATCCAGTAACTATAGTCGGTACTTATAAAGGCAGTGATTTACCATGTACATTTGATGGTCAATAAAATCTACATATCTATATCTATCAGCAGAAATGAAATGTGTTGTAAGTCTTTAATTTTTTATGTAATAAAGATTTTATTCTAATTAACATTGTCTTAAGTCATTTTTTACAGTTTTACAAGAAATATATATTATGTATAAATACACTTATGCCTGTATTTAGTATTAGTTTGTAACTTGAAATAAATTCAGTTAATCAAATACAGTTTCTTTTTTTTTTTTCAAAAATGCTTGGACACATTGATTAGTATATCAAGTTGCAGTCTTTTAAAAAATTTATACAGTATGTACCATATTTGAAAAATGACTTCATCGATAATTTTTTTAAATCAACCCTACGTTTTTGTTGAATATTTTTAAAGTTCTTACATGTGAAGTTGTAGAAAACCAGCAGATTTAAAAATTTTATTCATTGATAACTACACAAATTTTTTTCTTGCTTTTAACTCAAGATTTATAATAAAAATTAGAAATTTGGTGGTTTTGCACGAAGCCGTGGAAGGGCCACGACGATTTTTTTTTATAATTGCCACTTTAATCTGGCAATTAGCGCTAATTGCGACTTTAAACTGGCAATTAGCACTAATTGCGACTTTAAACTGGCAATTATCTATAATTGTCAGTTTAAACTGACAATTAGCCTAATTGCCAGTTTAAACTGACAATTAGCGCTAATTGCGACTTCAAACTGACAATTATGAGAAGGAAAATAAGGAGTTTTATATCAGCTGCTTGAAGTAAAAACCAGATGTGATAGTGTCCTTGTTTATTTATTTAGGTATATGCACTACCGAGTGGGATCCGTGAATATGCAACCATTGATGATGTTACTAACTCACCATAAATAAATAAAAGTTCTATGTTCAGTGTAACTTACTAACCTTACTTCATAGATAAACCACAGCATAAGTATTAGGCACAGAAGAAAGCCACAGTCGACAGATGGGCGATAAAACTCAACTGATGGCGCCTGGTGAATACAAATAGATACAATGTAGAATCAGCATAGCATATATGTTATTATGCTGATGCTATGCAATGAGAGCGTTTAATAAACGACACAGAGCCTCGGTGGTGCAGGGATAAGAACTAAAGGGCACTGGGTTCGATTTCCAGCTACGGTTCCCCTTTCTCTTTTTCCGCACGTACTGAAACATTAATATCAACTGAGGTTGTGGCATTGTATTTGAGCAAGTTGAATATCGTTCATGTACACGTTTAGCCGTTCGGAGAAGAATAAGTCCCGTGTCCATGCGATGTTGGACACGTTAAATATCCCTACCCTCTTTACAGAAAGGCAGGGATTTGGCAAAATTTTCAGGATAGTGAGGTGAAACTCCTCGCTGACGTCGGTGATTGGCCATAGTCGCGGATAGACCGACGTTAAAGTACAAAAAAAATAATCATAATCGACTCGAATAAATATTCGGTACTCGAACGCAAAATTGCGCCTTTAAAACTGTTTGAACGTCCACTTCCACTGTCGTTTAGTAACTGTTCTAAGCTTTTAGCTGCATGAGTAAACGCTCTGACAGCTTTTCACGCATCAAGTCGAGAGTTTGTGCCATAGATAAAGGTTATTGGTGCATTTTAAAAAACCGTTTTCATTTCTAAACTAACAAAGTTGAAAAGCAATTTTTTTATTTAATTATTTTAAATACGAATAGTATATGGTGATAAATATGATGACACAGATGATATGATGTAACTACTGCAATTTCGCAATAAATTGCAATTTTGGAAACTATTGGGACATACTATGATAAATTATGGTTGCTTTCGCGGTAAAACTTAAATATTTATTCAGTTTCTAGTTTATATTATTATTGAAAATCTGCTCAGTAAAAACTTCGGTTCAGCGGAGACACCTTACAAATAAGCGATTTTGTTATATAATTAAAGGCAACATTCCTCTTTTTAATGTAGAAAAATAATTATCATAATTATAAAGTAAACCTGCTTACTTGCTGTTTTACTCTATCGAGAGTTGAGAAGTTACTTATGTTATTTATGCACTGTTTATGTCAATTGAAATTAAGAATTCACAAGATGTTCTACATCAGATCTTTCGATAAAGACTCAGTTCCGTGGACCTGGGAGGTATAATTCACTAAGTGAAGATTGGAACCTGTGATGAGCACTGATACGTACATTTTGAGAACCCAAATCACCACAACATATCTTTTTAAAGACCTGAAGATCGTTTTAGTAACAAAGTTAGCGTCATCAGTGGACGGAAAATTCTAAACTACATGCAACTAAACATCACCGTTAATGCCGAGTCTTATAGGTAGACCGATACTCAGAGGGAAACGAAATTGCAGGCAAATTTTCTGTGTATTGTACTTTAATTGCCGGACGAGGTTTTTGAACTGTCGTAACTATACCGGCCAAGTTTCGGAATATATATATATATATATATATATATATATATATATATATATATATATATATATATATATATATATATATATATATATATATATATATATATGACGGAAAATTCTAAACTACATGCAACTAAACATCACCGTTAATGCCGAGTCTTATAGGTAGACCGATACTCAGAGGGAAACGAAATTGCAGGCAAATTTTCTGTGTATTGTACTTTAATTGCCGGACGAGGTTTTTGAACTGTCGTAACTATACCGGCCAAGTTTCGGAATATATATATATATATATATATATATATATATATATATATATATATATATATATATATATATATATATCTGTGTCTGTGTGTTTTCTATATGAAAGACAGAATGCAAACAAAGGGTTATAAATAAGTGGCGGCGCTCGGTTTAAGGAACTTTTGTTTTTTGTTGCCTTAGAAATATAAATACTCTCGTACGCATCTAGCTTCACTGGTTGTCTAACATTTTTGATAAGTTTCAGATTTTCTTTATCTATGTGGTGGTATTATCTCAAATATGTTGTGCCGCGCATGACTTATCTACACTACCGTATCTCAGCTGTGCCAGATGTTCCCTGAATCTGGTCTCAATGGTTCTTTTAGTCTGCCCTACATATTTAAGATTACAATCTTTATTTATCTTTAAGATTATAGTCTTTATCAGATCTATAAGGCAATCAAATGTAGTGTTTATATGTAGGTATATATATATATATATATATATATATATATATATATATATATATATATATATATATATATATATATATATATATATATATATATATAACACATTCTGATTTAATAGACATTAAATTATAAATTAGCTTGATAAATTATAATGCATTTTAACTTTTCAAGAGTTTATATAAAAATGTAATGAAACAATTTTCGCTGCAAATTGCTGATGGTAACTAAAATCATACATGCTCAAATAAATTAGCCTCTAAAAAATTTGGAAAGTTGCAATGTTTTTATTATACATATAATAAATGTATTGGGGTTTGTTGCAGTTCCCAACTTCGGGAGCTCTACTGAAGAGCCAAAAGTGCAGACAAAGAACTATATTATCATTGTCCACTTTAGTAATGATAATGTGGGGTTTTATAGGTACAGACTAGGCTTGCACAATCCACTTTCATTCTCTGAACAGAATCAACTTGTTATTGTGAAACTAGCCATATAATTTATAATAATTATTAATTATATGAACGCTTCTGCAATCATAGGTTAGCTCTGTCAGGAGATGAGAGTAGAACAGAATGTTTATCCAGCTATATGTTTAAAAGTGTGATTGAATTTTTTTAATTTACAATAGGGTTATTGTCCTTAGTTAATATTCAGTAATTGTGCAACTACATATATTTATGAGTTTAACATGAAAAGGAAAATAAAAGAGATTACCTAAATATAATTCAACATTTTATTAGATCAGTAGTCAACAAGGTATAATAAAACATGTTTTTGAAAACCATCATATACAGTACCTACTTACTGCACCTATGTAAAATAAAAATTTGCAAAAACTTAACACTGCTAAAAAACACAATTAGAACCATACACCGGTTTCAACTAACTAACAATTTAGTAAATTGTCAGCCCTGGCCCATTTCTACCCTAATATAGGGACAAAGTATGTAAGGCTAGATGTATTCTCGCCACAATTAGAACTGTAGACCAGTTTCGCTCTAATGAGAGCTCTTCAGTACAGCATACTAATTGTAGCAAAAATACACCTATAAAGTAAAACGGCTATAGTAGCCAGCCTTCCAATACTAAGTGGCGGCACGTTGCTTCGTGTCTTACCACTCACTTAGTGTTGGAAGACTGGCTACCATAGCCGTTTTACTTTATAGGTCTATTTTCGCTACAATTAGTATGCCATACTGAAGAGCTCTAATTAGAGCGAAACCGGTTTACGGCTATAATTGTGGCGAGAATACATCTAGCCTTACATATTTTGTCCCTATATTAGGGTAGAAATGGGCCAGGGCTGTCAACTTACTAAATTGTTAAATAGTTGTATACAGTCTCTATTCTTTTAACACTTTGTGTTATTTGGAGCTGGCGTGACAACATACTACTTGGTTCCGCAACTAGGTGGCGGCAGGTTGCTTCATGTCTTACCACTATTGTTGGAAGGCTGGCTACCATAGCCGTACTACTTTATAGGTGTATTTCCGCTACAATTAGTATGCCGTACTAAAGAGCTCTAATTAGAGCGAAACCGGTCTACGGTTCTAATTGTGGCGAGAATACAACTAGCCTTACATACTTTGTCCCTATACTAGGGTATAAATGGGCCAGCGCTGACAATTTACTAAATTGTTAGTTGGTTGTATACAGTCTCTATTTTTTTTAACTCTGTGTTATTTGGAGCTGGCGTGACAACATACTACTTGGTTCCGCAACTAGGTGGCGGCACGTTGCTTCGTGTCTTACCACTCAGTGCTTCTAGCTGCTTATTAATGAGACTTGAAGTAACCAACTCCCTAAATGATGACCTGTCTAAAATTATCAGCTGGAGATCTGCAAATTTGGTTATGTTTAATGCCTCAAAAACGCAGAATTGCTTCTTTCCTAGGAAGAGTGACCTGCAGGGCACGGACGTTCAAGTGGCGGGCAAAATACTGCCCAAAAAATCCACAATCTCTACCTTGGACATAACTGTTACAGAGGATCTTTGCTAGCACTGACGTCTTTCCAATATTACTAAAACACCAAGACAAAAATCTTGAGTTTCTGCTTCGGACTAAAAGTTTCTTTTTATCACTGCTGCAGCTTTTGTTGCTGTATAAAGCACATAAACATTCAAAGTTGGAAAATTGTTATGTCTGGGTGCTGCTCCAAAGACAACCTTGTCCTTCCTAGATTCGATTTAGAAACGATCTGTTCGCCTTATAGGAGATTTATCTATTACAGTCAATCTCACTTCTCTCGACCCCAGGAGAAAGGTTGGAGATCGCTGCCTCTTCTTTCGCTATTACTATCACCCTTGGTCCTTAGAAATTTCTTCGTTAGAACCTTTGCTTGAGACCTCTAATCTGCAAACCCGGTTTAGCCAAAAAGCACACGCTTTTAGTCTCAAATTACCCACTCTGAACAGTTCATTAAAAATCTTCATTCTTTCCTAGAGCATCTAAGCTTTGGAATGCTCTTCCAGCAGACGTATAATCTCCAACTATTCAAGAAGCGAGTAAACACCCATCTTGTGGCAAAACAGTCAAGTGCCACATGTCTTAGACACATAGGCTTTGCCTTTCATGAAATATGCTTAGAAGTACTCCTGTATGCATAAACCACAACAAAAATGTTGTGGTTTCAACATCCAAGAAAAGGACTTGGAATAAATAAGGATGCTAAGTGAGGAAGAAGACTAAAAGAAAATATGCAAAAGTCTGGATGCAGCAAGTGCGTTATGGTAGTGAATTTTCATTAAAATGTTTTTAGCAAATATGTATCTTTTTTAAGAAAGCAGGCATCAAATTTGGCTACTAGTATAACCTATATAGTGGAAAGAATGTGCCATGTTGAATTTTTAAAGTATCATGAACCTATTGATATTTTGTTGCTAAAAATATTTTTTTCTGTGATGCTCGATATGTTGTATTGATGCTTCACTTTATGATACTGTGATGTATATACTATACTTAACCAGCAAGTATTGACAGATCTTGTATTTATATTTACGGACATGTTGCTTATCAGCAAAAAATGGAAATCGTGCCAATGTTGACAGAGCAAACATAATTGCATAATTTTGTTACATAGTGATAGTGTTAAATATATTTTTATAGATTTTTCTCCATACTGTATGTATAAAATACAGCATATTGATACTTTAGCCAGTATCAGCCAGAGGCTGGTAAACTACTTACAAAAAGTAGTTAACTATAAACTTCAGTTACCTATAAAGAAAAGCATATTTTACAAAGTAACAGTATAACTCATCACTGCAATAGTTTACACACTATTACACCACTGACAGTGATGCTTGACAAGCCAAATTGTCAATAGTGTGTCTCAACATGCAATTTAATAACTTTATCTTATCTTACTTCGTTAATTAAAATATTGTAAAATTAATAAAATTACTTTTTAAAAAGGAGTAGTTAAAACTTTTAGAAGTTAAGTACTTACATGTAATTGAAATTGCTAATTAATTACTTTTTCTTTAAAGTAGGTTAACTATATTTACTATCTCATGGAAAGTAGTTAAATTGGTAGTTTATTGCATTTTATAGTTAACTACTGCCCAGCTCTGGTGTTGGCCGACTACTGCATCACTAATTGAATTTTTTTTTCATTTCTAACCTCGTACCAATAGTTCATAGATGTTTTTTCTCCCGAACACAAACTTCCTTTAATTGTCTCTTAAACTCCAGTGCTTTGGTCTTATACTCTTCCCTTGGGTGGTTGTAGTGAGCTATTATTAATTAAAGCTGATTATCTAGATGAACATCAGCTGGCACCTTCCCGGATCAGCTGGCATCTTATTCAGGTTGCTTTACATCCCAAGTTTCTACTGCTTTTACAAGCCATATATCGAAACAAAACAGGCAAGCAATTCTTTCAAAATACAACTAGCCTTATCTTTCAACTTTATCATTACTTAACCTATCTTATTATTATATATACGAATAGAATAAGAATCCATTATGGTGAACTAAACCCTGATTTCTTCTGCGATCCATTTTAATGGCTATTTAACACAGCAAGTAAAAGCAAACAAAAGGTTCCTACTCCTGAATTAATAAAAATTAAGAAGGTAGTTATCTATTCATTACTCAAATAATTTACCTACTTGAAACATTAATCAACGTAAATCACAATCCTTTACTACTTAACCTTAAAACATAACTGTCAAACTCAAACCATAATATAAACACATCTGGTTTTTACTTCAAGCAGTTGATATACAACATCCATTTTTTCCATCTCATAATTGTCAGTTTAAAGTCGCAATTAGCGCTAATTGCCAGTTTAAACTGGCAATTAGACTAATTGTCAGTTTAAACTGGCAATTATAGATAATTGCCAGTTTAAAGTCGCAATTAGCACTAATTGCCAGTTTAAAGTGGCAATTATAGAAAAAATTTGTCGTGGCCCCTCTACGGCTTCGTACTTCCACGGCTTCGTAGGTTTTTACTTCAAGCAGTTGATATACAACATCCATTTTTTCCATCTCATAATTGTCAGTTTAAAGTCGCAATTAGCGCTAATTGCCAGTTTAAACTGGCAATTAGACTAATTGTCAGTTTAAACTGGCAATTATAGATAATTGCCAGTTTAAAGTGGCAATTAGCACTAATTGCCAGTTTAAAGTGGCAATTATAGAAAAAAATTTGTCGTTGCCCCTCTACAGCTTCGTAGATGCTATTGTTTAAAATTAATACTAAAGTTATGGATCAAAATAATATTTTTATAATAATTATGGCATATTAGGATTAATATAAGATTTAAAAAATTCAGTTTCTTTTAATTTGTGTTGTCTCTTAATGTACACCCTGAATCAATTTTTTCACACAATATCTGTCTTTACCTTGTTAAAAACGCTATAATACATAACTATTTCAAATTTAAATTGGTGTTTCAACTTCAAAATTTTCTCAAAGAGATACGGCCTAAAAGTATGACATTCCCAATAATTGACAAGAGTTATTTTCGTTTTTATTTTTATTTGTTGAATGATTTCTTTTTCTGCAGATGTTAGTGTATGAATACAATAATAAAATAGTGGTTTGTGATTTGGGTAATGGAACCAAAATTTTTGTAACCTTTTTTAATAACTTCTGAAAATTGATTTATCAAATCAAAAATTATTTTATTTCTTTTGAAATTTGGTATGCGATAATTGTTTATTGACTTAGTTTTATTTGTGTTAGATCTAATACCTTCTGTAATGACTAAATTCATTTGTTAAAACATAATTCAAAATTTTAGTAGAATTTTTTTTATTTAAACTGAAAATTTGGATATAAATAGAAATCATTATTGTTTCAACACTAATATTAGAACTAGCTGTTATGGAACAATTAATGGCATAAGAATTTTGGAAAATACAAGAGATGGTAAAAAAATAATTTATAAGTGACATTTTAAGAATAATTTGACAATTCACGAATTAAAACGTCGAGCAGTTAAATTTCGTTTAGGTTTTTAAAATTTTTGTTATGTAACGAACTGTGTATAGCTTTTAGTAATTAATAAGTAATCAAAAATAACTTTATAAGATAAATCAATAAATTTACTCAACTTCCTTACGAAGGAATTCAGTTTTATCGAGCTGTACTTTAAAATTGACTTCTTACAATTTAAAAATTATTTGTTCAAATGTATTAAATGCTTTTTCTAAAATTTTTGCAATTATTTGTTTAAATGTAAAAAATATTTGATTTGAATGTGTTACATGCTTTTATAAATTTTTTTGAAAGTTTTTGTTTTAAGTGTATTAAATATTATTGTAAAATATAAGCAATTATTGTTTGAAACGTATGCTTGGTAAATAGGTTGGTGCAATGAATGTGTCTGACATTTTATTGTAATTTAAAATTTTGGGTGAGATTGAAAGATTTAATTAGATCGAAAAATATTATGTCTGGCGTTCTTCAGGGATCTTATGGGAGAATCTTTCACAAAACATGTATGACGTATTTTGAATTTAATTGTGAAGTGGTAGGAAGGGTAGTTTAATAATCATTAAATGTACAAAGATAATCAGATGTTAAAATAAATCAACTGCTTAATATAGTTAGATTAAAAACTAAGGTTAGACAACATCTATATTTAACTAATTGATTTGATCGAATAATTTTAAAAAATAGTGAAAGATTATTTCGAGTGTTTTGCTTCCTTGGTAATAACGCATTTCTTACTCTAGTTAACTGTTAGTTTTTTTGCCGGTTAATTGAAAACTGAGTTTGCTGCAAACTGAATATGTACAACCAGTAATTTAATATCCCGATTTGAACATACAAGGTTACTGACTGTAATATCACTTTTTTGCACTCTGTGAGAGGTTTATTTATAATTTCAATTCACTGTATAAAAAAATGTAATGTTTTACAACTTTTTAAAACAACAGCGTATTAGCGCGTTTTACTTTTATTGGACGCGATCTTTTTATTGCGTTATTTACTCGTAATATCGTTGGCAAATTTTCTTAGATAAGTTGGTATCATTAAAACTATAATTCTTACTTGGCTATTTAATAATTCTATAATTATTAAAAAATCTACCTCAATTATTATTTTAGAACATAAGATGCTTTTGCAATTTGCCATAAGTATTACGAAAAGATATCTTGGTGAATATTACTAATATTTACTTCAATTATATTTGCGAAAAATGAACTTTGCAAATATTCTAAACAATTAATTTATTTTACCGTATTTATGAAAAAGGAATTTTGTCCAAACACAGCAAAATAGTTTTTTATTATTTATTTTAATAGGTGTTTCATAGGAAAACTTTGTGGATACGTTAATGATGAATTTATTATATTTACGAAAAACTGAAGTTTGAAAATATTTACTTCATAGCTAATTTATTCCATCGCATTTATGAAGACAGAAGCTTTTAAATGCAACAAAATATTTTCTTTAAGTTAGGTATTTCAAAGAGAAAAAATCTTTGTGAATACAAAAAAATCCGAAAAGATACAATTGTATTGGAAATGAAAGTTGGAAAGACTTACGAAGGCATGCCTCTTTGTTGGTCTTTTGGTCCAACGGCTTTTCTTCCAACCTTGGACCTTCTTGAATTTTGGTTCTTCCAGCACAAACGTTCGAAAACGACCGACAATTTGTGAACTTTTAAGTTGCCAAAAAGTCGTTACTGGATGTGGTTCGCAGCGCCAGGCCCTTTTGGCTTCCTGATAAAAATAATTTATTTTCAACCAAAATGTACAGTTAAATATTAAATAGATTAATACAAATTAACCACTAGTGAATAATGCATGTTTCTAATGAATTAACAAGTAAAAAATCAGTCTTAAAATGTAACAGTAGGTGTACTTATAAACTATTTCTGATTATTCTGTGGTTTCTAATTGAGGTCGCAGCTCGCACCTGCGAGCGGTCGATGTCTTGCTGAGTGGACGATATCCACATGGGTATCGGAGCAGTCAATTTATAGCTGTCATATACAGGGCGACGTAATTATACAGGGTGACATAATTATATATATATATATATATATATATATATATATATATATATATATATATATATATATATATATATATATATATATATATATATATATATATATATATATATATATATATATATATATATATATATATATATGTATATGTATATGTATATGTATATATATATATATATATATATATATATATATATATATATATATATATATATATATATATATATATATATATATATATATATATATATATATATATATATATATGTATCGACACGATAACTCAAAAAGTTGTTAATTGATTTTGATGAAACTCAGCAGGTGTCTTTCTTTTAATAATAGCTTGGATGAGTTCATTATCCAGGAAAATCGGACAAGGTTTTCTTTTGAAAACAATTTGTATCTCGGCGAATTACAAAGGTATTTTGATGAAAATGTGTGGATATGTTGCCTTCGGAAAGAGCTTACTACATACCAAAATTCAACGTTCTAGGTTTATAGAAAATTGAGTTATTCAAATTTGAAGCATTTTACGAAAATTCACTACCATAACCCACTTGCTGCGTCCCGAACTTTTTATAATTTATAAAACACATGATTCTTGTATAAATGCCACAGACAATGACCAGAAATTATATAAGCATCAAAGTTTGCCTGAACTCTCAATATTTAGATCGTTAAACAAACTTATTGCCATCTCTTCTGAAGCACTCTTCACAGAAAGATTTTTTTCCAAATTTTGATAGCAGATAAAATGTGATCGTATCGTGTGATACATCATTGTAATCAGAAAAACAAAGACTTTTAAAAAATTCAGAAATCCAATATGGCGTCTATGAGAAAAATGAAAGTTAGGTATTGTAACTCTTGCACCAAAAACGCCTTGGAAGATGAGATAACAGATTTAGACCGCTCACAAACAAGTGTTCTAACTATGTCATAGTTAAAAAAGTCTAGTTCTTTCGCTATTCGCTTGAAAACAAAACAAACGGAAAATGAAAATTTCCGGTTTTTTTTAATAATTAAAAAACTAAAAATGACACCTCAAATTTTCTTTGAGGTAACTGATCACCATAGAAACTCGCAACTTAACCCAATTTAACCATCCTTATATCTCTTACGGTCTACAAGATCCCAATGGGGAGGCTTGAATTTCAAACAGCCTCTTTCTTTTACTAATAGCTTGGATGAGTTGGTTGGCCAGCCCTGTCGGACTAGTTTTTCTAAAAAAAATTGTATCTCAAAAAATAACAAAGTTATTTTGATGAAATTTGGTTGATATCCTGCCCTCGCCAATACGTTACTACACACACCACAAACTTTCTAAATTTATAGAAAAATTAGTTATACAAATTTGAGGCATTTAATGACAATTCGCTAACATAACGCACTTACTGCGTCCAGAAATATTTTTCGTATTCATCATCCTCTTCACAATGTTTGTAAAAAACAATCTACCTTTCTTATTGATTAATTTAAACATTATATAATTATGCTTAGTCTAAAAAACAAAATATTGTTGTCAATCTTTTCTTAACAATGTTAATTCAAAACGACAGTTCTTTAAAAAATGTGTTAGACTACAATCGTCACATATCAGCTGAAAAGGGTCAAACAGATAACATTAGGCAAGGTCGAAGGCAACCCGCATTTTTTATTATTTATGTTGAATGTGGAACGAATTTTTTTAGTAGCGACAGTCAGTACTTGCCGCTCCAGGAAGACCGACAATACAGTAAACCTGTCCTATTATAGTGGTATACGCAGTTTGACCTGTGAATCTCTGATATGTTACCTGTTTACAGTCATGTGACTATTGATTTTTATTCTGCCTGTCTCGGATTATAAAATGGAACTCATAATTATTTTTTGTGATATTTGTTAATGTTCTTTAAAAAATTCACTAATGAGGAGATCCCGACTTTTTAATTTTGAAAACATTTCTTGAAATGAGCGCGAACTATGACCTCTAGAACCCATATTCAGGGTCAGGTTATATATATATATATATATATATACATATATATATATATATATATATATATATATATATATATATATATATATATATATATATATATATATATATATATATATATATATATATATATCACACCAAATACTCCAAAAAAACGGGCTGATTTGCATCAAATTTGGTATGCGTGTTTGTATAATAAAGAGTCAACCACCACTACCAAAATTTACGTGTATAAGTTTAAAGATAAAGGAAAAAATTTCGGGACGCAGCAAGTGCGTTATGTTAGCGAATTCTCACTAAACGCTTCAAATTTGCATAACTAAATTTTCTATAAACCTAGAAGGTGAAAGTGGGATTTGAAACGTAAAAATTGGCAATATTTACGGAAAGAACCTGAAACAAATACGGGTTATGTAAAGGTTATGCAAACCCTTAAGTTTCAACTTCAACAGTCATTGTCCTTCAATTTACTGAAATATTTCCAAAAAAATCTTTTCAAATAGACCCTTGCTTTGGCAGTAGTTTTAGTTAAGTTTATGGTTTAACAATCTATAATTATTACCTAATTTTCGCAGAAAAAATTCATTAATGAGGAGACCGCGACTTTTGATTATTAAAAAGATTTCTTCAAATGAGTGCAAACTAGGCCCCATAGAATCCACATCCGGGCTTAGTTTCAGTTTTTATGTGTTTACATATATACAGGGCGACGCATTTCTACGGTAAAGCTCAATATAATTGTTATTATAGAAGACACGAGAAACAATTGGTTACGTTAATTATAGGGTGTCTTGAGCTGCATCTTATAAAATCTTTTGACAATCACAGGTGTCGCATAAGTCGTTGGTGATAGCTACAATTTTTTTCCGAACATCCCTAATATTATTGCATTTTTGCATTTTTTATCGAAATATGATTCACGTTTGTAAGAAAAAAATCAAAACGGAGTAAGTGCGTTTTGGTAGCGAATTTGTATTAAATACTTCAAATTTGAATAACTCATTTTTCCATAAACCTAGTGTTGAATTTTGGTATGTAGTAAGGTCAACATATCTACTAAATTTCATCTAAATAGCTTTGTTCTTTTTTGAGGTACAATGGTTTTTTTTTTTCTGGGAAATTTTTTTTTTTTTAGAAAACTGGTCCGGTTGGGCTGGCTAACGAACTCATCCAAGCTATTAAGAAAAGAAAGGTACTTGCCGAGTTTCATCAACATCGATTAATTACTTTTGGAGTTATCAGTTGAATAATATACATGTAACCATATAAACATGCAAACAGTCCTTGGTTTTGGTTTCCTGGGGACCAAATTAGCGCTCATTTGCAAAAACTTTTGCAAAGTCTCACCATCGATATGTAATAGCAAATTATTATTTTTTTTTAGTTTGATTTGATTGTCCTTGAGAGTAATAGCGAATTTATTTCGAAAGAAAACTCAATTTCATTTAATGTAACAAATAAATATCGCAAGTTTTGTAGTTAGTAATGAAAAGTTTCCATCGCAAAAGGTAAGTACATCCTATTGCCAAACATGTGGCTTCAAACACCAGAGTTAATGAACAGTCTGCACAGTGTAAACAGGATGTCAGAGGAGTGTGTAAATAGGATATCACTATTAACTGATCATTCGTAAGTTTGTAAAATAAAATGCCAACTTTAATAGATATAAATGTGGCTAATGGACCTAACGGTCCGAGGCCAAACCAAATTACAACAACAACAATAGATATAAATAATGTGTAAAATATAGGTAATAGGGATAATTGCTAAAAATGCTTAAAATGTATAATTATTTCTACATCTTGCATACATATTTTTCTCAGAACCGCTTAAATTTAATTAAAAACCCTTTATATGTACACCCATGGAGAAAATTATCGCATATTTTATGTTATTTGCTAGTGTAGGTTTTGATAATTATAAAAAAAAATCCAATGAAATAAACAAGTATTACATCAAAAATACAATAGTTTTGTAAATCGTTATTGTGAATTTGAGGTCACTATAATATTAGTATTAAAAAAATAGCTTTGGAATGGCCATCATTTAAATATCTATAGTTGTATGGTAAGAATATAAAACATTAAAGCTAATAGTGCAAGCAATAATATTCAATAGAAGAGGATGGAGAATTTGACCTAGTACAAGTGTGTGAACTGCAGAGGGCGCTTCAGTACAGGATGCCACTTGAGCGGTAAATTTGAACTAGTGCCACTCTGAATTCATTTAACTTTAAAAATCCATTATTTATCTGTGGCATCCAAGTGTAAGATCCCACAAGTAGAACGGATGCCACAGCTTAGCATATTTCAGAGACAGAATGCCACACTTAATACCCTAGAAACAAACACGCACGCACGCACGTTCACACACACACACAAACGCGCACACGCATGCACGCGCGCGCCAACACACACACGCACACACACACACAGCATACCCAACATGCAAAAAAAGATGTCCATTCCGTGTATACTGTTATTTTCTGTCATTGCTTTTTTAATTTATTCTAAACTCTGTGTGGCCTTCAAAATTTGGTAAAAAAAACAGGCTAACTGATTGACAACTTTTATTAATTTGAAAGTAACAATGCCAATATTAATTATTAGTATTATCACTATTATTATAATTATAGCAAATTTTTATTCTAGAATAAAACAGATTACCTATATGGAATGTTTTATAAAAATTATGGTTTTATTATCCTCTAACAAAGCTATGTCATTCTAAACTCCATGTTGTCTTCAAAATTTAATAAAAGAACAGGCTAATTGATTAATTAGTTTTATTAATTTAAAAGTAACAATGCCAATATTAATAATTAGTATTATCAGTATTAATAAAATTAGAGCAAATTGTTATTATAGAATAATACAGAATATATGGAATATCTTATAAAAATTATGGTTTCATTATCCTATAATAAAGCTATGTAACATTACTTATGAATAAAAATACTGAAAAAATATTTACAAACAATAACCTTATCTTAAATGATTATTCATCATTATTTATTAAAAAATTGTTTCAGAAAAGATGTAACAGGTCCATCATTTTTCGGCTCTTGTGCATTATTTGGTGGTTGCGTATAATAAGTGGGTGGGTAGTAATGAGACTGGAATCCAACTGCATTATAAGATGCACCTGGGGCACTATTAACTGAATAAGGGAGATGTGGAGTATTAACTGGATATGGGGGATTATTAGCCTGATATGGGGGACTATTAGCTGGATATGGGGGAGGTCTATTATCAAGTGGATATGGTGAAGGTTGTTGACAATATGGTGAGGGCAATGCTTGGTTATTAACCTGATATGATAAGTTAGGTTCAGTATACGGATTTGTAAATTGCATATGTTGAGGATAAAATGAATGTCCGGAGTAACCAGTATTGCTATCGGCATTTGTCATTGATGGCCCACTTTCATAACTATTGCCATGTGCCTGTGTATAACTACTTTCTTCGTATTCTATATTTTGCTTTTTTTCAGAAAATACTCTCAATAAAAATTCTCCTTCTTCATTTGGATCAAATGTGGATGGTATTACACAGTAAGTTCCAGGTGGCAACTTAAAGCGGCAACTAACTTCTCTTAGATTGATAAAAGATGGTGATCTAGCAACTGACGCATTATATTTAAAAAAATTCAAATCTAAGTGTTTAGGAACCCTGTCTGGATGGGGAAGCTAAAAACAAAAAGAAAAGTATTACTTCTTAGGCAATGCAATTCAAATAACAAAAACATCCAAAGAGTTTAACATATCTTTTGTTTAATTTATTGAAATAATTTAATAAAACAGGTTATTAAAGTTCGGAAAAAATATATTAAATATGCACAAAAAGTATGTTTTAAAACAAAGCACTATATTCAAAAAAACCTCTATTAAAATTTATGAACATGGATTAGAAGTATCTATGTAAAAGCGGTGTGTCTCAACGGCTCCAATAAACACAAAATGTTCTATGCATAGAGACTGTGTAGAATCAACGATTTTTAAATCGTCAGCCCTGTTACTTTCTGGTCTAATACAGGGAACTATAAGGCTAGATGTATTTTGAGCATCATTACAAATACACACGTTTCACTCTCATTGGAGCTCGCCAGAATGCTATACTCATGATAATCAAAACACATTCACAGTAAATCATATAAAGGTAGCCAGCTGCACAGATCATTGTGATCTGTACGACTGACTGACCATCTCAGTGTGTAACTAGTTACTATATGTTGTTCTAACAAACCCCCCAGGATGTTATACATAGAGACTGTGTACCACCAACCAACGATTTTTAAATCGCCAAGGCATGTTACTTTCTTCGCCAATCCAAGGAAAGTGTATGTAAGACTAGAAGCATTTTGACCCTATTAGAAACGCTCTCGTTAGAGCACGTCAGTCATATGAGAACCACAACACATCCAATGTAAATCGGCTAATGGTAGCCAGACTCACAGAATACAGTCGTCGGCTTGGTGTGTACTATCGTGAATGGCTGCTATGGGGTGTTCGAACGTATTTTTTTGTCGGGTGCTCTTAAATCAGAAGTTTACAAGACTCCGATAAACACTCGCCATAAATTATTTACAAGATTTTTAAATGCAAGGAACTTTTTTAATAACTTTAAGACGTTACATAGAGCAATTTGATTTTTTAAAGTGTGTTAATAAGTATATTCAGCAAAATGGTGGCCATTTCTCATATTTTCTTAATTCATGTTTTTTTTTTACTTTTTAAATACATGCTTCCAACAGTTAGTTTTGTCTTATTTATGTACCAGATATCAAGTTGTCCGCTTGTGTACCATCACAGTCCACCAAGTATGTATCAGTTGTAGGTTGTAATGAGTTTTACTTCCGACACATATAGTAGCGTGGGACTAAAAATATATATCCTTAGCCAGGCTAGGTATACATAGAATCTATAATCTCTGATATCTGCTATCTGGAGGCTATTGGTTAAGGCATGGCTCTAACATTTACCAGCATTGTATCTCCGAATACCATCTGGTGGCCAGTGTCTGAGGCATGGCTCTAGCATCCAACTGTACCAATTCAGACTCCTTATCCACATCTAGCAATAACTCCTCATATCACACGCATACGCAAGAGGCTGGCGGCTGGGCCAGATATCCTAATCTATACCTTCTTGCCTAGGTTCAATATAATAACTACCATATTGAGATGACTGACAAAACCATAAAATAAAAGCCTGCTCAAGTAGTTAGATTAGCATACTTATTTATTGGCCAAAAAAACGTGTAATTAAAAATCCTAATAAAGAAGATGTCAGATTTACAAATAACGCATGTTTATACCGAGTTGTTGATAAAACCTGAATTTGGTTCCCTAAAATAAAAAAATAACCTGATTAATATATACTTACATAGTAGATAGCAAATCCAAAAGTTAACAAGTCAACTCCAAATGTTCGTTGCTGTCGCCTGTGTTTTTGCATTAATGCAACTATTAAAGTGCACTTATTTTCATCATCGTTTTCATCAACTTCAGTAAGAGCTATACGAAATTGTGGATTTTTCCAAAAACTCTCTAAAAACATTGAAACAAGTTTATTACTACTTTGTGCTAAGAAACATACAACACGAAAACAATAAATTTATATGCAAAACCCAAAAAGCTTTACAAATACAACTCTAGCTGGCACAACACTGCCAGCAACTTGACATTAAAATGTATCTTGTATTATAATTAGCTACAACTTTATTTTTTGAATAAATTTCTATTGTAAACAACTTATAACAATAAGAAAGTTATAAATTCGATACGTAAGTGTTTTTTAAGTACTACGATTTAAGACCAATTGAACTAATCCAAGTGTACAAGACCGACGTTGGACACAGTGGATGAAAGCTGCTGAAACAGAAAACAGAATCAACCCAAAAACCACAAAAACAATAAACTGCACTAGAAGCAGACAACGAAGTTATCTTCATTAGAGCAGACACTAATTAACCCCGTTAGCGACAGCTACAGATTAAGGCAACTTCGTTTTCGAAATACGTATCTAGCACATACCTCTTCATTATTATTTTTGTGTTTTTTGGGTTGATTGTGCTTTCTGTTAAATCCAAGTGTTTCTAACTGTGTTACTTATAACAAGGTACTTGGTTTTTTCTTGTTTCTCAAATGATTTGTGGAGTTTGGAAGCTATTCCATATTAACTGTGTTTACAGCGAATTATAGTTAACTAGCGGTTCCAAATAAACGTCAATAATCACGTAACACTCAGCTGTATTGAAGTACTTGGTTAAATTGAACAAATGTTGCACAATTACAAGTGCAACTTGAAGGTACTTACAGATTTGAAAACTTGAGTTTCTGTGCAGAGACATAATTTTCTTTGTGGTTGGCATGGTGATATTAAAATTTGTTTAGATTCATTACTTTCTTAGTTGTGATAGTGAACTTTTTCTTTTATGGACTGCATAATGAATTTTTCCACCATAATATTTGCTTTTTTTCTGGTTAGAATGATGTATCACTAGATGGTGTTTTCCCGCATTTTGCCAAAAATAATCAATTTTCTGTTGCACAGTGCACCAGCTCATTACACACGAATCGTGATCAACTTTCTTAATTGTGTTTTTGACAATAGCTGGAGTGGATCCGTGCAGTGCCCTCCTAGGTCACTTACCCATTTACGTCCGAAAAGTGGATAATATAAAGTTTAATTAGCCAGTGCAAAAAGACACTCTTTGCCAGTCTTACATTATTATTATTATTAATCGCCTTTATTAAATACAAAAAAAGCAATTACTAAAAATCAATCAAAATCCACAACTCAAGCTAATCTAAGATAAGCTAAGGTGGAACCCCATTGCGAAGTCTAGCCCTTGGCTAATCTACTCAATCATAAAGTTCCCTCATCCAATAGTGCAACGTGAGCAGGTATATGATCCACTACAATACAATACCAACAACTACACTCACATCACAAGCAGTAGCCTTTACATTTGTAAGAATCTATTATTAGCACTACTAATATTGTTCGCATTATCTATACCACTAATATTGCTGGGAGAGCAAATACCTCTTAAACGTGTTCTTGAATGCACTGTCAGTGAGGCTCAAATATGCATGAGGTCACGGATTATAAAGTTCAACAGCATTATAAATAAAAGTCCTTTTAAACATAGCTGTCCGATGAGGCGGAATCGTTAACCGATATGGGTACCGAATACTGACGTCATGAGCCCCACCTCCGGAGGAGAACTTTTCCTTCAGAGAAGATGGTGATGAGCGACCATTAATCACGGCCAAAACAAATTTTCCAAGATGTAGTTTTCTTCTATCAGCCATTCTTAACCAACCCAACCCCCTATAAATATGTGACACATGATCCCTACCACCCAATCCAAATATAAATCTCGAGCACAAATTCTGGACTACCTGTATGCGATTCCTATCCCTCACATCAATGCAATGTTCCAGATCACAATAATTAAAACTAGACAGCACAAGTGTCTCACAAAGGTTTTTACGTAATTGTGTGTTTAATATATGCCTGTTACTATACAATAATTTTAATGAAAAAAAAAGCTCCTCTGAAGCATGATTTTTACATGCTGCCTAAACCTAAGGTCCGTATCGAGTGTAATGCCCAAGTTCACGGCGGACTGCACAAAATCAAGACTGGCACCATCAATCATAATATTCAACATGTTGGTAGAGATGCTCACATCTCTCTTGCTACCAAATATCATCACTTTCGATTTAAGAGGATTAAGTTTCAAGCCATGCCCCTCCGAAAGGTCTCTCAACCGCAGCAGCTCGGAGTTAATGACATTCGACACACGAAGAGAATCTATGCTATCAAAATCAAACTATAGCCGTGTATCGTCAGCAAAGGCTTGAACTCGACAATGCTCAAGAGACTGCAGTATGCTAGATGTATACACCAAAAAAAGTAGAGGCCCCAAAACGGAGCCCTGTGGTACACACGAAAGAATGGTCACGCCACCAGACCATCTGCCATTAGAAAACATCAACTGTGAGCGGTTATCAAGATAAGACTTGATCAGTCTATGAGAATCATTAGAGAAGCCATAATATCTCAACTCAGACAACAAGAGCCAGTGATTTATAGTATCGAATGCCTTTGAGTAGTCAAGCAGCACAAGAAGAGAACACTTACCCTTATCAACTGCAGACATTATACTGTCAACAAAGTTGATGAGTGCCACAGATGTATTAAAGCCACTCCAAAATCCACACTGTGTGTGAGGTAGTATATTGTTATCATTAACGTAGCTGTGTAATTGCTTATACAGAACCTTTTCAGAGAACTTAGAGAGCACGGGCAGTATACTGACAATGTGAAGATCAGATTAGGTATTCAGTTGTTTGTTACTATGGTAGTTGATCCAGGATCAAAGTTAACCCGGGCTTAAATCGTTTGTGAAACTGACCAAAATGTTATTAACACAAAAAAAATCTGTATTATTACTAACACTGTGGACTTATCACATTAGAAACCAATAGTATTACACTTTTTGAACAAAACTCTCTGTCCACAATAAACCTCTCCTATAGGCAATACACCATACATGATGTGCATATCTCGTTTGTAAGAGTCTTAATATGCAACCAAACTCTTCTAATAAATTCTAGCAACCTTACAGCTCTTAGTTACGCCTGTCAAACAAGGCATAAGACATGTAAGACATGCTTGGCAACAACGCTGATAGCAGCTCATGATCTTCGGCAGAACCAGGTAGCACCCCCTAAATCAAGCAAGGGTGTGTTCATAAAACGTTTCATCCACAGCTCGTCACAAAGCATGCAACATATAAAACCTTCTGCAAAAAGAAACACAATTACTGCCTGTTCGCAAGCAAATTACCTGCGACGTCCAAAATAAAGATATACTGAATTTGCTCTACAGCGATTTTTACATGAAACAATTCCCCCCCTTACTTAAATGTTTGACCACAAGGTAAATCGTAGCCCAATGGACCTAACTTCAGATCTTACGCGTGCCAAACACCCTTATTCTGTCCACTCATATCTAAGTACATACGTTCATGGAGACACCTTCCTGCTGATTTAAAACGGGCCTACATATTTCGGTGCTAATTTACTAGCGAAGATATTCCTTGCATCCGACAACACAATTCTTCTTCATCAGTGTTTGGTCCAACTCAAACTCCTCATAACGTCTGCACGGCTTTCATGGCGGCATTATCTAATCTTTGTCTCACGTCTGTATACACCTTAAAAACGGTATTCGTAGTCCTGTCTATCGATACATCTTCATCTTGTTCACTGAAATCCTATCGAACATCATAATCCGCTCCTGACAAAGTCATACTTCGCCCAAAGTTACATAATACAATACAACCGAGTAGTATCGTGTCTAGACGTTCTCAATGCACAAGTTACGTGAGGTAATCTAACATCCCACTTCTTATGATTATTAGTCACATACATAGCCAACATAGTCTTGATTGTGCGATTAGTGTGCTCGGTCTGGTTGGAGCGTGGATGGTAGTTCACATTAAACTTCAAGTTACACTGATACCTCTCCACAAACTTCTTGAAGGCTGTAGATTTAAATTGCGGACCATTATCACATAAGATCAATCTGGGAACGCCGAACAACAGGAATACACCTTCTTCCAAACTTCGAATAATCGCGTCGGTGGTTAACTTCTTCAAAGCAAACATTAACACAAGCTTACTCAAATATCCTTGACGACTAAGATACAGTTATTGCTTTTCGATGAACGAGGTAGGGGACCCACTAAGTCTATTTATATCATTTCCAACGGTCCTGGCGGTTTAGGAGGGGACTCGTTGATCTACCTTGTGTGCAGAGCATATGGTGCACCTACAAACATAACTCACTATATCTTGACGCATCTTAGGCCAATAATATCTATCTGCCAACCTCACGTAGGTCTTATAAACTCCCATAATACCCGAGGTAGCCGGATTATGCGCTGCTGTTATAAGTCTACATTGCTGGTCTTTAGAAATGACTATCTTCCAAAAGTGTATGCTTCACATACTTGTATAACTTGTCTCCGGACAATGACCAATTCCCAAACTTAAGTTGCGTAATCTGTAGCCTCTCTATCATCTTCAAATACAACTTGTCCGTAGCCATCGACTCCGTCTCTACACTATATAAGACTGGTACGGATCTGCTCAAATTATCTGGCACCACGTTATCTTTTCCTTTCCTTGAGGCCATGCAACCACTTCAAACTATAACGATTAGTGACAACAGTAAACTTAATTCCCTCGATGTAAGGACGCAGCTTCTCGATTCCCCACAAAGCTGACAAACACTATCGTTCTGTCGTAGAGTAAATGCGTTCTTGGCGTGTGAAGGAATCACTCAGGTAACAAACTACATGTTCGCCATGTTGATGCATCTGGAACAACATCGCCCAAATACCATAACTTAATGCATCAGTGTGTACGATAAACGGTAAGGAGTAATCCGGACAACATAGGACGGGTGCAGATATCAGCAACTTTTTAATCTTCCTAAAAGACTCATTTCATTCCAGGGTCCAACAAAACTTTACATTCTTCTTCAATGACGCTGTAATCGGTTTAACCACAGTAGATAAATCTGGACAAAACCTCCTATACCAGGACAACATACCTAATAAACATCTAACTTCTCTCACATTGGTTGGAGTGGGCAGCTCTACCATTGCTCTAACCTTATCTGGATCTACTCTCCGCCCTTCTCTATCCACTACATATCCTAGATACTTCGTTGCAGACTTGCAAAACCGACTCTTCTTCCAACTCACAGTTAGGTCAGCTCTTCTCAAACATTTAAAAACTTCCTCAAACAGTTCAAGGTGTTTCTCAAAACTTGGAGTCGTGATCACAACATCATCTAAGTTCACAAGTACGTACGGTTCTAGATCAGATCCCAGTACATTGGTGATTAAACGCTACCAGGTCGCAGGAGAATTATGAAGACCCTCTATTGGGGATGGTAAAGGTAGTACACGCTTTTGAAGACTTGGCAACGGAGGCTTGGAAAAATGCACTCTTCGGATCCAGACTAGAAAGATACTTCGTATCTCGCAGTTTATCTGACGTATTCGTAACCATTGACAAAGGATAATCATAGCTTCACATATTTCAGGACATTTGACCTACTGGCGTGCTCCCATGGTTGTAGTAAGAACGTCTGTTTAAACATGTGAATTATTCGTTTAGTTCAAGGAAGTGAAAAGTTATGGAATATGTACGGGACGGTGAAGTGGTCAGATTAATGATTACAAGTGAAACTTCCTAATTTGGATTTTGTTTACCCCGCTCCGGCACGGGAGGTTATGTCATGTAAACATCATATTACTCTCGGCGTATCAGGTATTGATTGATCAGATCATCCTTTGTTTAATTAAGATTGGCTGTCAAACATTTCCGACTGGACGTTTGCATGCATTTAGATTGATAATTTAATCCCCACATGTCATCCGGACAGGAATTCGACTCTGAAGTTCTTTGCTATTCCCGATGAGGTTGGCAACAACATTTTTATGAATTCATTTTCAATCAAGCCTTCTTCCTTCAGCTGCCGTGAAGTGTACACGCGTTTCCTCTAGTTCATGTGCACATACTGTCTTCATGACATGAGTAGCCCTTAGCCCATATTTCTGTGACCCACTATAGTGCTGGACTAAGGTAAGAAATGAACGAATTGAAACCCGCTTCAGAAGTCACATTGTAAATCATTTTCAGAGCTCTCCCTTTTCGATTTCCGGCGATGGCGCACGTTTCCATGCGGCCGCTTTGTCCCTTCAAATTTTGTCTCATCAGACGCGTCGATGGTTTCCATAGCATACTATTGATTTGCTGTTTAACAAATGGATGAATGCCTGCCGTCCGACATCTGAGTGGACCACCTTGACTTAAGTAGATGAGGTTATGTCACGTTTGGAGTTCTCCAGGACGTCTGAGATTTCGATGGAATCCACTGCTCTGTAATGCACCGTAGAGAACACGGACGAGAGGAAAGACACACCTCATATTGCAGGCCAGATATAAAATTTAGTTTTAAATATTATTTCTTAAGAAAAAATTAATTGACAAACTTAAATTTCCCTTTTTTTTTTGAACAGATGTGTAATCATTTTCTTTAAATTTTTTAAGACATTGTAATGTAATAAGGTCGTCAATGATGTGTAACACACAGAACCCAGTTGCGATTAGGATGTAACACGCGACATTTTTAGGGATTAGAATATAAAAAAATTACTCTTTAAGTATCAACTTTAATTAAGATTACTCCTAAAGTGTTAATTTTGGTTAACATTACTCATCAATTATCAATTTTAATTAACGTTATTCATCAAATATCATATTTTTTATTTACAACGAACTGTCAATTATATCCATTCTATCAATTCTCCATATATCAAAATTTATAGCTGTGTGTCTGTGTGTGTGTGTGTTAGTCTAGGGATGGCCTCGGAAGCAAAATTTATAGCTAATTAAATCACGATGGAGACAAACCAGTGTTTAATTTGTGTTTTTCAAGACAATTTTCACAAGTTGTGCTGATGTTTCCTGCTTTTCTTCAGTGAGGCATTCTTGAGAGGTGATTCAAGCAAAAGTAGGTGGCGCTTAAAATCGTCCCCCTCATATTATAAATTTTTCAAATACCCACTACCCAACTGCTCTCCGACGAAAAGCTGTCGCAGTATCACACATCTTAACTTGGAATAATAAATTGTGCAAATATTATCTTTAAATAACGTGATATATAAATATATAAATAAATAAATATTTTATCTCCCCTCATCGGGAAGAGTACAATGATACCCCACACATGCCCTCTTACTTGAAAACTAAAATTTTGGGTTTGCGCATGCGGATATGTCACACTGGAATTCCAATCGTCGAGATGAGTACAGTGATACCCCACACGTAGGGGTCTAACTATACAAATAAAAAAAGTTGGTATGCGCCTGCGCTGCCAGCCATATTTAATATACGTCATCACTGGTAAAAATCAACATGCTGGCCTCTCTTATTTTGAGGTTAGCCTAAATGTCTTTTGAAAACTCAATTTCCCCAGATTCTTTACTCCAGGTCAGCCATCTTGATCGCCGTCTTGGATTACGTCATCTCAGGTTAAAGCTCTTATCTCTCTCTATCCAGCACCCATCTTGATTCGTTGCTGTGAAGTCACGTTTTTCTTATTTCCATGCCAATTCAGATAACTATAATTTTTGAGTACCCCTTGTATTTGTTGCTTACTACATGCTGCAAAAATATCTACATAACGTGATACCAGCTCTCGCTCTCTCCTATATTAATTGCAAACACGACTCTGTAGATAAGGATTATTCTGTTGTTTTTAACTAAACCGTGTGTAACAAAATGAATTATTTGTTTTTCTACATAAACTAGGGCTTTTTACTTATTAAAGCGTGTCTACTATAAATATAAACAATTATTTATTTTTATTTATCATTACATTGCCCAACAGGACAAGCCTAATTATTGGGTAGGAAATACAGAAATAACCGACAAGTAAATGCAAAAAAAACCAAATGTGGGAATTTTACAATGAAGCAAAAAAACTCTTAGGTACAATAAAGAATATAAAATTAAAATTAAAACTAACAATTAGGTAACAAAATTTAATTAAAACAGAAAAATGATAAAAAATTAAAAGAAAATGTTAGAAATACAGGCATATAGTCTGTGAAAAAACTTAACCTTTAAGTTAACGTAGAATATAAAGAATGGTGCAATTTTCAGAGGAAGATGTTTGTAGTTATTAACGCAAAGTTAATTAGAAAAATTAATATGCAGAATAAAAAAATAGAACTGGTGAAATGTGAAATTAAAAACGAAAAACCAATTCCTCAGAAAACTGACCTTGTAGAACATATTTCTTCACAATAGTTTCATAAAAAAGAGATCGAGCTCTTAAACAAGGGGCTGAAATTCGGTTTACAGTCTGAAAAGGACGATCTAGTAGGTCATTGCTAGTATTGAAACAGGAATTTTAAAAATACGCAAATCTTCCAAAAAAAAACTCCATTAAAGAAGAATGTCAAAATAAAATTTCAAAAAACTTGAAAGAAAATAAGTCCATTAAAAACAAAAATTTTAATTAAATGAGAACAGTTGAACGAATGCGAGAGGAAGATTGCTTTTATGTTAAAGCAGATAAAGGTGATAAGATTTTGGACAAAAACACAACAGAGAGGACCGTATAAAAAACTAAATAAAACCCCTTACCAAAAATGATTTTTAAAGTTAAAAATAGTTTAAAGAGTTGTCACAACCTTATAGCACAAGCCTTAGGGAGAAGGTTACAAGTTGCAAATCCAAAAGTCCCCAAAAAGATAAGTTTTGGCATGACTTATGCATGTTTGATATTAAATCTGTGACCCAGACTCATCACAGATAGTAAGACCCCATGAGTTGGTGTTTTTCAGTGCACCTGTAAACATACGAGCACACAGGTATATGTGTGGGTGTGTGCGTGTGGATAAGTATGTGCATGCACAACAGTTGTGTCACTACAAATTACCTAGAAAATTTCTGCAGCCACCAGCTGTAACGTTTCTCACCCATGAACCTTCAAATACAGACATTTCCCATTTCTTTTTGCCGTTGGTTAAATCATCATCAGATAATGAATCTGGATTTAAATTGCAAATTTCTAAACGGTTAAAATGGGTCTGAAAGTCTTTGTATGAAATCCAAAATTCTCCATCGTCATCAAAAGTCAGACCAAGGTCTTCTTTAACAGACTCTGAAATATACTGCCATTCTGGAGCTCTGCAACAAACCAAAAGAAATCCTTCTAGAGATTAGTGTTTACTATGAAATAAGTATCTAAAACTTGTATATATGCGTGCTTTGTCTCATATACACTTATTAAATATGGTAAAGTATTGTTTTGGATATACATATAAAGTAAGTTACATAAACATTATTCTATGCATATAATATATTAAAGACTACATTACCAATCAAGAGAACTTGACTAAGGTAGAAGATCCTGCACGGTACCCAGTTATTATGCGTATATGTATATGATAACCATGCTTTTAATACGAATCATGAAAAGTCAAGAATTATTTGATGTGCGAGTTAACTATTCCGTTATTACAATTGACTTTTAAAACGAATTTCTTATACTTATACTTTATTGGCTGAAATTACACAATACATCTATACAGTAAGTCCATTTCGACTTGTGTTGTATATAGTAACATAATTTAAACAGTTTATTCTAAAAATACTTCACATTGCATTATCCAAATATGACACTTCGAATTTTGACAACCCATTTTAAATAAAGTTTATATACCATTTTTTCTTACATCTTACATTTCCAATCACTGCCTTCATTTACTACTAATCTTTACACATCCATCATTACTTTCCCATCATCATTATTCATTTACTTTCCATGTTTATACCAAATTTATAAAATTTTATACAAAACCGAACCGCTTCATTCTGACAATTGAATATATTCTTGCTAAGATACATTTAAACGTATAAACAATAAATGGAAAATATCAACGTAAGTGTAATATTAAAATGAGGAGTGTAAATGACTACTTGATGCATGAATTTCAAATAAAAATGGTCAAATGCATACTGCCGGAGAGGAATGTCAGTCTGTTTGAAGTTTTGGTGTTGGGCATTGTCGATACTATCTGACGTAGAGATGAAAGGTCACATGTTTCTTGGATTAGAGTCAGATTCTTATTATCTATTGATTAAATGCTACATCGCTCCTTTATTGGCTACTGTTTGTTACATTGTTATTTTTAAATAGTCTATTCTCTTCGGGATTGTTATACCCCCTTTGAATGAAGCTTAGTTTTTGATTGTCATCGGAAATCCAGTTGTGACTTTGAAGTCCACATCTGCTTCTTCTGTGTTTTTTAAGTGCTTTAGGACATTATTAGTAGTATGGCAAATAATAATATTATCCAAATGTTGGTATGATACACTGTTAAGTCGATTCTGTCAAGAATTCCACCTTTGGTTAATTCATGTTGAGATTTGATGTTCAGATCATGTAGTGTTCTCTAATTTTAATTTAGGCAAACTATGTGGAGGAAGATGTGCTTATTCTGTTCTTAATCTGACAACTATATTTTTTGTTATTAAGTTGCAATTGGCATTTAGGTTAAAGGGTTCCTAATTTCGTGCATTGTACAATTTTTATTTTTGTTTCTTCCAGCGTCACTATTATGAAGTAGCTATTCCCATATTATGAAACTTTTTTTGTTACTTTTGACACTCATGTTAACAATTCAATTATTTATTGGTTTCTGGAAATGTATTATTTTGATTTCGCGTGGGTTGTTTTCATTAAGCGCTGTTGGATTGCCATTTTCACAAAGGTATAATTTGCCTTTAAGTTTATGCACTATTTATTTCGATTGGCACAACGTTTGGAGGATAGGTGCTTGAAATAACCATTCTAAATGTATATAAATCTTTTGGAACGGCTAAGGTATATTAATAGTAAGTAATGTCCGGCTCATCAAAGGTATATTTATTGAAAAATAATTTTCAAATCACTGTTTTAATTTAGAATATTTTTTCATATAGAGATATATTGTTTTTACTTATAAGCATTTATTTTGGATATTTTAAAATTATTTAATTATAAATTTTGGTTTTGTATATAAGTATTTAACTTAGAAAGTTGTTACAATTATTTCTTTACACTTGCTTTGACCTCGAGCAAAGCTCCTTTAACAACTTTAACAACTAGTGCTTCAGCTCCTTACCAAATCAGGATGTTTTACATTAAAAATTGTTACAATTATATTTTTATGGTCGTAATTAGAGCCACTGTGTCCATGGGTAAGAACTTGTGCCTCTGAACCAACTTTTTCAACATATATACAGGCTGTTTCAGCAATCGGGAACAATAGGTAATTTCGTTGTCTTCAGAGCTACAGAGTCGGTTAAATGGAAAAAGTTGCTCAAATAACTCTTCCCATCTCTAATCTGTCACCGAAAATCGCATCGCGCAACAAATGTCAGAGTTGTCGACATAACCTAATTTTTTTCAAATTAAACCATAATGCAATTTTCTCAAGAATTGATTGTATCTCAACCGTTCTTTCCCATCGTCACGCTATGTCTTCTCTAATGTCATATATTCCATGGATAACTAGATTGCGGATGTAATCGTTCACGGTAATCGGGAACAATAGCTAACTTTCGTATCCCTCAAGTTACAGACTCGGTTAAATGGACAAAGTTGCTCAAGTAACCCTTTCCATCTGTAATATATCACCAGAAATGGCGTTGCGCAACAAATGTCAGATAGGTGACGACATAACATCAATTTTTCAAATCGATCATAATGAAATTTTCTCAGGAATTGATTGTATCTCAACCGTTCTTTGCGGTCGTCACGCTATTTCTTCTCTAGCGACATGTATTCCATGGATAACTAGACCACGGATGTGATATTTTACAGTAATCGGGAACAATAGCTAACTTTCGTATTTTCCAAGTTATAGAGTTGGTTAAAAAGACAAAGTTGCTAAAATAACCTTTCTCATCTCTGGTCTGTCACCGGAAATCGCGTTGCGCAACAAACGTCAGAGGTGTCGACATACCCTCATTTTTTTTTCACATTGAACCATAAAGAAATTTTTTCAGAAATTGATTGCATCTCGACAGTTCTTTGCAGTCGTCACGTTATTTCTTCTCTAACGTCATGTATTCCATGGATAAACTAGACCACGGATGTGATATTTCACGGTAATCAGGAACAATAGCTAACTTTCGTATTTTTCAAGTTACAGAGTTGGTTCAATAGACCAAACTGCTCAAATAACCCTTCTCATCTCTAATCTGTCACCGGAAATCGCATTGCGCAACAAACGTCAGAGGTGTCGACATAACCTAATTTTTTTTTCAAATTGAACCATAATGAATTTTTTCAGGAATTGATTGCATCTCGACAGTTTTTTGCGGTTATCACGCTATTTCTTCTCTAACGTCATGTATTGCATGGATAATGAGATCACGGATGTGATCATTGACGATAATCGGGAAGAAAAGCTAACTTTCCTATCTTCCTAGTTATAGAGTCGGTTAAATGGATAAAGTTGCTCAAATAACCCTTCTCAGATCTAATCTGTCACCGGAAATCACGTTGCGCAACAAATGTCAGTGGTGTCGACATAACCTAATTTTTTCAAAATGAACTATAATGAAATTTTCTCAGGTATTGATTCAATCTCGACCGTTTTTTGCAGGCTTCACGCTATTTCTTCTCTAACGTCATGTATTCCATGGACAACTATACCACGGATGTGATGTTTCACAACAATCGGGAACAGTAGCTAACCTCCTTATCTTCAGAGTTAGAGAGTGAGTTAAATTAACAAAGTTGCTCAAATAACCCTTCCCATCTCTAATCTGTCACCGGAAATCACATTGCGCAACAAGTGTTAGAGGTGTCGACATAACCTCAATTTTTTCAAATTGAACCAACATGAAATTTTCTCAGGAATTGATTGAATCTCGACCGGTCTTTGAGCTCGTCATGCGATTTTTTTTCTAACGTCGTGTACTTCATGGATAACTAGACCAGGGATGTGATCGTTCATGGTAATCGGGAACAATAGCTAACTTCCTTATCTTGCAAGTTACAGAGTCGGTTAAATAGACAAAGTTGCGAAAATAACCCTTCCTATCTCTAATATGTCACCATAAATCGCATTGCGCAACAAATGTTAGAGGTGTCGACATAACCACAATATTTTCAAATGAACCATAATAAAATTTTCTCAGGAATTGAGAGACTAACAATTTATAATACGTTCAAGAGAATATTTGATATTTGGCAAACATAACATAAATGTCATGAAGTTTACTTTGTTTAAGTTTATCGTTCTTGTGCTCATTTTCCTTTCATTTTATTGTATCATATTTTGTGCAAATGAATTTTGCAATAAATGAAAAATTAGATACGCTCGAATGCTATTTGACATGTTGCAAAAATTCATGTTTAGTGGCTGCAAAATATAGTCGCAAATATGCACGTAGACATGTTCCTAATCATACATATTTATTTAAAAGTTACCAAAAGTTCATACAATATAGAAGTCTTGATACAATAATCCCTTCAAGGCAAATCAATGAGGATATGGACATCGATATTATGAGTTAGTTCGAATTTAACGGACGTCTCTCATTCAGAGATGTTGCCTAACAACTGGACTGTTCCACGACCTTGGCCCGCAAGGTATTAAGAAACATAAATATAAAGCTTATAAAGCACAACCCGTGCAACGTTTACATGAAGGTGACGCCGTAAGAAGACAGAATTTCTGTAGGTGGCTGCTGGAAAATCATGAAAATGACGCTCGTTTCCTTGGAAACATAATCTGCAGTGAGGAGTCAAATTTCTTGAACATACAGAAATTTAATAGGAAAATACACATGTATGGAGTAGAAATAGGCCGAATGAAATAGAACCAATTGAAAATCAGGTGAGGTTATCAATCAATGTTCTATGTATGCTGCCCTGCTAAGCACAGATGTGGTATCCGACAATTTTGTCAATATTGAGCTAAATGTATTATTTTATTTCCTACTTCCCACTAAGTGTAACACTAGTGTTGAAACACCGTACCGGTGTTTTCCACTTAAAAATGCCTTCTAAGTATTACTATACCTACATTTTAGACTTGATTTACTAGGACATTTAATTGTACGTGCAGTTAACTTGGTGATTTTATTGTATCTACAGTAGATACAAGTTTTTCCCTTAGAAAACTGTAGATAGCATCAAGATGGCTTAGGATTTTGCAGATACAAGAATCCCGCATTCGTGGTATTAGTATTACAATAATTACCATAACACGTGTTGGTTGTGTTTACATCATTCTGAATCTGAATTTTGTTGAGGGAATGTGAAGAGTCTGTGAGTGAATCTTAAAAATGTTAAGTTCTTCTCTACTAGTTGCAGTTCCAGCATCACTGCAGAAATTTGCATATACAACTGTTTGTAATAATAATAAAAGCATACTATTGTCCTATTCCACTGTTTCTATGCTTCATTATTTATCACAGAATGAAAGCTGAATCCCCAAAGAAGTTTATTTTTAGAGGGACCCTTATCAGCTTGTCATATAAATACAAACGTCACTGAACGTGTACAAAAAAACGAGAACGTAACCTAGCAGCAAGCCTCTGCAATATTCGTTCTCTAAAAACGTATATTCGGATTTTCATGGCAAACATACTGCACGGTTATTACCTATAATAAAGGAGAGTGTTTCTTATTTTTAGTAGGAAACAATTGAAAACTGTCTAATGAAAAATCTAACATGGGTGCTATTATCATTATTGTTGATCACTTCGAACTCGGAAAACACCAAAACGTTTTCGTTTTGTCGCCAAATCAGAAACCGTTCCACAGGGAAAAAATACAGCTTCTTATCTTTGAACAGTTCACAAAGACATTATTATTTTTCTTTCTTTGTTTTGTCTAAGTGCCATATTATTTGAACTGATCAAAATTGTATTATTTGTTGTAGTTGGTGAAAAGATTTCATCAGAGGAGTCTATTAACACAAATACAACTGTTGACATCTGCTGTTCTCTTCATAATGATCAAGATAACGTTAGAGAGGATCGTGGGACAAATAAGTCACCTGAGTCTATGAATAATCATAGCATGTAAATGGTTAAAAATCATCAGAAATATATAGCATATAATAATGATAACTGCTCGATGGATAATACTTGTCGTTGTCAGATCGGACACAATGATTTACCTCTAACATTTTTTTTAGTTCTCTTAATGTTATTTCTTAACGCCCAGTAAACACTAGAAGTGTCTGTGATGTAGGCTACAGCTGCTGCAATAAGCAAAGTGAAGAACAAGACGAAACGCATCAGGAAGAAAATTGTATTTTCATTTCCTTAGTTCAAAATGCAGATAAAGGTGTCAGTTTTGCTCAATTAGACGAAATCCATTTGGAAAACATTATTCCCGTACAAGATGACCTTGAGACTGCTCTTCTATCTGACAAAAAACAACATGCATCTTTAGTTATTGAGGGCGAGTATATTGTTGATCAAGATAATACTTCACAGCCGATTTATGAGACACCCGGAGAGTCTGTGGCTAAAATTGATACTGTAGTTGAAATTGGCCCAGTACGTGCCTATGAGGTTGAAGAAACAGCCAGTGGCCTCACAAAAAAAGGAAAAAGTAAGGACCCTGGATGTTTTTAAAGAAAATACCTGTAACTGTAAAATGAAATGTGGCATATTATATCTAATGATCAACAAATTAGGATTAATGAACAGTATTGGAGCTGATCTCTACAAGAACAAAAATCATTCGTCCTCGGGGCAATAAATAGAAAAACTATTCAGGGACACGAACTCTATTCTGAGACAACTGTGAATCAAGAAGGAAACACACTGTAGAATATTATTTAAAAGATGAGCAAGGCTATGCAAAGAAAATATGCAAAGTATTTTTCCTTGGCACTCTGTGATATTCTAAGAACAATGATAGTATTATTCAAGCAATGTACAAACAAGCTGGGGTCGCTCCCAAAGTGGATAGCCGACGGGGTAAAAGTCCATATAATAAGATTGACAGGACACTAGTTCGTGCATTTGCCAAGTGATTTTACCATAATCAAAATCTACAATGATTTAAAAAAAAAGCCTGGCTTCACATGTTCTTATGATCTGTACAGAGAAGAGGTTGACAAATTAAATATGTCCTTTGTGAAATTAGGCCACGAGGAGTGCGAATTTAGCGAACACTTCCAACAGCATCCCCACTCCCTCGAAGAACCTGATGATAACTGCCAAGATTGTCGAGACTGGAAAAAGCACAAGAATAGATTTACTGGTGCAAGAGATTTGTATCACCAAGATAAGATCAAAGGACCACAAAAAGATGAAATCATGTACAGCATGGATTTGCAGAAGGTAATAATGCTGCCACGGTTAGACATGTTAAAAAATGTTATATTTTCCCAACGTTTATCAATATACAATAAAACCTTTGCTCCTGTTGGTTCAAAAAGTAAGTCAAACATTGTGCCTGTCATCTGGCATGAAGCTATAAGCGGCAGAAAAAAAAAGATATCGTGAGTGCAATCTTCAAATTCCTCTGTTCCAGTGAAGCGCGAGAGCTAAGAAAATTGTCTTTTTTACATTTAATTTTCTGGTTTACATCATTAACACAAACTTAATAAGTGCCGATGATATTGTGTTAAGATACTTTGAACCTGGCCACACTTTTATGTCTGCAGACTCATTCCACCATAGTGTGGAAAAGTCTATGAAAACAAATAAACAGTCACAAGTATAAGACTTCAGCAACTTTCAAGAAGCAACTTCAATGGCTTCTTAAAAAGTTACGGTCTCCCAATGCAGCTTGAAGACTTCTACCATTGGAAGAGTTTCATATGTCACAGAAGAAAGTCAAAAGCAGTAATTCTGAACCAGCATATATCCACAACATTGTCGCTGTTCAAGCCAAGCAGAATAGTTTTGTTATTTCGTATAAGGAGTATCATGATTGGAAGACATTGGATTTTCTCCAAATTAAAATCATGAAAACCATGAAGATTCATGTACCCAAAAAGCAAAAACAACTAAGAGGAATCACTGTTCAGAGAAAATGATCTCTCCTGCAGTTGCTAAAAGGGAAAGCATCAGTAATTCCTGCAAACAGACTAGAATTTTGGAACTCACTTCCTATAACAGAAACAGGAGGCAAAGAGGATGCTAGCGATAGTGATGATGCTTAATGATGAGCTAGTGACCTACTACCTTACGTTGTAAAGTATATTTTGGAATGGAATTTTTTAAATTATTTTATACTTTTACTTGAGCATCAAAACTTTCGAAAAGAAGATATATATTCTTATTATAAATTCATTTAATGATATGGGGTTTATTTAATTTCAACAATTTATCTGTGTGATCCACTGCTACAAACACATTAATTAAACGTGGAATCAACTGTAGATACAATAACGTAATTAGATTAGTAAAATTAACTGCGTCTGTGAAATTACCAAGCCATAAAGCTAGTATCTATACTAATTATGGTATCTACGTGTATACAATATTTTGCCTTGGTAAAGTGTAGTTACATTGAAGTAACTTAGTAAATCCAGGCATTCTCATGGAAGAAATTCTTATTAACTGCGTTTTTTTGAAGAAAAACTGACACAAATCACATTTTAGGTTTTAAAAACGTACTCGCCTCAAAAAACTGCATAATAAAGAAACTATAGTTATTCCCCTCAATTATCACTCTTTGTAGGTGCTATCAATAAAATCTAACCTTGATTTTCTCCATTTTTACTGGAACGTAGATACCACAACTGCGCTTAGTGGGGCAGTATGGTATCAAAAAGTAGAATTTACAGACTGTATTTCTGTGAAAGCGTTCTAGCAGCAGAACGTTATGTTGAAATATTATAAGGTGTAATTCCTGAAATACTGGACCCCATACCACTTGGAAGATTAGGAAATGCAATTTATCAGCTTGATGGTACTTCACCGCACCGAAGTCGAGAAGTTCAAGATTATTTTAATGCTCAATTCGATTATTGAATATGACATGGAGGTACAGTTCTGTGGCCTCCAAGATCACCAGACTTGACACCATTGGATTTCTCAATTCATCATAAAAGATGATGTGTATAGCACCAGAGCCAATGATTTGAATGTTTTGAAGCAACGAATTAGGAATTCTAATTCGAAATTTTTTCTAAACAATCTTCAAAATATCGAAAACAATTCCATCAAAAGGGCTGGGCTCTGCATTCAACAAAATGGCAATAATTTCGAACAATTTCTGTAATATAAATGTATTAAATAATTACTCTGAAAAAAATGAGTTGTTCCATGCTCAGCAGCCTTATTCTCCAAACAATTATTTCAGTCATTCTCACATAATTTGTATCTTCGAAAGTGCATTTTTTGAAGATAATATGTGCAAAAATCTCAATGATTGTAGTTAATTAAATTCATTAAGGAGCAACAAAATATCTTCACATCAGACAAGGGCAGTAACTTTTTAAATCCGTGATCTAGTTATTCATGGAATACATGACGTTAGAAAATAAATATCGTGACGACCGCAAAGAACGGTCTAGATGCAATCAATTTTTGAGAAAAATTTATTATGGTTCAGTTTGAAAAAAATGAGGTTATGTCGACACCTCTGACATTTGTTATGCAATGCGGTTTGCGGTGACAGATTAGAGATGGGAAGGGTTGTGTGAGCAACTTTGTCTAGTTATTAACCGATTCTGTAACTTGGAAGATAATGAGTATAGCTATTGTTCCCGATTGCCGAGAATACCATATATATATATATATATATATATATATATATATATATATATATATATATATATATATATATATATATATATATATATATATATATATATATATATATATATATATATATATATATATATATATATATATATCGTCACGGTGCTCCTTTAGATATAAATAAGATACATCTCAAATGATTTAAAATGCGAATTATTAGCTCTGTTATGTTACGTTTAAGTAGTTATCCGCTATACTGGCTATTAAACTGTTTGAAAATAGTATATGAATACCAAATACGCTTTTGCCGCTTGCTTGTTTGCACCGTCTCCCTGCTTTGCTTGACCGCGCGCGACGCACCCGGTCCCTCTTATCGTTTGATTTATTTTAATTATCTCGCGTATTGATAACCCGTTGTTCGAGAGATCACTATTTAGTTAATTTTAATCATTCAATATTATCCTTTTAGTAAGAATTTATTTTGGTTGAATTTTATAAAAGCAATCTTTCTTGAAAATAGCGTGTAAATAGTTTTCCTAATAATTGTAAATAAATTAATGTAACTGGTCTTCGGTTTTTAATTAAGCCTTACGCCACTTTACCCAACTCTCAATAGAGCTTAGCTCTGTATGTCTAAAAGGCCAAACCAAGAAAGTCGTGAACTTTACGACTGTGCCTGAAACTCAAAGAAGCCCATCCTGTCTCCACTGAGGCATACCTTGGCGAGATACTGAGTCTCCCTTGAAAGTGCACTGGCTTCCATATAATCCCCTGGCGCTCGAGCATCACGAGTTTCCAAGGATTGTTGAATATATATATATATATATATATATATATATATATATATATATATATATATATATATATATATATATATATATATATATATATATATATATATATATATATATTTCTTGGCTTATGTTTTATATTTTGCATATAATTAATCATAAAAGTGTTGATTTTGCTGTACTTGCTAGTTTTAATATTTTTTCTCCTTTTTTGGTTAATACTGTTATATATAGTAAGCGGACTTTTCCTTAGGTTTTGTTGCTGAACATGAGTAGTTTTTTAGACGCTGGTAATTATGTCCCGTTTACTACACAAGGAGTAGATTCGGTAAGCGACTGCAATCAGATCTTTGCAAGTTTGAGCACAGACTACCAATTTAATTTATTCCATCAGAAATTCGTAGTAGTTCTAAAAACTATGATCAGTTAGAAGTTCACCTCAAGTAGTTTTGAATTTGATGGCAGTACTATTTACATTTAAACAGTAAACTTGATTGTTTATGTTAAATTATATATTTGGCTGTTTGCTAGCGCAGGAGCTCCCTGCACCGGAGTTTTGTGGAGGTACCTTAAACAAAATGTCACTTCAGATAAACCCACAGTTAAAACTGGCTTGTAGACATTAAGGTAAACAAATGCTTCAGGTGCAGCCATGACACCCAATATCAATGGAAGTTTTAACATCAACACCTTTTGGTAGTGAATTTCACTAAATTGAAGAGAGGCGAAAGTACCAACCTTTCAAATAACTAGGTCTATTAGAAAGAGATAAAAGTGCCAACCTACCGTAACAATATATCGAGTGGTTGTAGTCAATAAACACTGTATTCTATAATGTTCCAACCTAAACATTTCCTGATTTGTTATTTTGTAAAAAACATATAATAATAATAAATATGTCGAAGAAAATTTTAAAAAAGACAAAGAATAATAATGTATAATATCTATATCATTACAATCTAATTAAAAAATAATTCGAAACTTGCAGTGACATTTAACCTAGTCGGTTAAAATAAAAAGATCCAACATCTCTTAATTTTTACTGAAAATGACATCTAAAAAATAAGAAGACCCATGGCACCAGGAACTTTACTTTGATTGAGGATAAAGAAACCGTATACGAGGGGACCACACATACGTGGGGGGTAAAAGATGAGAAAGCATATTCTACATAAGAATAAGAAGAATATGATATTTAAATACACAAACAATACACATTAAGTTCGACTTGTCAAAATAATAGGACCAACATTTTTTTGTTCGAAAGTGGTACAGGTTCGAATGTATCTCGTAAAGGATGATCGAAAAAGTAATTAACCACATAAAACTACATAACATCCGGTCTAAACTTTAAATTCTCATAACTCCTAAACGACTTGAGCTAAAAATAAATTAGGTATGATATGTGACTATCAGCATCGAGGTCTATTGTGCTAGATATGTATGAAACTTAAATTGCTTATTGTGATCAGTTAGCTGTAGGGTAGAACCAATACATGCACGGTGTTAAGGAGACCAAAACGAAGTGGAATATACAATAAAATATCCACTTCCGGAATTCTGGGGCTATCTTTTCGCTGGACAATATGCTCTCTAAGTAATATGTTAATGTGTTAATATCAATCTGCCGTCTTCCAAGTTTTCATATTATTATCTCATGTAATTTCCACGAAGTTATCCTATAAATTTAAATAGAACTAAAATTAAAACATTTCAAATTCCTCGTTGACGAGGTGTTTATACCCTTAAGACATTTTGTCCCTTTCCCAAATGTTGCAGCTCTTTCTGGTAGTGCCAGAGAAATCCTTATACAATTTGGTCTTGTTTTGTAATTTTTGACCACACTGTATGCTAATTCAGTTATACCGTCATTAGATATAATTAAAGAAGTGGAATGCAGACCGTTTTGCTATTTATTCAAGCATTACACAGTAATAAGCTGTCAATACTGAAAAATTGATATTTTACCAGCTCAAATTGAAAAGAAATGTTCACAAAATTATCATTCAGTGTATGAAGACTACGAAAATAAAATAAAAAACAGTTGAGTCTGTGGCGTATCGTTGGGCCGACAGTTCGTTGGGCCGACAGTTCGTCTGGCCGACACATCGTAAAGTAGACACTACAATAGAGTGCCGATTCGACCGAGAATACCGCTTTTTTCATTATTGACCGACTGGCTAGGCTTCAATTTATATGCGCGCGGGGCAATACTCACTCTTTATATATTTAAAATGGCTTACATAATAAAGTTATTTGTGTAAAAAAAATATGTTGAGTTATTAGATACAAATAAACATACTTATGGATAATTGATTGTTATATATGTAAATATGTATGAAACTCAATCCTGACTCACCTTAATGAAAAGGTCATTATAAAAAAAATCGATTGATATAAGATTTTATTCCATATTTTAATTACAAAAATGTGATTTAAAGTGAAGCCACATATTATGAAGCATTTATTTTCAAGAAAGTTATCTTTGATGGCATCTACTTTTTCACATTTTATAATGCATAGCTGCACAATTGTTTGAAAATGTATGGTTGCGAGGGCAGAAGGTTAAGTACTTCTTTTTTTTATAAATGTGTATAGACAATGAAGAAAAAATCATTGGAGATTGAATATTTGGTCATGCCTTTAAAGTTATTTGTGTAAAAAAAAAGTTGAGTTAGATATAAATAAATATACTTATGGATAAATTGTTGTTTTTGAAGAAGATATAAATAGTTTTAAGCCTGAATTACAATGTGCACACTCAAAGAAACTATGGAGAATGACAGGCAGTTCTGTTATTGTCGTGAAAAAATCGAATATGTTTTATTCAATTTTTTCATTAAAACAATTTGATTGAAAGAAAAACCAGATTTTTATAAGCTTTCTATTTTCTTCTTTTATTGCCAAATATTTTCAATAAAGCTGTCTTACATTATTTTTTAATGCCTCTATTTGCGGCACATTTATTTTTCAAAATTTATTATGCCTTTTTTTTAAATAATGAACAAAATAAAATAATTATATATATATATATATATATATATATATATATATATATATATATATATATATATATATATATATATATATATATATATATATATATATATATATATATATATATATATATATATATATATATATATATATATATATATATATATATATATATATATATATATATATAGTAATCGTGCAATCCTATGCCAGAAATAGTAACTTGAATGCACAATCCTGAACCAGCTTTACAATCCTAAGCCATATAAATGGTTTAGGTTTTTTTATGATGTTAAAACGATGCGAGGACCTGCTAGTGTTCATCTGGTAAAATATTGAGTTGGGTCAGATTTGATACAAATCTCTAAATTTGAGTTCAGGCATTTAGTTGTTAGGGGGCATGTGTGTTGAACCATTTGTCTATGTAGAATGTGTTTTTTTCTGCACAGTCCTGAGCCACAGCATGTGACAACCTTGATACTGATATTTACTTATTTCATGTTCAATTTTAGTTTTTATTTTTGCAGGTAATAATAAAATAAAGGATTAGCACCAACCTTCTTACTCTTACCTTTTTGAGGCGAAATAATTTAGAAGTATAAAAAGTAAAAGAAACAATTTGTCTAATTTGTGCAATACTTACTAGTTACATTGTGTATTGCTTTTTGTACTTCAAAAATTTTCTGTTACTTCTAGGAAGACCCTTGCAATGCGTTTACTACATTTTTTTAAAATTAGAACTGTTTTGCAATTAATCTAATATTGCTAATTTTTTTGTTTAATTAATCACTTAAAATTTTAAAAACGATACTTAAATACACAGAAACATAAAAAATAGAAATTTTTATTCATTATTACCTTTGTTTACCTGCATGCAGGTTTTGTTAATCTTATACAGGGTGTGCCCATTAAAACGCCCCACTTGGAAAATATCGGAATTAAAAAAATTCCGAGACACGATAATTTTATTTTCAAGTGAAGACACATGATGGCGTAAGTTTTGGTGTCTTAAAACCTACCCTTTAGGCAGGGACGTAAAGTACTCTTAAATTTTAAATGGCACCCTATATTGAGTTGCACCCCATTTTAAAGCTTCTCAATTTTGCTCCTGATAACATACAACTTTTTAAATTTTGGTTTAAATATGGCAATAAAATCATCAATTAAAGAAAAAGATAAAATATCAATGAATTAAAGAATGTTATTTAACTAAATGTTTAAATTATTTTCCCTCCACTTCCATAAAATTATAAAATCTTTGCTCCACTTCCCAACGAATATTTCAAAGCATTTTGGACGTTATCTGATGAGTTTTTTAAAAAGTGTCTGGATAAAAATATTTTATTTTATGATTTTTCGTTTATCTCTTAATAAACTTTATCAATTTAACTTTCTTACCTGTTTTGCTTTAAACGAGACAAGTAGGTATTCCGTAAAATCATCACAAAGTCGATTGTATTCAAATTCGTGAAAATAATGTATACAATTGCTGAAAAAGTGAAAATAATTAAGTTGTTCTACAAGAGTAAAACAGTGCATGACAAGCAGCACTTATTTTTAATGATCGTCTTCTTGAGGAAAACACTTTGCATCAGTACCTCCTGGATTTAATGTATAAATTTGGGAAACTAGATTTGGTTGCAAACAAATGTATCAACGTGAGCAGGTCGTACGCAATGAGGGTAATCAGGTAGATGTCTTGGGTCACATCGTCAGATCTCAATGGAACCAAATTTGGGTCTCAGGAAACTTGCAAGTACTTAAGGCATTTCTGTAGCTAGTTGCCGCCGAATCTTAAAAACTAATAGGTATCAGCCATACAAAATTAATTTGGTTAATAAGTGATCATACCCAAAGGAATCCAACCTTCTTGTACCCAATCTGTTTTTCTAATAAAGGTACGTTCCAGCTAGATGGCCAAGCCAACCGCCATGTTTGCCGCTCCTGTAGTGTTTGAAATCCAAGAATATTTCGTGAAACTCATACGTAGCATCCGGGTAAAGTGAACCTTTGGGCAGGCATACTGGGAGACCACATCATAGTGTCTTTTCTTCCTACCGGGAAATCTGGATGGAAACATGTATCTGGATCTACTGGAAACGCATATCCACCTGACAATTATGTAATTATCGGAAAATGACAACCCTCCGGCAGAAGACGATGTGTGGTTTCAGCAAGATGGTGCTCCACCACATTATGCCATAGCTGCGCGTGATTTTCTTAATCAGAACTTTTCTAATCGCTAGATAGGACGCAGAGGTATAATTGAGTAGCCTCGCTGATCGCCAGATTTAACACCCTTTGACATTTTTCTATGGGGACATTTGATGCCTATGATTTATGCAACACGACCAACACACCTGAGAAGCTTTCTCAGCGAATTGTTGAAGAACGTCTTCAGATAACGACCGAAATGCTTCGAAATGTTCGTTCGGAAGTGAAGCAAAGTCTTTAGGGAAGTGAGAGGAGGAAATAATTTGAACATTTAATTAAACAACATTATTTAATTAACTGATATTTTGTCTTACTCTTTAATTGATGATTTTATTGATATATCCAAACCAAAATTCAAAAAGTCGTATGTTGTCATAAGCATAATTGAGAAAGCTTTAAAATGAGGTGTCACTCAACATAGGGTGCCATTTAAAATTTAACAAAACAAAGTCGACGTATCTCGGCTTGTTTTTTCAATTCCGGTATTTTCCAGGTGAGAAGTTTTAGTTGGCACACTCTGTATATAATGTAGGTTTTTTAACATATGCTTTATTTAGCAGTATAGACAAGAGGTATAAGAACAGAAGGTACATTAAAATATTTGGAATAATCAATTTAATAGTAATTTATAGGTATTCTGGTCGGACTGAATTTCTAATAACGTAATTAGATAGTTTCAAAAATTAGCTTTAAAGTTAGTACGTTAACAAAATCGAAGGAAGCAGAAGACACATATTTAGACTTAAACGTAAACAAAAATGACTATGTCTAATACTATTTTAAAAGAGCTGCTAACAGCCAAATCATTTTATTAAACAGAAGAACCCCTGCTGCAGTTGCACAACTTAAAATACAGATGTATAACTTATATAAACCAACAACTTGATTTACACTATTATTTATTATACAGGGTGTAAAAAAAGTGTGGAGTATTGCCAATATTTAAAAAACTACTAAATATATTTTTTTGGCACTTGGTATTTTGATGTACTAAAATTTGATACTCTGTTGACAAGTAAAAAAGTATGTGTAATTATACAGGATGGTTAAGAAATAATACAATTTTTTTAACTTTAAATGGCACACCTGTATATTTTGCAGATTCTAATACGCAATTAAGAGATAAATTTAGTTATATAAGTTTTAAGTTGTTTATTCTTTATTCAATTCATGTACTCAAACTGAATTCAGTCACATGAATACACTGAAACTATGCAGATAAGTCGTTTTATTTTTAACGTTTTAAGTGCCTTATCTGCAATGATAAATTTGACAGTTTTTGTCAAATGTCCTTAAGCACAGAGATAAGCATATGCCTCAGTTAGCAGAAATTAACATGGTAGCTCTAACTGAACAAGCAAAAAATGAACTGTTAATGATGGTTGGATATGGTAACCGCTAACCGCTAGAGAACACAAGCGGAAGTTGTCGATTTATTTAAATCAAGGTTACCATAATCGGCCTGCGATTACCCAATCTTGTATATGCAGACTTCTAAAGAAAGTGAATTAAACAGGAAGCTTACCAGACAGACCAAAAACAGGCAGACCGAATAGCACTACTAGTGGTGAGGTGGCTATGCATGTTTTAGTTGATTTACAAGACAATCGCTTCGACAGATGGGCCAACAACACAATATGTCCCGCATATCAGTTAAAACTTATTCAAAAGCAAAAACACACGTCGCTTCAAGATACATCATCTAGTTCAATAACTTATATAGGATGATTTTGATAGAATTGCGGAGTTGTTTTAATTGTGATGGAGAGGTACAATGTTGATTTCAATATTGTAAATAATATTCTCTTTTCCGATGAGGCTACATTTATGCTTAATGGCACCTGGCACCGTCAATAGGCACCGTCAATAGGCACAATTGCAGATATTATACTATGGCCAACCACCAATGCCAGAGAGCAGTTTGACCTCACAATTCTGGAAAGACCTGAAAGTATTAATTTTATGAGTAAGAAATATTTAACGGTCATAACAGATGTATCCAAGTTTATGGCACACACATTACAGAGGTATTGTTTTCTTTACAGAATGTTTGATAATATTTATCAGACAGCAAAAGTAGCAAAAGTAGTCACACTTGTAATGGAGAAAGGAGCTGAGCATTCCAAAGGAAAAACTTTGGACGAAATAAATAATGATCTAAATCTAATTTGCGATGAAAATATTTGTGACAAAATGAGCTCGTCAGTTCAATATGAATGTAACCTAAATGAAAATTATATGACCGTAAACGGAAAGTCTGTTAATGTTAAAGCCAATAAAGATAATATAAATACAGAAAATCGCCAACCAACAAAAAATCTGCAACGATAAAAGACAATAAAGATAATATAAATATGGAAAATCGCCAACCAACAAAAATACTGCCAGATTAATAATAAAAAGTGCTAAAGTGAGTTTAAAGAGACAGATAACTGGGACGAAACAAAATGTTCCTCAACAGTCATGGTCTGAACAACAAAAGAACGTAATATAAAAGTACTTTGAATTGCACATTAAAAATAAAGAATCGCCAAAGAAACATATGAAGTAAAGGAGTATCCTGATTTGTTTAAACATCGTAAATGGACGACAGTTCAGGCAGTGGTATATACACTAGCAAATTGATGGTCTAACGGAATATAAAAAACCAAATGTAGCTGGTTTTAAAATTTGTAATTTCAAGTTTCCATTAATAAGAACTTCTTTTTGTATCTAATTTTGGGTTATCTTCCACTGTCATTTTATTTTTGTTTTAAGTTGACTGTTTAAGTTGTTATTTTAATTATACTCTATTTTACTTTTTAGGTTGTGGTTTATATATTTTTTTAATTGTGATATATTTTTGTGTTCAGTTTACTTTTTAAGTTACCATTAAGACATATTTGTTTTCAACAAAACTAAATTTTTCTTAGTAACTTTCAAGTAACAAATTTTTGATCTTGGTAAGTTTTTGAAACAAAAGTTTTTATGAAGCAAGAAATTTCCTTTGCATCTTTGCCATGTACCTTACTATGTGACAGCTTATCTAAAGTGAATTTAAAAAATGGCTAATCTGTGGGTGTGAAATTTAAGTTTTTATCAAACACTTATTTGTTTGATAAATAAACTGTGAAAAATAAACAATTTAAAATCTACAAGTATTTGTCAAAATGTTAAAACAGGAAGGAACAATTACACTTTGCAAAAGTCAATCCACCAAAATACATTTTTCTAGACCTAAGAACCGTATCTCTAACATAGTTAGCTTCATCAGAAGATCAACAAACTGAGCAAACTTACCGCCGAAAAACCTTGTTAACTGTTTTTAGCTGTCTGCTTAGTTTATTTGTGGCGTGTTATGTCTAAAAAATATGTTTTGGTGGATTAAATGTCACCAGTGCTTATCACCAGTTAAAATCTACACATATTAAACGGAAGGGACAGTCAAGCGAATATAATTGGCAAGATTTTTTGGACTCAATCAATTAACGTCCCAAATTATTGTGTCTTTTGCAAGCACAAGCAGACGAAGATTTTCTGCAATACACGATTGTTAGTTTTTAACAAAAAAATAAATACATTATAATAACTAATAACAGTAAGAAAATTATTAGTATCAGCTGTATTAATTTATAGTAATGAGCCTCCTTAAAATCTTTTTTTTTAATCGGTCCATAATTGACTTGACAATACAAAACATTCTTTTTTGTGGGGCGTTATTTTTATGCAGACTAACTGCTTACCTACATTACAAAATGGTATTTTTTAAAATCCATAGGCATAACTTCAAACCCTTTATAATAAATTATTGGTTATTGATAATACATGTGTATTCCCAACGTATTTTTTTGAGCCTGGGTGGCCAGGAGTAAGAACGTGTGCCTTTGAACCAAAAGATACTGGGTTCGATCTCCATAGGGCTCCCCTTTCACTTTTTCAGTACATGCTATATTGGAACAAATTGAATGTCGGAACGTTTCGCCCTTCCGAGGGGGCGTAAAGCCGTCGCCCCCGTGTCCATGCGATGTGGGACACGTTAAAGATCCCTACTTTATTTACAGAAAAGCAGGAGTTCGGCAAAATTTCCAGGATAATGAGGTGAAACTACTCCCTGGCGTCGGTGATTGGCCATAGTCGCGGAAATATACGGGTACTAAAGTACAAAAAAGGGTATTTTTGTTACCGTTACCTAACTTTTTAAATTGATATCCTTATACAACATTGAACTTAATATAAATAGGTAAAATATTTACATTTTTTAATACACTTTAATTTTTAGATCTCTTGTGACAAAATATGCTAGTTAATTAGCTCAACATTCCCAGGTGATCTTGTATTAAGAAAATTATATAGCTAACGTATGCTTATACAAATACATAATCTTTATAATATAACATAGTTGTAAAATTTGTTCTTATGGAAAAAAAGCTTAAAACACCAATCAGTATTGAACTGGGTAACTGCAAGCGGTTCGAGCCCTTGATATAATGTATTTAGTTTAAACTCACAGCAAATATGTTTCCTTTGATGTCAATTTATTATACTAAAACTATCAGAACTGGACTTCGTAGGTCTGATAACATCGCATTGGCCCAGGATAATGCAGTGGCATATGTATTCTTGTATATTTTGGTTCCGATTTGTTATAAACATACGTTGGTTTAAATGTAAAAATAACATCATATACAACTTTTTTATTTATTGTATTGCCGGATGTATATATGTTTCTAAACTTAAATAAGTCATTCGTTTTTAAATATATGCAACATTTAGTGTGTTATTTTCATTATTTAAAGGTGGTACAGGATTGTATGAATTTTCAATCGGCTTGGGTTTGCTACAAAGATCTATATATATATATATATATATATATATATATATATATATATATATATATATATATATATATATATATATATATATATATATATATATATATATATATATATATATATATATATATATATATATATATATATATATATATATATATATATATATATATATATATATAGGTATATAACAAATAATAGGTATATCATTTATATGAACACTCACTTCCATAGCGCACTTTGTCGCGTCCAGACTTTTTATTATGAGTAGCAGAATGTTCGCCACATGATTGTGCACTTATTTTCTGATGCTGGTTGCATTTTCGCGCATTCACGGTTTTTCAAATACCTAGTAATACTTTAATTCTTTATAAACTCAGTGGGCAGTTCTCCCGACATATAACATTTCTCAATCTGCACATTTTTATAATATTAATAATAAACTGACAGAAAAATAAGGTTGGAACTGAAATGGTCTCAAAAACTTTTAAAAATTTTAATTACAATTTGGACATATATTTACTATTTTAGTTTAAGTATGTTTTATGAAAATTCGCTGCCATAACGCACTTGCTGCGGCCACATTTTTTGTTTTTGTAGACAAATCTTATTAAGGCGACTTTTATTAATTTTTTCAAATATATCAGAATAAAAATGTGTGCTTTTGTAAAGGTGTGACTATATATGCATCAAGATATTTAAGATTCTCGCTTATTAACATTTGAAATATCTTTATAACTCTTTGCAACAAAGCAGTTGCTGTATGTAGATTTTTTATACTTTTATTTACTATTTACTATTTTTAAAAATAAAACTCGCTACCACAAGTAACTTACTACATACCAGTTTTTTAACAAATATTTACTGTTTAACAACAGGAATTTTTTATGCAAATTTGTTACCATTACGCATTTGCTGTGCCCACACTTTTTTCTTATTGCCAATCGACAAATCTTATCAAGTGCCTTTTATTTATTTTTCTCAAGTACTGGAATAAATGTGTGCTTTTTTGAAGGCTTCACTATATATGTACCAAGATTTTTGAAGATTCTAGCTGAATGGGAAGGATTTAAGATTTGAAATGAGTGAAAAACATTTTTTTAATACTTTTATTTACTACTTGATTACCAATTTTTTAATTACAACTCGCTACCAAAACGCATTTGTTGCGTCAACGCATTTTTGTTATTGCAAATGGATAACTCTTATTATTTATTATTTTTTTTTCCAATATCAGAAAAAATCTGTTTGTTTGGCGATTTAGGTTTGCTTTAAAATGGTCTTATAAATCTAAGACAAGGGTTATTTTAACTTAATCATAGGTATACTATATCAACACGCAAATGTGTTAAGCAAATTGCCTATTGCATAAACTTTCAAGACTTCAGTGAAGAAATAGACTCAACCAATAAATTATTGAATGTCCGCCTAACTGAATTCGTGTATGCAGGGGTTGCATACATGGTTTTTGTGGCCCACTTATGCGCCAGCGTGTATATGCAGAGGTGATTTTAGTTTGTAGTTTGCAGAAGGTTTCACAACTTACATACTAAAGTTTTTTTTTTAATCACTAGTAATGTTTTAATGCAGATTTAATGTTGGTCCTTCATAGTAGAAGTGGTGAGTCACATAATATTGAGCAGTCTGTGGAAGTGCCTGAGGAATGCAGATTTGATATTAACATCAAGTAACTCTGCAGCACTGGTGAAGGGCCTGACCACTAATGTATGTGCTGGCTAATAGACCGTTGGCCGGCAGCCGGCAAGGGTTCCTATTGTTACTAAGCTCATAATCACCAGCTATGATGCCAATACTGGGGCAGGATTAAAGGTCAGCTGGGAAGCTTTCCGTTTGTTTATACCTATCGTCAATGGTAACGTACGCATTAAATTGATGTCTACAAAAACATGTATGTTTTAATATTAATTATTAATTACTTTAAAAATATATCTTCTAAATGCTCTGACAGACCTTAACGCTGAACAGATTTTCTTGCCTAACGAATCAGTTCTAGAAACGTCTGTTGCACAGAATTAAATTAAAATAATTATATCATAAGTTCCGCATCGCTGTGATAATCTACTGTCGTCAGAAACACTTTTTTGTTAAATGAATTTGGGGTTGACACCTTGATTACAAAGAGAATTAGTATCCAGCTCCTTCATAACCAATGCTGTTAGGTCAGTCCTAATATTTAAATGCATGTTTTTATTAAAATCTCATGAAACGAAATACTATGCCATTTTCAATGTTAAAGCGTAAATTTCAATCAATTAATCCCTTCTTCAGTTTCTTCTTACATGTTAAGGATCTCCTTCCGCCTATTTTTTCCTCTCTTTTTCCTGCTAAAGTCTGAACCAAGTAAAAGAACTAACAATTATCAAAGTCTGTGGCTGATAGATAACCTTCCAATGCCATCCTTTTCTCCGAACTCACACGCACACACACACGCACGCACGCGTGCCGGCACGCACGCAACCACCCACCCAACCACCCACCCACCCACCCTTTTTTTTTTTCCTTCACGTTTACCATACTTACACGCGTTTAAGACGATGTGGAAGTAATATGTTAATGAGTGATTACCTACTGCAGATTCTTACTCCTAACTGTTAACCAAAAAAATCTTTGTTGCTTGTCAGTTAGCTAACATATTTTTAAACAACTAAATACAACATTAAAGATACTATGATGTTATAGTGCAATTTTGACTGTTTAACAGTTTAATTAAATAAATGTTTTTCCACGATTTGCATACAACTCTGAATAGCGTTTATTCTTTATTCACATAGGCAACGTTGCTGAGTCCCATAACGTATAAAGCATAGAATGTATATTTCGAGCGAGCTAAACAGCGCTATATCAACATATACAATACACATACACAAAGTACGCAAAATATATAAAGTTTGAGTTTTTTTTTTCGAAATTACTACCCCTCTCTAGTTTCTCATTAAAGTGCTAAGCAAAGTAACAAAATAGACATAACTGAACCTTTATATATGTTTCCTAAGCGACGGGTTGAACAACGCTCTGCGGATATAGTGGGCTACATAACATATCATCTATATGTATATATATATATATATATATATATATATATATATATATATATATATATATATATATATATATATATATATATATATATATATATATATGTGCGTGTGTGTGTGTATCTATGTATACAGGGTTGCACATAGAATTGCTAGTCATCATGCAATTGGACTGTTCTTCCTTGCGGGAACTTTCAACGGGTCTACACTATCTACGATTATTACGAGAATATATTGTGCCCGTTACCAGAGAATCGTTTCAAAATTATTTCCCCAATGTATACTTTCAACAAGATGGCGCCTCACCTCATTTCAGTCGAGAGATAAGGGGATACCTTAATATGACATTTCCTAACTGATGTATAAGCTGAAGAGGACCTATTGAGTGGCCAGCTAGGTTTCCAGATTTGTCTTCACTCGATTTGTTTCTCTGCGGTCATTTAAAAAGCATTGTCTACAACGATTGGCCTGTGAATTTGGAACAGTTACGAGACCGAATTGTGATGGCCTTTCAACAAGTTCCTAACTAGAACATTGTGGTCGCCATCACAGTGCGGAACCAGGTAGTATGTTGTCATGGCAGCACAAAATGTTATAGATATAGACTGTGTACAACCAACTCACGAGTTTATAAATTATCAGCCCTGGCCCATTTCTTCCCTAATACAGAGACAATATATGTAAGGCTAGATGTCAGCCAGTGTGGGAACGCATGCAGACAGCACTGAAAGTGGTGGAAAAGTGAACGGTTAGCCAAGGGCTGGGGGTGAGCCCCGAGAAACCAACCGTCATACCGTATACAAGGAGGAAGAAATGGAAGAGCCACATAGCTCTCACTCTACACTGTAGAAACATCCCAATGGCCAGGGAGGTAAAATATCTTGGGGTCGTATTGGATTTTAAGCTAACCTGGAATGGTCACGTTGAAAAAATACTACATAAGGCAGTTATGACCCTAGCCGTCGCTAGGCGGCTATATGGAAAAACGTGGGGACTAAGACCTAGTGTGGCCGTTGGCTGTACACAAGGGTGGTCAGACCATCGTTAACATACGCAGCACTGGTATGGTGGCCTAAGGTGACACAATCCAGTGCCACACAAAAACTAGGCAAGATCCAACGGATGGTTTGCCTGGGAATCACAGGAGCCATGACTTCAACCCCAACAGCTGCCATGGAGGTTGTCTTAAAGTATTAAGAAACCACTCATTAGGAAAGGACACTCTTTCAGAAAAATCAACCGTTACAAGCACGCTTATAGTCATGCAGTTCTCTAAAGCTCACGTGGACAACGAGGTAGTGTTCTGGATGGAATCGATTCTGGTTAGGTGGCGCTGTTGTTCAGACGTGAACAATAATTCATTAATTTATTATTTATTTTTTAATCTCGGTTTGTAATCGAGTACCTATTATTTGCTTCAGAATGCAAAAAATTTCTTGACTCCAGATGTTGTATGTGACATACTTAAACACCTGTGGGTATGAAGTGCAATGACATTACGTTTTGCTGTAATAAGCTGAATTTACAACCGACTTTTAAATCAAGTAAACATAGAAAGCCCTCTGTCAGCACATTGCTTCAGTGTGTTTTCCAACTTCAATCTACGAATGCCGTAAATGAGCATATATAAGACTGTTTTGCCATGAATTAATTAAAAGCATTAAATGTAACATGTAAATGTCCCAATTGTTTTAGAACTAAGTATTTACCATTTTAAGATCACTTGTATATTTCATTATATTCTCAATAGAAACACATTTGGTTTTGAAACCACTTAGTAGTGTAATTTTTGCAATTGGTAATATATTCCAATATCAAAGTCTCCAATTTACCATATGTTCACTGTAGTAAACCATGTCTGGCGCATGACAATTGCGGTAATAATAAAGGCAGTAATGCCTCCAATAAGCGGTAAATTATTTAGGTGACATTCCTCTCCATATGTGACTAGATAAATCGTACGGTTATCAACAATCATTTCGTCTGCTGCCAGTGACAATCTTTGCACCAGGCAGCTCATCTATGGGTATGTCTCACGAGACTTCTAGCTAGTGGTGCCAGAAAGCCAGGAATGGACTTAGCAAAGCACGTATTCTTTACAGTGGGTCGCCGGATACGCGGTGGTGATGGAGTGTTCTCGCACGTGCCATCGTCGGACCAATCTAATAGGGTACAAACGCCTCAACGCAAAAGTCAACAGATTTGAAAGTGTAATGGGACGGGTGAGGAAGCACCATTTAAAGGTCAGCCTAAAAAGGTGCACTGAGATGCAGAGTAAGAGCATTAATGTGGCTCGTCTACTAAAGAGAAAAAATGTTATCCTCGTTGGGGTTTTGCAGGCAGAAGCAGGCTCTTCGCCAGAGTGAGCATATAGTGTGTGTGCGCTTAAATTTCTAAACCATACTCCTCTGTGATAAAGTACACACACACAAACAAGAAAAATTACACTATACACTAGGAAATGTTATCTTGCAACAGCTAATGTATTAAGTTGTTTAACTGTCATAATAACCCTGGAGTCTCAACATAATAGATCTGTACCGAAATATGACACCCATTCATTTTAGCTAAAAACAAAACTTACTAAATATACACAAAATTATGTCTGTATATCGTTTTTTTTTTTTAATTTTATAGTAAACATCCAATGTTTTTCAAAAGAACGCTATTTCCAACCAGCTTAGTTACTTTGCTCCGAAACCAACGTCAGTAATAAATTTACAATCAATATTCCATATTTATTAGGAGTGTATTTAGAAAAGTGAACTGAAACTGCACAAGGCAAAAACGGACTCAAATGGAAGTTTGATAGATAATGTCTCAAAAATTTGTTCTTTGACTTTAAAAGCGGAACCATTTTATATTTTATGTCATAGTATCATTATATAAGATGCACCTGCAGCACCAAAAAACTAAAATTATTTGAACAGTGTTGAAATAAGTTTTTCGTGGTGATTTTTATACTCACCCATCACTCCATGCTGCATTCCATTCTGATTCATTACCCCAAGGATTGCGAAGTCTAAGAAGCGGTATTTTTCCCGACACATTTGGTGTTTCAATGTCCACATATTTTACTCTAGTAATACTATAGGCATGACCTCTGACCAATCCTTCATAAGTGCGAGCTTCTAATACTTGCGGATCCGGCTATAAGTAAATTATTTTTTACCTTTAACGTTTGTAATAATAATATATTTTTATTTGCTCATCAAAATAATACAACCAAATAGTATAATATTGAGCAAAATTTTCACTCTAACACTACATAAAATTAGAACGCAGAATACATAAGAAACACTGTACAGAAAAAAAATCTGTTATATATACAAAATCATTGTTAATATAAAATTAAAAATCACCTGTACATATATTTGTAAAGATAATACAAATAAAATACACACATGCATAAAGAACGTGCTGTATAGATAAACTCATTGTGAATACACACATACACGCAAGCGTACATTCCTCTCTCAAACGCTTGTTGACTAAAATACAGGTTGTTGAAGTTCTACAAAAAATATATAAATGTAGCCATCGTGAGTCCAAAAAACATAATATTAGGGAATGACTGCATAACTAAGAATAATTTTTTATTCGAGCTAAAGAAAAACATTGTCGCCAGCACATTATTTCCAATTTGATTAAATGTCTGGCTTGAAATCAAACAAACATTATTATCTAAGTGAAAATTGGAATCTGTGATGAGCACTGATAAGTACACTTGGAGAACCCAAATCACAACACATCTTTTTAAAAACCTGAATATCGTTTCACTAACAAAGTTGGTATAAAAGGTGATGTTTAGTTGTAAGTAGTTTAGAATTTTTTATCCTGTGATGACGCTAAGTTTGTTAGTGAAACGATCGTCAGGTGTTTAAAAAATGTGTTGTGGTGATTTGGGTTCTCCAAGTATACTTTAGCACATTATTATTTTGAGTTTATTAACAAAAACAAGCTTAAGATAAATTACAAGTAAAAATTAAAACGTCAAAATGAAGATAATACGTTAACAAAAATCGCAATAGTAATAAAAAATGTAAATCTTAATTACAAAATATGCTCAAGTTGTTGGCTGTTAACTTATATGCATAAGTTAATGTAATGAATAAGGGACTGCCTTGCCCCAAACAGAACTGATACATCTTGGCTTACAAGATCCAAAGCATGCAAAATGCGTTCTGATAGTTCCTGTCGAGTTTCCACAGAGTAGCATAAACCTTGTCTTTCATAAATCCCCAGACGTAAAAGTCAAGGATGTTAAGATCAGGTGATATTGATGGCCTTTTTACTAATGTTACCTAGCTTTGGCCTTGGCTTTCTAGCATAAAATCCCAACAAGTTAAATTTATTTTTCTCTAAAGGGTGCCACATAGTGATTCCAGACAAAAGTATATTATTATTATTAGGAAATCCTATGGAATTTATTAATTTGACACAAGAATGTCAAAAATATTAAAAAAAGATAAATAGATAAAAAGACGCTTGTAATTGCAATAAAGACATTTCATTTACACAGGCAGATTCGTCAGCAAGAGTTTATTCGTTTCGTCAAGGTTTAAATTTTAAGGTAGCGGCATTTTTGAGATATCTTGAAAAAACTGACTTGAAAGCGCCATCATCAAATGGCTTTACCTCCCGTAGGAAGCACTTTTGGATAAAGGTAAATTAGGTTAAATAGACACAAATCCATGTCTACTATCCAACATTTCAGTTTGGAAGGATTGTTTCTGGACAGCCTATATACAGGCGTCCCATTTATGCTTCAAAACAATCCGTGTGCTGGTAACCACCGCTAAAATAATGTTAGTTTGTCGTACAACATTTTTCTCTTTGACTGAATCACAGGTGTTGAAGTTCTATAACAACAAAAAAGTTCGGGACGCAGCATGTGCGTTATGGTAGTGAATTTTCATTAAATGCTTCAAATTTGAATAACTCAATTTTGTATAAACTTAGAAAGTGGAATTTTGGTATGTAGTAAGGTCTTTCACAAGGCAACATATTGAATGAATTTCATCAAAATACCTTTGTAATTTTCGGAGAAAAATTTTTTTCGTAAGAAAACTCAAAATTTTCCCGGAAAACCTTGGCCCGTTTACCTGGCTAACGTACTTATCCAAGCCATTGATAAAATAAAGATTTTCATCAAAATCGGTTTATAACTTTTTGAGTTATCGTGCGGATACACACATACACACACGCACGCACGCACGGACGCACGCACGCACGCACGAACGCACGCACACACGCACGCACGCACGCACGCACACACACAAATATATATATATATATATATATATATATATATATATATATATATATATATATATATATATATATATATATATATATATATATATATATATATATATATATATATATATATATATTGAAACTGACCCAGGATATGGGTTCTAGGGGTCCTAGTTCGCGCTCATTTAAATTTTTTTTTGAAATGTCTCACCATCGATGCCTCTGTATTAGTGAATTTTTTTAATGAAAATTCACTAAAATAGTATAGGAAACTAAAAATTTTTCCTGAAAAAAAATGTTACATCAGTGTTTTTTTTTTCAAAATCCCGTCCAACGTCCAATTACAAAAATTATGGCCTATTCACTAGAAAATAATATTATTGTTAAATTTTTCTAGAGTTCACAGTTTTCAAAATAATAACGGAAAGTTACTGCATAACTAATGCAAATTTTTTATTCGAGCTGAAGAAAAACATTATTACTTGTACATTATTTCAAAGTTGATTTAATGTCTTGGAAACAAAAACACATTATTCTGAAATTGAAAAAAAAACATGCTTAAGATAAATGACAATAAGTGAAAATTAAGAGCTGAAATTAAGAAAAAATCGAGATGGCCCTGGAACACAACTTTCTATCATGTAGGACAGATGTCACTAACATAACAATAAAGCGGGATTCTGCTGTGAATCTAGTTCCTAGGCAACAAATATCAGATAGTTAAATTAATAATCATTTTGTAATATGTTTGCAAAATGTCATACAATCAGCCCACATTGAATGAATTAGCCAATATGCATTTGATATACGAAAAATGCAGTTACAATGTTTCGGCGTCGGCAAGGTGGTAGGCTGAAAAGCGTCCCAATAGATAGATTCCTCATTAAGGTCCTTTCCCGGCTGTTGATAGACGATTTCAAGAGAAAGAAACTTTTTTACATCCTACCATTGAAGATTCTCGTTCACACTTTGTTCGAACACCAAATTTTGTAAAAAACGTTTTGAAGACTGTCGCAGAACACACACATATTAGTGTTAAGCGTATAGATGCAGAGTTGGAAGTTCAAAAATCTTACAGTACTTTTTTGTTTGTGTGCGTATCTGTATAACAAGTCTTACTAATTTTTCTGCAAGTTCACATTTTAAAAGCTCCTGTCTAATTTTTATATCCTGCTTTGTTAAGATCCAGCTCCTCGAGCCGTACATTACTACATTGTAAACACATGCTTTAATAAACTTATTCCTTAGGTGCATATTAAAATGTTTACTAGCAAGAAGAATACATCGTTTGTTAAACCATTGTTCTGCCATGGCGAGCCTTATACATAGTGTCACACCTGTCTATGAAAATTAAGTTGTATGAACTCGGTTACTTCTATGGTACCAACCATCTTGTAAAGTGTGTTGGTAACAGTGAACACCCTGGAATTATATTTCTAGAAGGGACCAGAAGTGAATGTTAGTTTGTCGTACAACATTTTTCTCTTTGACTGAATCACAGGTGTTGAAGTTCTATAACAACAAAAAAGTTCGGGACGCAGCATGTGCGTTATGGTAGTGAATTTTCATTAAATGCTTCAAATTTGAATAACTCAATTTTGTATAAACTTAGAAAGTGGAATTTTGGTATGTAGTAAGGTCTTTCACAAGGCAACATATTGAATGAATTTCATCAAAATACCTTTGTAATTTTCGGAGAAAAATTTTTTTCGAAAGAAAACTCAAAATTTTCCCGGAAAACCTTGGCCCATTTTCCTGGCTAACGAACTTATCCAAGCCATTGATAAAATAAAGATTTTCATCAAAATCGGTTTATAACTTTTTGAGTTATCGTGCGGATACACACATACACACACGCACGCACGCACGGACGCACGGACGCACGCACGAACGCACGCACGCACGCACGCACGCACGCACACACACAAATATATATATATATATATATATATATATATATATATATATATATATATATATAAGCGAGCCGAAGATAGAGGGAGTCAGTCAGTAGTGAGTTAGTGTTGGTGGAATCATAGAAGGCGTATAGTGAAATATAGTTCTATGGACATTTAGTAATAGAGAGAAATATTTTAGTTGATTACTAGAATTACTTAGAAATGAGATTTGGCGACCCGCATTTACAACAGCTATATCAAACTAGGCTGAAAAGTCACTGTCAGAAATCGGGCGTAAGTCTGCAACAATTTGAAGCCGATGTTGCGAGACTAACACGATCAGCTTACACTACAGCTCCGGTGGAATGTTTGAACCAGCTGTCGCTGCAAACATTTATTGATGGGATCGGTGATACTGGCACTAAACAGGCTCTGAGGATGGCGAGATATAAAAACTTGAACGATACTTTGGCACATTCGCTAGAATTTGAAGCTGCCAAGCAAGCCTAAAAAAACAACGTGAGAGTCACAGTCTCCAAGTCCCAGAGGAAGAAAATAAAGCAGATTCATGTGAGGTCATGCAGCTACTAAAAAAACTAGTAGAACAGACAAAGCCCACGCCTTATAAGGAGCCAACGCAAGGTTATTGTGCAAGTGCCATACATTGTTGGAACTATGGCAAGGTGGGACACATAAGAAGTGCATGACAGGTTCCAAGGTCATCATCAACTAATGCAGAGGAAAATTAAATGCAGCTAGCTTAATGTTCCGACAGCTGGCTGTCCACCACACTGCCCCGAAGTGGAGTTTGGAAGACCAAACAGCGAGTTATTGTTGCCGCCATATCAGACCCTATTATACTTGGTCTAGATGTTGCAAGGTCATGATGTCAAGTTAGATCTCAAGAACAATGTTTTGAGTATCGGTGATGAGGAAGTAGTTATGTTGACTGTCAATAACCTTGCAGTTCAAAATGTCACTGCCAAAGAAAATGTCATTGTGAGAGCCCAGAGTGAGAGTATTGTCCCAGTGAAGATAGTTGTAGATATTTCGGGACAAGTGGTGGGCATTATAGAACCAGAAGAGAATGATATTTTAAGAAAGCTCTACTCGTCGGTAAAACTCTTCTCCAAGAAAAAGCACTGGCAGCTGTCAGAATAGGATTGCTAAAGGCTCTGAAATCGGAACATTTTCGCCGGTAACCATCACACGGCGTTGCCACGACCAAGAAGGGCCAGTCTCGTCCATCCCGGATGAACCACTTCCAGAACATCTACGTGATATCTTAGCCGAAGATAGTGGAAATGTTTCTCCACAACAAAAGCAAGCAGTGGCTAAATTGCTGCCCAAATATCACAACGTTTTCGTAACTGACAAGAACGATTTTGGAAGAACAGACCTAGTTTTGGAAGAACAGACCTAGTATGCCATGACATTGAGACTGGGACATCTGTACCAATCAAGCAACCACCGAAAAGGGTACCATTGGCGAAACAGCACAAATTTGACACTATGCTAAGGGAGATGCAGCAGGCACGAGTTATAGAAGCATCCCAAAATCCTCTCCAGTGGTGTTAGTTAAAAAGAAAGATGGCTCCACGAGGTTTTGTGTAGATTACCGCTGGTTAAATAATGTCACTAAGAAAGACAGCTACCCACTTTCCAGAATTGATTATACACTTGACACACTGGGAGGCGCAAAATGGTTTTCGACATTGAACTTGAAAAGTGGCTACTGGCAAGTCGAGATCGAGCCCAAAGACAAAGAAAAGACTCTGTTTACCACTGGTAGGGGACTGTGACAGTTCAACGTCATGCCATTTGGGTTGTGTACAGCTCCAGCCACGTTTGAGCGTCTACTGGAGACAGTTCTAAGAGGTCTACAATGGAAGACATGCCTCGTGTACCTAGATGACGTCATTATCTTAGGAAAGTCGTTCGAAGATCACATGAAGAATGTCGAACAAGTGTTTCATAAACTGCAGGGAGCCAATTTGAAACTAAATCTGAAGAAATGCTCTTTCAAAAAGCATTCCAGTATTTAGGCCACCTTATCACCTCAGATAGAGTCAAAACCGACCCAGAGAAGACAGACTGGATTATGAACTGGGACATCAGCTGCGAAATTTTCTGGGCCTCTGCAGATATTACAGACACTAAAGGGGTTTCTGTTCTTCACCAATTCTGACATACCCCCCAGCGTGATCACAGGCTTATTGTGGACACAGACGTGTGCAATGTTGGCATTGGAGGTGTTCTTTCCCAAGAACAGGGGGGCCAAGAAAAGGTTGTAGCGTATTTCAACAAAGCTCTGTCCAAGGCATATAATAACTATTGCATGACGAGAAAAGAACTTCTAGTCATTATCAAGACGTTGGAGCATTTTCACAAATATCTATATGGTCAAGAGTTTCTTTTGAGAACCGACCACGCTTCCGTACGCTGGCTTCTTCAATTTAAAAATCCAGAGGGACAGATGGGGAGGTGGCTTGAACGCCATCAAGAGTACAATTTTACCATCGACGACCGCCGTGGACGACAGCACGGTAATGCCGACGCCGTATCTAGGAGCTATTGCCCACCAAAATACAAGCATTGCATCTGCCGAAAACAAAGAAGAGTTGAATCTCAAAGTGTGTAGGAGGACAACGGTGCAACCAGCTAACCGTTGGGACCCGCAGACGGTAATGGAGGACCAAAAAGAAGACCCTGATATCCAAACAGTCTACAGATGGAAGGAGACTTGCCACGAAATACCCGCTTGGTCCGAAGTTAGTGACAAAAGCGTTGCCATCAAAAGTTACTGAGCCCAGTGGGACTCTATTGAAATCAAAGATGGTCTTCTGGTCAGGAATTGGGAGCCAGAGGATAGAACTCGCATATTGAAGAAAATAGTCCCTCCGTGGCCAAGAGTTAGAGACATAATCGAGGAGATCCATGGCAAAGCAGGTGGAGGCCATTTAGGGGCGTATTTCAATTTATCTTAACAGACTGTCCAGTATGCTATGGAATATCGTTTCTGCTTTTTGGATAAGCACTATATGATCAGCGGTTCTTACACAGTGAGATGTTTATCCATTCGTTTTGCCTCTTACTGTATTTTCCTTGAATAACGTTATCAGGAATTCTATAAATAGGTTAATAAAGTACGGAGACAGCGCGCTTGGCTCTCTTAATCTCTTTATTATCTTCGCTTCCACGTTGCAGCCGTTTGCATCTAGAATAATCTGCTTCTTATACAATTTTAGAATAACATGTGAGAAAGGAAGAAAATCAAGGCAAAATTTAGTAGGAAACTTAGCCAAGTCCAATAAGCCTATGAAGGCAGAGAAATAGTAGCAGCAAAAAGGTGATGCTACTTTCGAATAAATGTCACAAATTGACCTTTTGTAATTGTTATCGACAAAGCCATAATTGTAATTTCAGACTGATTGTGTCATTGCTTTTCGTACTTAGTATGTAAAATTAAATTTCAGAAGGTGGAGACCTATAAGACCTCGGGCTATACAAATTGTTGTTTGATTCCCAGGGGATTTAAATTATTAAAATATTAAATCAGCAAAAGTCAATATTTTTGTAATTTTTAAGTCTTTGCTATACCCATTTGCTTTCAAAGTTGATTTCTAATATTTTAGAATAAGTTGAATTAGATCCTAATTTAAATAGTTCATATATCACAAAGTATGGTTCTATAAGAAGCTTAAATTTAAGCGTGCATTCTATTACGTATTTTAGATATTTCATTTTATGACTGATAAAAATTATACAGAATTTTTGTTAATCTATTACTATTTATTTATCACTATTTGTTTTGGTTGTAGGTGTAAGACAAATGTGCTATTGCATGTTATAAAATTTAGAGCACACTCCCAGCAAATAATCATATTTGTACAATGTGGCAACTAAGCACAATATGCTATGGCACTTTTGTATGAAAATGAATTTTCTGCAATACTTTATGGCATTTTTTGACACAACACACCAGAATCCTAAATTGTGGTGAAAATGTCATTGTGTTATTTTCTCAGGGATTCCTTCTGAGCAGGTGTATTCAAATGATAATTAATACAACATGTTGCATAGTGGTGGCACTATAAGCTATAGCTATATCTATAATAAAAACAGTCTGAAATGCTACAAATGTTCTCAAATCTGCGTGCTGTGTGTGTGTGTGTGTTATTGTTTCTGACTCACTTCCTAACGTAGTAGGCATTAACATTTAACCTTTAACATTTTCTTGGTGTTATTGTGATTATTATAAGGCTGTAAATAAATTTGGTGTCCAGTCTCCTATAAATTAATCTATCTAACCCTTACTTAACTTACTTCAATGGAACAAGCCATTAATGAAGAACGTTCATAAGCTTTTAACATTATCTGAAACAAGTTAGGGGGACAAGCACTTAATTCATACATCTCAGTTACGCCTCCTGTAAAATCTTCCATTGCTTCACATGTAGATCCTCCTTTTAAAGCTTCATAAGAACCATGTAATCTGAAACAAATATGCTTAGTTAATACAAAAATAGCAACTGGAAAAATATAACAGAGAAAACAGGCTAATTAATTTTTTTCAATGAAACTCTTCCCTAAACACTATAACCGCAATGAATTAATTTGTGTGTATTGATTTTTCATACTGCTGAAGTAGGTAAAGATGGGGGCTTCTGAACCACCCACCACCACGTGTATGTGTGTGCTCTCAGGAGTTTTCGTTAGATGGTGTTAGGGAACCTGTATTTGTAGGGTTATTCATGCATTCTTTGGTGTTAGATGAGCATATGGCTGAGATTACAGATTTCATTATGTCTAAACTAACTAAATGTGACAGCCAACGATCTTCTTATTTTTGTTAAATTATATATATATATATATATATATATATATATATATATATATAATATATATATATATATATATATATATAATATTTTAATGTCTTTATTATGTTTGTATAAATAATTGTATTTTTTGTATTTTTATAAGTATATGAATGTTATATGTTAATGTGTAATTATTATGTGTTTATGTTTGTATTTTTAGAGAACTATTGTGTTTTAGAAAACTAATTACCTTTTAAATAAGTGTGTAATTGTGTATAATTTGTATATTTCGTTATATTGGTTATTTGGTTATAAGTATTTATAGTTTATGCAGAAAAAAAATTTGATTAAATTGATTTTGTAGTAAATTTATGACTAAATTGATTGTTAGGGGCCTTCTGTTTATATTAAATATTTTTGTTCTTTGAATTTTATCTGATTTGTCAATTTATTTATAATTTTATTGAATCAACAGTTTCTTTTTATTTTAGGACATTTGTTATAACCCTTTAATGCAAAGCTAATAGTTCTTTTAAATATTTCAAATTATTATTATTATCTCAACTCTTAGTCTATGGAATTTCCCTATTATATTTGATGTATTTATATTAACTATATATATATATATATATATATATATATATATATATATATATATATATATATATATATATATATATATATATATATATATATATATATATATATATATATATATGTTTTGAAAAATAAATATTTACCTGTTCTTTGTTGTTTTTTTTACCACAGTTATTTTTGAGTACCTCTCTCTCTCTCTCTCTACAGGAAATATTTTATTATTGGATTCAGATGTAAACATTCTTACACTTTCCAGCACTAATGGTTCTGTTATTGAACTTGCTTTAATTATGCTATATGCTATGTTAGTCAATGGGAAAGATTTAGACGTAACTTAATAAATTTTAAAACTTTAAAAAACATTTCTTTTATATTGTTAATTATGGATAAAAATTGGACTACAAATTAATTTCTTTTTAATTGTTATCATACTTGGATCTTTTCTAATAAATTTCTTAAATCTGACAGTTTAATGGTAAATACAAAGTTAAATTATTACTCTACTCTAAGAGCTAAAACACACTAGGCGGTTTTCGCCTAGTCGGCCGCCGAATCGGCACCTCTTGTTTGACAATCCAATTGTTCAAAACAGACGGTGTCGCGCCTACTCGGCGGCCGAAGCGGCGGCCCGGCGTACCCTGCCGACGATCATGCGCCGACGGCGGGTTTACGACTCTGATCGGCACATCACTCCGTGTTTGTTTATGGAACAAAACAGACGTAGTGCGTTTTCGCGGCGGTTTCAGTATTTCAGTGTTGCCAGTCCACCTATAAAATTTGCACCAACGATGGAAAACTTGGATGTCGAAAGATTAATTAATGAGATTCATTTAAGACCTGCAATTTGGGATATGCGTTCGGAGGATTATTCCAATAATATAAAAAAGAGACGTTCCTGGGAAGAGATAACTGAGGTATTTGTGAAGGAGAACACAACACAGGATAAAAAAAGAGAAATGGGTAAGTACGCAAATTTAGAATTTATTAATGAAAAAATAAAGGTACATTCTGCATTTTGTGTGATTTTATTTGAGCGTTTTGCCATTCTAGTGGATTAACATTAACAAAGTAGTTAGTAAATTTTTCCCTACTATTAAGAGCTCTAGGATTTCCTCTGCTTAATGAATCGGTACCTATATTTTTTTAAGCTGTTTGCTGATGTTGTGTTATTATCCTGGTGACCATCTCTTAATCTAACGAAGTTGTAGGGTACACAGCAGGCTTTTAATATATCTTGGGCGAAATTAACATCTACGTTAAGTGGTCTGTGGAATATTCTCCATTTATTTACCATTATACCAAATGTGCATTCAATATATCTTCGAGCCCTTAACAATCTATAATCGAATATTTTTTTTTCAAAAGATACATTTGATCCTCCATAGGGTCTGAGTAAATTTTCACATAGAGGAAAGGATTCATCTTCTATTATTACAAATGGATATTCTGTCGAATCTCCTTCGACGGACCTTGCTGTGGTTATGTTTAGTGTACCATTTACCATTTTTGCGTATAGTGTGGAATTTTTAAAAATTCCAGAATCACTAGATTTTTCGTATGAGCCAATATCGACAAATGTAAATAAATAATTACTATCACACATTGCAAAAAGTACCATTGCAAAAAGTATTGCTTATAGTTGTAGAACATAGAACCGCTGTTCGCAGGTTTTATCATTCGAATGTGTTTTCCATCGATCGCCCCTATACAATGTGGAAAATCTGCATTTTTCATAAATCCTTCAGATATTTCCAGCCATTTTTCAGTAGTTAACGGTGGAAAAGCAATATGTCTAGCTTGTGTCCAAATTGCTTTACACACTTCTTTAACAATCGAACTTGCTGTAGATCTTCCGATTCTAAATGCATAGTGCAAATCAACAAATGAACAACCACTTGCTAAATATCTGAAATAAAAAAATACATTGTATCAACTAATTTAATTGTTTACACAGAAGAGTGTTTACTGATTTTTTTAAAGTTTTTATTTGGTCTCATATAACTAATATAACTTATAACTTTTTCAGGCGACATCGTTCAAAAGAAATGGAAAAATATAAGGGATAGGTATGCGAGAGAAGTAAAAGAAAACAAGGGCAAATCAGGACAAGCACGAAAAGGCAAAACTGCCTATATGTACGCCAACCAACTGGCTTTTTTGAACGATTCAATTATGTATCGGTTAACAGATACATCTATAGATAACATGAGTCCTTCCTCTCCAAACCAAGAAACTGGATCGGCATTAGAAATTCCCGCAGATCAGCCTTCTAATGATCCTATTGCCAAAAAAAGAAAAGAAAATTTGGTGGAAAAAATCTTTTGGAGGCAATTGAAAACCACAATCTGCGACACAAACAAAAATTGCAATCCGAAAAAGTGATTTCCTATGAAGACGACGATAAATTATTCTTATTGTCGCTATTGCCTTTTTTTAAATCAATTTCCCCGATTTTAAAATTTCTGCAAGAATGGAAATTATGCAAACAGTCAATAAATTTATGAATATACATCCCCCAGCCCTCCCTCTACATCCACAACAACTTCGTAGTCACAGTCGCGGTCAAGGTCCCGGCCATCAACAAACCGCTCAGCAGTCCTATTTAGGCCAAAGTCAACCTGGCTCTTTTGAAATTCAGCATCCAGAATGCAGCATTCCTACTTTAGCCAAAGTCACCAGCAAAAACCTCAACCTGAGCCTCAACCTGGGCCTTCTGGGATTCAGTATGGACCAAGTGGAATGTAGCCTATCTTCTATAGCCAAAAACACCAACAAGAATCTCAAGCTGGGGTTTCCGAGATTCAGCGTCAAATTGCTGCATCACCTTTAACTTCGCCAAGTAGTTCTTCTGTATATTGCCAAGATGATACAGAAGTGACTCTATTCTAATATCATAATTACTCTTTAATATTTTTGATATTTTTAAATACCTATATGACTTGTTATTTTTATAACAATAAATATATTGTTATACCAATTTTTGCGGTTTTATTTAATGAATAAAAACAAATAATTGTTAGATTACCTTAAAGTTATCAAAAGCTTTTCTTCAACTGGTATGCTTTGCCTCATATTAGCATTTTCTTTACTACAAGTATCTCTTAAAATGGATAACAATTCTTGAAATGATTCTTTCGACATTCTGGTAAAATTGAAGAATTTTTCTGCATCATCGATGAGTTCGGCATACAATGTATATAAATATCCCTTAATCTGCCTCTCGCTTGTTATGGGATGTAACCAATATTTGCGTGGTTTTCTTTTCCTTAATTTTATTATATAGCAAACCAACGGTTGCAAGAAAAAACAAATCATCATCACTCTCTTCGGAAGAAGCCATATTATTATTATACGGAATTTATGCATCAAAAATAAAAATTCCGCTATTATTCCCCTTCCCCGTACATATATAAGGGCCATATGCACACATTATAATAATAATAATAATAATAATATTTATTGTGGCAAAAATTACACAGCCTTGTCAAAAAAATACCAAATATAAGATTATATAACTAAAATTGTGAAATAAACATCAAAAACAAACAAAAATACAAAAGACAAAAGAAACAAATTTACACATATAGAAAAAATGGCATCTTATGTTGTCTCTAGTGGCTCTACTCTATCCACTCAATGTCCATATTGAGGTATTCACTTAAAGAATAAAATGCATACTTCATAAGAGTGTTTTTCACATTTCTCCTAAATTCTCGCTTATGTTTTGATCTTATATTCTGGGGGATTTTATTGAAGAACTTGACACCCCAGCAATTCACCCCGGTTTCAGCTCTTTTTATTCTATGATAAGGAATGGATATGTTCTGTCTGCCTCGGGTACCATATTCGTGGTAATCACCGTTTTGGTTGTAGTCCTCTTGATGTTGGTAAGTATATAAGACACTTTCCAAAATATATGCTGAAAAGATGGTAAGTATGCCTGTCTTCGTGAATAAGGTTCTACAACTTGTACGTCTGTCTACTGAACAGATTATTCTTACTGCAGCTTTCTGTTGCAGAAATATATATACTCATCATGTACACATATGTAGATAACAAAATAAATTTACAATAATAAAATTTACCATCCTATGCCATAAAGTTTTCAATTTCCGCTTTCTAATTTTTTCTCTTTCCTTTTTCTTTTCTCTATTTCTCTTTTTACAAACACAATATTATATCTTCATACACAGCTGAATATTTATGCCGCCATTTATTTATTAAATATTTTATTTCTTCCTTAAAAATTTGCAAATTTAACCAATCACTACTGTAAGAAGCAAAATCAATCATCTTTGCCAATATTAACATGATAAAACTGGCTTTCTTCCCACATTTAAAGCTAAAACTTGGATAATCTTTTAGCTTTGTGTTCGAGCCATCAAATGCATTTAGAACTGCAACCAAATATCCTGAGATTACTGTCATATTGTTGTTGCAGGTAAACAAATGTAGTTTGTCGCCCTTTATGTAATTACATTGCTTACAGCTTGGGATATCACTTAATCCAATTTTAAATAAATATGCATCAGTTATAATCACGTCGTTAATACATTTATAGCACTCACTTTTCATATTATGGTTTAGATTTTTATCAAACACATTTTGATATATAGTTTTAAGTTTTTGTATTTCTGTCACTCTTTCCTGTTCTCTTTTTACTAGTTCTTTATATAAGTTTTTAACATTTATTGTGTCGTTATTGAGAAGAACTGGATCTATGTACGCAGCTTCCATTATAATTCTTTTTAGATGCGGTGCATTTCTAAACATAGGCGAATTCTTGTCAGGTGGGTTTGCTACTTTGTCTAACATAGAGATATAATTTTGAGTATAATTCCCAAATTCTCAAGGTTCTGGCTATCAAAAAGGCATTTGCTTTGGTTAGTGGATCTACTAAATTTAATCCAGCTAACTTTTTCGGCAGTATAATTTGAGCACGTTTTACTCTCCCAATTGTTCGTTGCCATATAAAAAATCCACACATCGATATTGTACGCTTAGCAACCATTTTTGGAATCGGCAAAACCTGGCTGACCTAACACATTTTATACAGTACATGGGTGTTTATAAAATCCACCCTCTGCAATACACTAAAATTTCTGTGCCTAGTGTGATTTGTTATTACGTACATATTACTTGTGACTTTTGACCAATTTATTTTCACTATATATTTTAACGTTTTATTCAAAAGTAAACCATTCATACCTTCTTGCTGTTCCACTTCTATTGTCTGGTCCAATTTTCAGTGCTTTGCATTTTTTTATATTTAATTTCTGTCCGGATAGTAGGCAAAATCTATCGATTATTTGTTTGGCTTGTTCTAATTGACTTTCTTGTAAGCTTATTGTGAGATCGTCAGCATACACACTCATTTCCATATTCTTTTCTTACATCCTCACTATCAAAAGATTAATTGCCAAAGTATACAGCAGCATTGACATAGGGCATCCTTGATGAACTCCCCTATTTACATTATATGGGGATGATATCTTATTTCCGTTCTTTATTCTTGTCATGCTGCCTATATTATGAAGGTTATTTACTATTATTTACTGTAAACAAACTGTTAATTTGCATAATTTGATATTGTACCTTGTTTAAAAAAAAAGTGGCGTCTGCTGGGGTTTTCCACTATTTGCTATTTTCTTGTTTCACGAACTTATAGCATTGCTTGCAGTTTTCTAACAGGTAAATCGTGGTAAATATATTGATTTTACACACTCTTTTGCTTCATTAGGTGTCTTTTTTAACTTTCTTCGACCTTTTTAATAATCTTCTCGTTGCTACCCTACTGATTGTTTTAGGTTCTTGATTCAGTCTTCTTCTTCTCTCAGCCGGATATGCTCAGTTGTTTTTATCACCAATCAACTTTTACAATTAGCGTTTCAAATATACTTTAATTACCTGATTTGCTTTTTTCAGATAAGTCCCAATCACATGACAGATTCACAAAATGAGTTAAAAAAACTACTTCCTCTTAATCATATTAATTAAATGAATGGATTAAATTCAGGTTGGTCAAATATATACTTGTTTAAATTCAAATGCCTAACCTATACAATTTTATCCAAACGTCAAACCTATTTAACACTATTAACAACTTATTTCCTTAATTACTAATCTTACTTTAACCGGTTCCTACTTAGTTTCCTGCTATATCCCTATATTAACACATTATTAGTGTATGGTTAGTTATTTGGGTTCATTGTTATGTGTTTGTACAGGCGTCCCATTTTGGTTGCAATTGCTGGGTATCTTTGTTATTAGTAAAAATAGAACCTTGCGTTTTCGCGAACTTGAGCTACTTTTTTGTGAAATGAAATTTACCGCAAGCAAAATTGTCTTAGCCCTCTTAGTTTCCGAGCTACAGGGCGATATTAAAAATATTGCATTTTCAGGTACCACTTGTATTTTCAGTTGCCTGATGACTTGTCAAAAAGGTAAAAATTACTCCTTTTAGTAGTTTTTACCTAGAAGTTAGGTCGCTTTTTCTAAATATTACTGTTTTGAAATCTTGACCAATCTTTTTTTTTTAAATGGGGCACCTGTATACAATTTGCATTTTCACAAGCTCCTTAAAATATATAGCATTACGAGTCAATTTGAATAAACAACGAAAAAAATTCTAATTTTCATAATTCGAAAACAAAATTTTTCGGTATGCTATGCAAAAAATGCTGCTGTTTATCGTTCACTTGGAAGCAAGTGACAGTTCCCAAAATTTGTTCTGTGCCCTGTCACTGTTTGCGTGTTTCATTTTCAAATTTGACTGTTTTTTTTTTAAATTTATTTATTGTGTGAAGATATGACTATGGCAGTAAACGAAACTTTCGAACATTTTGAGAAATGGGATATCTTAGCTTGTTTAGACTACACTAAAAAAATTGGATACAAATTTGCATAATCAGTCATTGTTTATTGGACATAGTTAACAGACCAACGAGTCTGAATTATCATATGTGTTTATTTATTTACACCGAAACTTGGGTCGTAATAAATAATAATAAATGAAATAAATAATAAAGAAGAAGACATAAAAATCTATTAGTATATTTATATAAAACTCGTTCTATAATAACATTACATATAAACAAAACTATCACTTATTCTAGGTATCTATGAATTTTGTATTTGAATCTTAAGCACTGATGATCCCACATTCTAAAAGCCCCTCAGGTACATTTACATACCTGATTAATCGTTTCAAAGGAAATTCATTCTTCCTATGATAAAGGCATGGTTTTGCCTGCGAAACGATTGCCACAGGACCAAAAAATTGAAATGACCATCACATTTGGACAGTAAATCAGAAGACATTTTTATGATTACTTTTACAGATGTATTTGCAGTATGGAAAAACCCGAGTTTGCTGCAGCAGTTTTACCAAAATAAGCTAGAAAGGGTTCCAATTTCTTGAACTGACATCACTTTGTATCTTATTTTGAAAGCGCAAAGTTCGGAATTGTTTGTGAGTAGTGAATGTTGATCGTGATTTTATTGTACTCTTATTGTGCAGCTGTGTTGGAAATATAAGGTAAGCACTGTTCTTTACAATAATCATTCTTATACGCACCCATTTTTTTAAATGAAAATAAAAATTTTTTCGTTGATTAACTTATAAATTTTAGGATCAGGGTTGTGATTTATTAAGAAATAGTAAAAATAATGAAAAGTAGAATTTTAACTTGTGCTGTATGTTCTGATTCCTAAACTAAATTGAAGTCAATCCATTCTCTTTTTTGTATTCCCTATATTATTGGAATGTTTATTTTACAAAATTCGCTTATATAGAGGTATCGATGGTGAGACTTTGAAAAAAAAAATTTTCAAATTAGCGCGAATTTGTGCCCCTGGAACACATATCAGTCAGTTTCAAAGTTTCAATTATCTCTGTATATATATATATATATATATATATATATATATATATATATATATATATATATATATATATATATATATATATATATATATATATATATATATATAATTCTAGGTTTATAGAAAATTGAGTTATTCAAATTTGAAGCATTTCGCTACCATAACGCACTTGGTGCGTCTCAACATTTTTTAAATATAGGTCCCTTATGTAGGCAGGGTATTGCAGAATTTGAAACAAATGAAATCTATTTGGTTAAATTTTTATTTCTAGATAAATTAACCTTTTTTTTAAAAACCCTGTTACTTTTAGTGATTTTTTTAAATTTGTGGTCCTACAAAAAGAAAGTAGATATCGTGTTTTCTTTTAACTTTAAAGACTGCTTTATATTTTTATTGAAAGCACAAACGTCTTAACCTCTACTAGTTAATTTTTTTCTACAAAATTTGGTAAACGTAAAATGGTCGATATAAAAAATAACAATTTACCATAATACACCAGCAACAGTCGACGCTAAGAAAGGACCTTATATTATATCACATCTGGCCTCTTGCGGAGAATTGATTGGTCCGTAGGTTTTTTTATTTTTGTAACTAGTTCGAGATTTTTTTAATACATATAGTGTATTAAATACTTAGTGTATTAGTGAATTTTCGTAGAAAAAATTCACTAATAGGGAGATCCCGACTTTTGAATTTGGAAAAAATCTTCGCAAATGAGCGCCAACTACGCCCCCTAGAACCCATATCCGGGGTCAGTTTCAATTTGTATATGTTTATATGTATGTATATATATATATATATATATATATATATATATATATATATATATATATATATATATATATATATATATATATATATATATATATATATATATATATATCTCAGCGATAACTCAAAAAATAATGGGCCGATTTGATAAAATTTGGCATGTTCCTTCCTTTTGCTAGTGGCTTGGATAAGTTTGTTAGTCAGGAAAATCGGACGAGCTTTTCCGGGAAAATTTTGAGTTTTCATTCTAAAAAAAATTTTATTTCAAAAAATAAAAAGGCTATGATAACTAAATTTGTAGGTAGGTTTACAATCAAAAAAGTAAACTATACACCAAAATTTATATTTCTATGTTACAAGAAGAAAAGTTATAATAAAATATTTGGTGCCAGATCATTTCTTTGAAAATTCACTACCATAACGCACTTGCTGCGTCCAGGCTTTTTAGTGAATTTTCTTAAAAAAAATTCACTAATGAGGAGATCCCGACTTTTGAATTTTGAAAAAATTTCTTCAAATGAGCGCTAATTAGGCCCCCCAGAACACATTTCCGGGGTCAGTTAAAATTTTTATATGTTTATATGTTTATATATATATATATATATATATATATATATATATATATATATATATATATATATATATATATATATATATATATATATATATATATATATATATATATATATATATATATATATATATATATATATATATATATATATATATATATATATATATATATATATATATATATATATATATATATATATATATATATATATATATATATATATATATATATATATATATATATATACATATGTATCACACCGATAACTCAAATTTGGTGAATGCCTTCCTTTTGCAAATGGCTTGGATAAGTTCGTTAGCCAGGAAAATCGGTCCAGGTTTTCCCGGAAAATTTTGTGTTTTCTTTCAAAAAAAATTTATATCTCCGGAATTAACAAAGTAAGGGCAACCAAATTTGGTACGCGGGTTTGCATCCTTATAGGTAAGCTACATACCAAAATTTAGCTCTGTATGTCAAAAGATAAAAAAGTTATAGGCATTTAAAGAAACATAAATTGAGGTTTTTCACAAAACGTCAAAGTTGCGATTTAAACGTCAAAATTGGCAACATTTAGGAAAAGAACTTGAATCTAATACGGGCTATGGAAATAAAATGTCTCAAGAAGAATGTTTTACAAACCATGAAGTCTTAGTTTCAACCGTCATTGTCCTTCATTTTGATAAAATGTTTCCAGAAAATTCATTTCAAATAGACCCTTTCTCTGACGCTTGGCAGTAGCCTTAGCTATAGAGTTTATCGTTTAATAGTATATAATTGTTGTAGAATTTTCGTAAAAAAATCAATAAAGTTCAATATATCTCTTATTATACAACATATGAAAAAAATTGTATATATTAATTATAGGGTGTCTTGAGCTACATCTTAAAAAATTATTTCTACAATCACAGGATGGCCCATAAGTCGTTGGTGATACAAATTTTCTTTTTTTTTTTAATCAAACACGCCTTATGTTATTGCATTTTTGCATTTTCCATCGAAATATAATGCATGTTTGTAAGAAAAAAAATTCTGGACGCAGTAAGTGCGTTATGGTAGCGAATTTTGATCAAATGCTTAATATTTGAATAGCTCAATTTGCTATTAACCTATAAGGTTGACCAAGAAACGAATTTTTTCGGGAACACTTTAAGATTACTTTCGGAAATTTTTGTACATTTTCAAACAATAAAGTTATTTTGATGAAACATGGCACATTGTTTTTACTATATAGATTATACTGGTAACCAAATTTGATGCCTGCTTTCTTAAAAAAACACACATTATTGCTATTAAAAAATAGTTTTATGAAAATTCACTACCATAACGCACTTGCTGCGTCCAGAGTTTTTTTCTTATTACCGAATTTTTATAGAAAAAAAATCCCTAATGGAGAGGTATCGATGCTGATTGCAAACACTTCTTGAAATGAGCGCGAATTGGTGTTTCATAAGAGGTTGCGATATTGTATTTGAGTACGTTAAATGTCTGTACGTTCCGCCCTTCGGAGGGGGCGTAAAGCCGTCGGTCCCGTGTCCGTGCGATGTCGGGCACATGAAATATCCCTACCTTCTTTAGAGAAAGGCAGGGGTTCGGCAAAATTTCCAAGATAGCGAGGTGAAAGTGCTCTCTGGGGTCGGTAATTGGCCATAGTCGCAGAAATAGATAGACGATTAAGAAAGAAACACACACACACACACACTAATGTACGTATGTCAAATGACATTTGAAATGTTAAATAGATCAATAAAATAGCATTATTTTACCTTGCTCTTACTAAGACAATTTGTCTTAATTTTTAGCTATCTGGAGTTGCATAAATTGAAAGAATATATTGAATGAAAAGCTTGGAAAACTACTTATGTGATAAACTAATAGTAATAAATATTTAGGTAACTTATTTTCGGATCCTTAGAACCTAAAAAAAAATGTTCAACTTTTAGAAGAGGAAGATCGCTGTTGTGGGTCTTTATATTTTAAATTTCTTCCCCTTCCATTTAATAGAATTTCCGGTGCAATACCATCTAAATAAAAAAAAAACATTTAGGAACCATACTGGATTTCCACAGGTCATCATCCCTCTTTATCACTTCTATGAATAAGTCGTTGTTGTCCCCCGTGTAAATGACTAAGAAGCATTTATTCATCTTCGTAATGTTCAACTGACCCTGAATCTAAAAGTGAAAGAAACAAATATAAATTGTCATATATATGTACCTATTTGTTTTACAAACCTGGTAAAAATAATCATGGGTTACTTTTAGACTTATTTCGCCTTCTTTGGCTTCTGAACAGGAGACTAATATCCTTTTTAATAACCTTACATAAGAGATATGCAAATTACTGCAAATTTAACAAGAGATGCATAATTTTCACCTAATTTTATATGAAACACCAATTCGCGCTCATTTCAAGAAGTGTTTGCAATCAGCATCGATACTCCTCTATTTGGGGGTTTTTTTTTTCTATAAAAATTCTGTAATAAGAAAAAAGGCTTGACGCAGCAAGTGCGTTATGGTAGTGAATTTTTAAAGAAATGATCTGGCACCAAATATTTTATTATAACTTTTCTTCTTGTAACATAGAAATATAAATTTTGGTGTATAGTTTACTTTTTTGATTGTAAACCTACCTACAAATTTAGTTATCATAGCCTTTTTATTTTACTTTATATATATATATATATATATATATATATATATATATATATATATATATATATATATATATATATATAAATGGTATGTTAAGTAGCCCACTATATGGACAGAGCGTTGTTCCACCCGTCGCTTGCGAGAAGTATATAACGATTCAAATATGTGTATTTTGTTACTTTACTTAGCACTTTAATGAGCAACCAGAGAGGGGTAATGTCAGAAAAAAAACTAAAGTGTTATATATTTTGCATACTTTGTGTGGCCCTCTATATATTAATATATCACTATTTAGCCCCCTTGATATATACCTGATATTCTTAGCACGTTGTTCAGCCCAGCAGCGTTGCCTATGTAGTTGCGTACTATTAATAGCCACTCACATGTTTTTCTACATTTCCGTGTACCATAAACCTGTATTCTGAATGTATTCTTTGTATTCTGAAGTTGCGTTTATAGTGAAGGACGAATGCCGTCGAAAATAAAATGCTATTAAAAGATGTAGGTATCCAAGTCGTGGAAAATGTTAAGTGTGGATGGCTATTAAAAATTCAGGTAAGTTCTTAAAATTGTCTAAATTATACCATTATATTATAGTTAGTGTCTTTCATGTTGTATTTGGTAGATTAAGAAATAATTTAGCTGTTGACATCAAAAAAGATTTATTTATGTTTTGGTTAGAAGTTACTCATAAGAATATGCAGTAGGTACTAAGTGAAGATTGGAACCTGTTATGAGCACTGATAAATACACTTGGGGAACCCAAATCACTACAAAACATCTTTTTAAAGACCTGACGGTCATTTCACTAACAAAGTTAGCGTTATCAGAGGATGAAAAATGCTTCAATTCTTTTTTTATCCTCTGATGACGCTAACTGTATTAGTGAAATAATCGTCAGGTCTTTAATAATATGTGTTGTGGTGATTTAGGTTCTCTAAGTGTACTTGTGCATTAACTTATTATTTCCATATCGTCTTAAACATGTAGAAGTATAGGTAATGATAATGGAAGCGTAAAATTGATTTTTATTGAGTAAAAAATCTCAAAGCAAGTAATGAAAAACTGATTTTCGAAAAATGACAAATTGTTTCGGTCCGTCTGCGTTAACATTGAAAACTGAATATGTCGTTTTATGAGATTTTTCGAGAACATAAATTCAAATAGTACGACGGACCTAACATTTTCTGAATAAATTTAATAGGGGTTGATCATTTAGGGGTAAAATATTAAATTATTTTGTAATTGAGCGATCGACTTAAAATTTGGCATGCAGGTAGCTGTTCACAAGGGGTTGTCTGGATTGTGTAACTAACATTGCTTTAGGGGGAGGTAGGAAATAGAGGGTTGAATTGGGAAAATTGGCACCTTTTCCATAACAAATCTAGTAATATATTATTTCAGAAGTTTATAGATACAGAAATAGGAATATTACTGAATATCTTACATTTTCTCATGAAATTAAAATCTTTGTTGATTATGGAGAGGTTGAATATTAATTTTCTTTGTAATAAAAGGATCAACCCCAAATTTATTAGATAAAAACTCTTTTTGGTGATAGTGATCATCACGCAGCGATGTGGAGGTTATGATTCAATTTGCAGTACTGTTATAACTTCGGGATGTAACAGTTAACATGATATATTTTAATTTAATGCTATGTAACAAACTTTCTAGAAGTAATTTGTTAAGCAAGAAAATTTTAAGTATTAATAATTAATTAAGTTTTTGTAGACTTTAGTAGTTCTTCAATAGTTGTAAATAAAAGGAATAGCAAAAATCCTAACAGGTTAAGGAATTAGTTTTGTTGATCATTGTCTCACCTGTTGATTTTTTAAGTTAAAATTTTTGCCGATAAAACTTGTTCCCGTAATCTAAAATTGATACGGAACAATCAGCATCAACATGTGCCTTTGCCAAGTCATCCTTGAGTCGCCACAGCCCTAAAAGAGCAACAACAATTTAATAACCAACGTTTTTTTCCTTGTAATTAATACCTAAGGGATATTTTTTATGAGCGACGAGCTAAAGTTAATTTAAGAGTGTCTTGTATATGATTGTGCATGTGTTAAATATCTCTTATTTTTATAGCCTGCTCTGTAGAGGTTAGACATGTCCCAAAAAAGGCGATATTAAATTTTTTCTGTAAATTTGTATAAATAACAAAGAAATTTTGCATAAATTTGGTCTCATTAAATCTATCTGAGTTCTTCCTATAGTGGACTTCTAAAATAAGTGTACTACTCTATTTATATGAACTTCTAGGCTGACACAAGACGTGTACCAGACGGCGAAGGTATCCAAACTGCTATTGGTTATCAACAAAGGCAAGGGTGCATCTTATAACAGTGGAAAAACCTTGGATGAAATAGAATTATCCGATTCAGTAATTTCTGATGAGTCTGATAATTCTGACACTGAATTAAGTATGTATATTTAATTCAGTGTCAGAATGATGCACCCTTGCCTTTGTTGATAACCAATAGCAGTTTGGATACCTTCGCCGTCTGGTACACGTCTTGTGTCAGCCTAGAAGTTCATATAAATAGAGTAGCACACTTATTTTAGAAGTCCACTATAGGAAGAACTCAGATAGATTTAATGAGACCAAATTTATGCAAAATTTCTTTGTTATTTATACAAATTTACAGAAAAAATTTAATATCGCCTTTTTTGGGACATGTCTAACCTCTACAGAGCAGAGAAAAATAATGAGAATAACAATCGAAGCCTGCTGGATGTCTCAGTTATAAATAAAGATACAGTTATCTTAAAGTGTCCAACCAGAGTAATTCTTTTTTTACTGTGCAGATACGCATTTAAATGAAAAAAAAATCAGAAAAAATCTCCAACTAGATCACATGTGGAGAATGTTTTAAATGAAAATAAGGGAAAATTTTATAGCTTGTAATATGTCGAAACCAAAAACTAATTGCCGCCATATTTTACAGATTTAGAATCCAAAGAAACTAGCCAAAAAGATATAAGAAGAAGGTGGACGGAGGAACAAAAAGATCTCATAAATGAGTATTTTAAAGATAATTTCACAAAAAATATTCCTCAAAAAAAAAGGAGAGTTAATTTTGTAGTAATTTTTTTCATATCCACAATTCCACCTTTCCATATTTTTATTACTTTAGGCCAAAATACAATTTTTAAATTAAATATGGAAATGTTAGTAAGTACCTAACTAAAACGAAATATAACAAAACAAACCGATAGTAACAATTTCGGAAGAGCAAACATTTTAAAGTATTAATATATTTTTTAAAAAGCAGATTAAATATAGTGCCCTCGTAATAAACCAACTAAGAAACGTTAAGCTTATTTTAGAAATATTTAAGCCATAAGTTTATTTAAACGAGTTGTAACCTAAAACTTTAAATACATTAAAATTAATAATTAAAAGAGAAAAATAAATAAATAAAAAGTAAAACGTTTTAGACAATATATTTATATTATATTATTATAAATTCATTTTCAAAGATTTAATAAAAACAAAGCAATATAGGATTCACACTATATTATTACGTGCACAACACTTCTTTCACCACGATGTGGCTTCCTCAGCTACAAAAATAAAAAAGTATATAAACATAATCTTTTACATTTTAGCTTAAAAAAGCCACATCGCGATGAAACAGCTTTTGTGCAGGCATGTAATAATATTGTGTGAATCTCACATTCGTTTGTTTTATTTAATATTTTTTAAAATGTTATGTAAAGCCAGTGCTAATGATTGCTACTCATTAATGCTATTCTAGTAAGTGTAAAATAAATTGTCAAAAAAAAAGTATCTTTTCTGTTGGTTCATTTGAGTATCACAATATACTCTCAGAATGTATTTTACTTATATAAGAAATCTAAAATATAGTTGGAACACTAAAAATAAGAAAGCAGCATATTACTCTAAATAAGATCAGAGCGATTTCATAAGGTATGAACAAAGTGCTTGGATGGTTTGACGCTTGTATTAAAGCAGAGGCTTATCAGTGCTCATCACAGGTTTCAATTCTCACTAAGTGAAAAAAAAAACGTTATTATACCTATTTCACTTAGTCACACAAATAAGAACATTTCGAGATGCTTTTTTGTTTTTCCCAAAATCAAAAAAAGGTCGCTTTGTGTTTAGTTACGTATTTTTTTGTAATACGATGTATGCCATTGGCTTAAAAAAATAGCTTTAATCTGTTTTGTAACTGTTTTCCTAAACTCACTTATTTTTACAGGGCGACCGTTTTTCTTTAAAATTTGTTACCTATATTTGATCAAATTTCAAGACGAAAAGTGTTTTCAAATGGACTTATGAAATGCAAAACGCACTTGTAATTCATTTTCCCCTAAACTCAAACAATTCAGAATGCCGCCAGTGTCTACAGAATGGTTTTGTAAACATAAAACTAGAAATCCTTAAGGTAATGGCTTTAGTCCATATACCTGTTAACGTAAAACAAAGTGGTTAGGTTAAACGTTAGAAAAGTAGCAAGATGAATTACCTTAAATATGCTTTTTCCCTTTGTTTTTTTTTTTAATTTAAAAACTCAAGTGGTATCTATACATACTTGTTTACTGGTTAAATAAGATAATAATGGTATGGTCAGAATTTATCTTAAATATAGAGGAGGTTTGAAACATCAGTTGAGGTAAGAAGGAAAATAAATTTTGGTACTGCAAAATCTGCAGTCGATAACGTTTGGAAAGCATATGTCAAACACATTTCAACAAAAACTATTAACTAAATTATGTAAAATAATATATTATGTTTAAATCTCATGACTTATTATATCGACATAATGTATAATTCTATTCCATACTGATATTAATGATAATAATAATTTGTATAGAACTAAACAAAATATATGTCCTGTCTCGTGATTTTTCGCGAAACTCATTTGAAAACCGCGGAATTTTTTGAAAAACTTCTATTAATCAATTAAAAATTAAAAAAGTGCTCTACAACTGCCTTATTAAGAAGTGTCAAATGTATAGTTTTTTTTTAATGTTTCTCTAAAGTCAAGTAATTTGAAACGACGGCCCGTTCGTTTATGTAAAACACGCTTAAAAAGCTGGAGCTATAATGACTCCATTTCCGATTAATTTAATCTATGTAATAGATGCTTTACTCTAAAAATAACTCAAAACACTACATAGTTTATAAATTGTTGCTTTATCTACTCATTTTAATATAATGACCTTTTATAAAAAAAATATGTTAAGTACAGAATTTTTCATCCTCTGATGACGCTAACTTTGTTAGTGAAACGATCGACATGTTATTAAAACTTCACTTAGAGAAAAAATATGTTATTAGTTAATACAAACATGCACGCCACTCGGATCTTTGGAAATCTGTTGTAAAATAAATATTTAAGTATACCAAATAAGTTTCAGTTAATTGTAAAATTTTTCAAAATATGACGCCACAATATAAAGTGCCCCAATAGAGTATAGTGGTTCACAAAGATAAATATTTATTTATTCAATTTTCTTAAAAAGATTGTTTAATAAATAGTTTAACACATGTTAAAAAATGTGAGATACCCTGCCATAGTTGTTACTGTTTTTACCCGACTTTAAAAAAGGAGGAGGTTCTCAATTCGACTTTATTTCTTTTTATGTGTGTGTTACTTCAGAACTTTTTTCTAGGTGAACCGATTTTGATTAATCTTTTTCTATTTTTTTTTTCTATTTGAAAGTTGGTGCTTCTCATGTGGTCCCATATTAATCTGATCAAGATCTGACCAATAGTTTTTTAATTATCCTTAACGAAGTCGGTTTTCTATTTTTTTTTTAATTTTTTATTGTAATTTATAGTTTCCTCTTTCTTCGAGGATATTAAAAGACTACGCAAAGGTTATCTTTTATATCTATATATTTACTTTCAAATATTTATTTTTATTAGAAAAAAGTATTTTTCCTTTTTACGAAATAACTTAAAGTGTCATGGTTATTATAAAAACTATGACGAATTTAAAGATTAGAAACTGGAAATGTGTGAACGAAGGTAAATATAGGTCAAATAATAGCCCGCTGCAAAAAAATTAAATAGTAGTTACATCAGGCATTTACATCGATGATAATTATTAATTTGTTACCTCAGAGGATTTTTCTATGTTGACAAATAAGTACGTTAACCTTTAAAGCGATGCTGCCAAGAACCACATTAATAAAAAAATAAAATCAATATCATTTTAAAGTAGAGTTATTGCCGAGTTCTTCCTGGTAGTAAATATTAAATAGAAATCCTGTTATAAACCACTTGTTTGCGAACAAACACAACTGTGGGTCTAAACACTGTTGCCAGATATTGGGCTACATAGCGTGCGGGTTATATAAAAGTGGTGTATCTTCTTTGGGTGTATATAGTTGACTATCAACGCGCCCTCTTCAGTTAAGTCATTTGAACCAGCTAGTGTATGTTGCAGGTGTAAATACTGCCTTATGAAGCCCAAGCAAAAAGTAGCTGGCTGTCTTGTACACATGTTTTTATATAAGTAGACACAGTCTAAGGGTCGATACGCTGTTCAGCCCGCAAGTGGGGTGAACAACGTTTTCTCGGGCTTCACAATGACTGTTTATACCTTCATTGGGCTACACAATAACCGTTTATACGTCTATATATATATATATATATATATATATATATATATATATATATATATATATATATATATATATATATATATAACATTTTCTCTCTTTGTTTCTTGAACGTTGGTCTATGGCCAATCACCGTCGCCAGGGAGCAGTTTCATCCCACGATCAAGGTAATTTTGCTGAACCCCTGTCTTTCACTAAGGAGGGTAGGGATATTTCATGTGCCCGACATCGCACGGACACGGGACCGACGGTGTTACGCCCTCTCCGAAGGGTGGAACGTACAGACATTTAACGTACCCAAATACAATGCCGCAACCTCCGTTGATGTTAAGTATGTACTGGAAAAGCGAAAGGGGAACATTGGGAATCTAACCCAGTACCCTCCGGTTTAGAGGCACACGTTCTTACCTCTGACCCCCCGAGGCGCTATATATATATATATATATATATATATATATATATATATATATATATATATATATATATATATATATATATATATATATATATATATATATATATTATATTATATATATATATATATATATATATATATATATATATATATATATATATATATGTATTTATTTATTTATTTATTATCACTGAATCACATTAACAATGTTATAAATTATATTGAAGTAAAAAATAACAATTTAATTAAATTGTTTTAATGGTTCATCCACCAATTTTTAGTTGCTAGGTCCTTTACAATGTTACAAATATTATGGTAGACGTAAATAAGTAAGTACAATATATGTACTAATTTTGCACTACAGTAAAGAGATTGGATATGACTGCAAATGTATGGGTTATATGTTTCGCTTTTTAATGTTTATAAATATAATTATACACACACACACACACACACAAATATATATATATATATATATATATATATATATATATATATATATATATATATATATATATATATATATATATATATATATATATATATATATATTGAAACATTCCGGTATATTGGCACTTTATTTGTTTCAGAGGACGGCTGTTTTTAAACCCTTTGATAATTCGTTTCTAATTATTCTCATTTATTTACATTGGCATTGAATATTGATTACGGGCATCGACAAATAATTGAAAGATTAATTTCGTTGCACCTGTGTAATGCCAGAGAAAGATTGTATCTTTGTATTTGTGCACCCTGTGTAAAATTATTTCAATACAAAGAAACTTAAAAATGCCCAATCCAGACGGCCCTTAATTACTTTGATGGCAGGCTAAGTAGAATAAGATACTTAGATGCCTCGCTGTCAAGGCGAAAGTTTGTAGAGACGTGGGACTTTTTCTAGTAACGCTGTTAATGTGCCTGAATACAGATCAGCTGTATAATCTAAGAGATAAACAAACGCCAGGGGTCACAGACAGAGGTTTGAGTTATGTCTGTCACAAGGACCATCTAGAGTGTCTTAGCAGATGGTAAAAGGTTAAAGATTAGCTCCAAATAACGTGTGAATTTCAATCCATCTGAGGTGGTTGTCGTTACATAGAACAGAGATAGGTATAGCCAGTACAAGCACATTATGTGTTTTCTAGCTGTAAACTCGCCATATGTCAAATATGCCGATGCAAATTGAGGCTTTTGAAATCATGGGCATTTCTCTCTCTCTCTCTCTCTCTCTCTCTCTCTGAAAAGATCCATCACTCATTAACACTAGGAATGGTCATGTGTAAATTTTATGCAAACTTTCCACAGTCATTAATTGAAAGTGCATATTCTCCTATTTCAAGTTTATTCAGACAAGGGTTAATTCGAGCATTTATTTATTTTACTTGTTAGTCGAGTGATTAATTAAATGTGTTTTCTTGGGTCACTCAAGCTGAAAAACGAAAAGTTATTAGTCAGAAAAATTTGCCATTTGTACTAAAGCCTGATTACGCAGGCAATAAGTTGAAAAGTAATGCACTTAGACAAATATTCATGAAAACATTGTATTTGCTGATTTGCGGTGTTATTTAACAACACAACCCTTCGATATTTTTTTATGTATACATTATTTCTAAGCAATCGAGATAGCTAACACGTTTCTTACGTAAAAAAAGCTCTTGTTAAATTTCACGTTAACCTGGTATATTATGCAACACACAAATCAATGGAACTCATTTCGGGAATCTTTCACAGTTGCTGAAGAATTGTCAGAACAAGATAATATTGTGCGTTTTAATATGAGCCGTGCAATGAAGCATGCAATTTTAACAGGAAAGGCTGTCCAAAATAACGATACAATTGTCACATATTTGACGTAAGCGAGTATCATATTTTGTTTGTGAATTATGTACCTGGCATTTACCCAATTTTATGTACTTTACAATTAGCCATAAAATGTAATGTGTTTCATACATGCTAGCTTCTTTAGCAAATCAAGGGGCATCCGTAAATAGTAATATACAGGGACGTTCGCAAAATAAGTGAAATAAATGAAGCAGTGGATTAGTAAAATCATGTTTTAATTACAAGAAGGTATACTACAATGTATTAAGGCAGCGAGACAGTTTTTTATGTGGGCCATGTGTTCAAGCAATCGACGAATGTGCGAGCGAGCATGTACGCAACAATTAGGTCGATAATTGTGTAGGTAGCTGATATCTTTTCAACCACAGTGGCTGGGCCTGGAATTCTTTGTTCCCACGCTGGGAGCGTGTCGAATTCATATAAAAGAACGTACGATTGGAACAGATGAGATGAGACTTCATCTGTACCTCAGAGCTGTCTGACTTCTGCTGAAAAGTTCCCTGTGGTTAGTAGGCACAGCATACTATCGCCATGATCGATTCGGGTAGGTTTATGCTGTGTTGAACACTGTGGAGTTCCTAGAACCTCGTCTGAAGTCAGCTAGTTATAGTGCGGAAATTCTATTGGTAGTAGGTGCAGTATACTATTGCCAAGGTCAATTCGTGTCGGTTTATACTGTCACTGAACGCTGTAGGTTTCCTAACGACTCATCTGGGGTTTCAGTTTTCCATAGTGTAAGCGGAGAAGCCACGAACAGAATGTCCGAGTACGCAGCCAACGGTGAGTGTACCTTTAAGAATGACATATGCTATCGGGTGTCCCTAAATTGCACGGCAAAGAAAATGTTTTTACCTGCTTCAACAGTGTTATTTAATACACGTAATATGTTGCCCAATTTGATATATTTGAACAGAAAATTAAACCCTGTAAGTTTATTTGCCTGCATATTATTTAAATAAATTATTTGTGCATCTACATGTCGCCAAATTTGTCATATTTAAACTAAGCTTGAAACCCAGCATTTTAATTGCTTACATATCATACACAGGAACTAATTTTGCATCTAAGTGTTACCAAATTTGTCATATTTAAGCTGAGGTTGGAACCTAGCATTTTAATTGCTTACATAACATGTACAGAAAGTATTTTTGCATGTAAGTGTCGCCAAATTTGTCACATTTAAACTAAACTTGAGACCTAGTATTTTACTTATTTGCATATCATGTAGAGGGGTTATTTGTGCATTAAATGTTGCCAAATTCGATATATTTAAACTGAAACTTGAGAGCTGGGATTTTGTTTATTTGCATTATTGTTATAGGGAAATCATTCGTGCATTTTGAATGTTGCCCAATTTGATAGATTTAAACTAAACTCGAAATCGGGAATTTTATTTGCTTGAATATTAAGTAGAAAAATTATTTGTGCGTTCAGATGTTGCCAAATTTGATATATTTGAATTAAACTTAAAGCCTGAAATTCTATTTGTTGGTATATAAGTTCATGAAATTATTTCTGCACTTAAATTGTTACCAGACCTGAAACTAGGAGTTTTATTTGCTCATACGTTATTTAATAAACTTACTTGTGCATTTAAATGTTTCCAAATTTAATATGGTTAAACTATGACTTGAAGTCTGGAATTTTATCTGCTTGTTAGGTAAAGAAATTATTTCTACATTTAAAGACGTTGCCAAAATTGTTATATTTAGACTAAAGTTAAAACCTGGAATTGTAGTTGTTTGCATATTATATGGAGAAAGTATTTGTGCATTTAAATTTGATACATTTAAACTGAAACTTGAAATCTTGACTGTTATTTGTTTGCATATTAAGTAGGAAAATTATTTGTGCGTTCAGATGTTGCCAAATTTGATATATTTAGATTAAAACTTGAAGTCTGGAATTTTAGTTTGTTTGTATACAGTGTAGAGGAATTACTCGAGGATTTAGACGTTGCCATATTTAATATGTTTGAACTAAACTTGAAATAGGGAAATTTATTTGTTCACATTGTGTCAAAAAATTATTTGTACAGGTAAATGTTGCAAAATTTGATACATTTAAAATGAAACTTAAAGCCTGCAGTGTTATTCGTTTGTGTGTTATTCAGAGAAATTACTTCTGCACCTGAAAAGTTGCCAACTGTAATGATATTTAAACTGAAACTTGAAATCAGAAACGTTACTAGCTCATGCAGAATTTGATGAAATTAATCTGCATTTGAAAACAGAAATCTTGTTCCCGGTTAATAAAATTGAAATCTGAATCGTGAAACCAGAATTATGTAGTTCTTTGGAATATAACTTAGATCTGAAGGGTGAAACCAGAGATATGTAGCTCTTTATAATATAATCTAAATCAGATTCGTAAAACCAGAATTATGTAGCTCCTTATAATATAATTTAAATCAGAATCGTGAAACCAGAATTATGTAGCTCTTTATAATATAACTTAGATCTGAATGGTGAAACCAGAGGTATGTATCTCCTTATAATATAATTTAAATCTGAATCGTAAAACCAGAATTATGTAGCTCTTTATAATATAACTTGGATCTGAATGGTGAAACCAGAGGTATGTAGCTCCTTATAATATAATTTTAATCTGAATCGTGAAACCAGAATTATGTACCTCTTTATAATATAACTTAGATCTGAATGGTGAAACCAGAGGTATGTAGCTCCTTATAATATAATCTAAATCTGAATCGTAAAACCAGAATTATGTAGCTCTTTATAATATAACGTAGACCTGAATGGTGAAACCAGAGGTATGTAGCTCCTTATAATATAATCTAAATCTGAATCGTAAAACCAGAATTATGTAGCTATTTAAAATATAACTTAAATCTGAATTGTGAAACCAGAACTACGTAGCTCTTTATAATATAATTTAACTCTGAATCATGAAACAGGAAAAAGGTAGCTTTTTATAATATAATTTAAATCTGAATCGTAAAACCAGAATTATGTAGCCCTTTATAATATAATTTAAATCTGAATTGTGAAACCAGAAGTACGTAGCTCTTTATAATATAATTTAACTCTGAATCATGAAACCAGGAACAGGTAGCTCTTTATAATGTAATTTAAATCTGAATCATGAAACCAGGAACATGTAGCTCTGTATGATATAATTTAAATCTGAATTATGAAACCAGAAGTATATATCTTATTATAATGTGAATTAAATCTGAATCTGGAAACCAGAAGTATGCAGCTCTTTAGAATATAATTTTGAATCTGAAACTTGAAAACAAAAGGTCCGTAGCCCTTTATAAGATAATTTGAATCTGAAATTTGGAATCAACAGTATCTAGTCTTACAGAATACAATTTTGAACCTGAAACGGGAAACCATAAATATCTAGCTCTACATGATGTGATTTTAAACCTGAAACTTACAACTGAAAGTATGTAATTCCATTTCTGTGTAGTATTGAAACTGAAGCTTGAAGTCAAAAATATGTGGCCCACTTTTAATGCACTTTGAAATTAAAACTTGAAGTTAGGAACCTCATTGTTTTGTATGTTACCTGATGACATTACTTTGTACCTGAAACAGACATATTGGCTCCCCTTTTGTATTAGACTAAAACTTGAAATTGAGAGTATGTGGTGTGCACTGGACGGTTCTAAAGAGAAAGCAAAGGGACATAAAGTAAAATAAGTACTTCTGTGTTCTGACAAAGTTGTGTAATTATTCTCTTTGTGTCTAGAATGACATTCAGGTGAAGCCTCGTTTCACTAAGTGCCACGATCCGAACATTTAAGACCTCCAGTGAAGCATAGTTCAAGAAGGGCTTCGCGATTTATCACAATTTTGACATGAATGAAACAAGAGGGCAACCTGAAGGTCAGTAATTAGTTGAAGGCCTTGCGATACACGTCATAATATTGGGTGAGGTAGTAATAGGTTTGTTACTGTCTCCGCTTAGTCAGTCAACACTGATCTGGCCTGAATTACAACAATACCTTCCCCTTGCGTCTCCTACAGCCTACAGGTCCGAAGCAAAATAATTTTCAAGCGATATTTGGGTGAACCTTCTACTTCTTGACCTGTCAAACCTCCGAAAATCTAAGACCTCCAGTGAGGCTATAGCCCAAGAAGGGCTCGGGAAAAACCTTAACTGTGGCACCATGGAAGTGGAAAAGGCAACCCAAATGTGCAATGCGTCATTTCCTAGTGACTAATGGCCATATGAGAGACGTAGAGGGAGGAGTCGGTAAGCCTCAAGTATATGCCCGGGTGTGGTGTCCTGTTCTGCGGTGTTGCTCAATCAGTCCCACGGTAATAAAGCAAAGACAAACCAAAACTGAAATGTGAACGATGAAACCAATAAAATCTAAATAATGAATATTGAAATGAAAATATCAATCTTTAATTCTATGCCACTGTGGGAACTGAGAGTGGCATCGAAGACCTTGATCCACACCAGGTATCACCCCTCCAAGCAATCCAAATTTTTTATGCTAGTGCATTCCCCATATGTGTAATATTAGGCCCAGCCGTGTGATTTCCCGTAGCAATAGGGCGCCTAGATGTCTGCTTTCATGTTCGTGTCACTGTATTAGTCAAATGGTAATCTTTGTTAAATAAATTAAGTGTTTACGAATTATAGCGTTTCTCTCACAATGTTTCAATCCCATAGTCTGAACAAACACAACCTGGTCCTAACCCTAGATTTTCACGCCCAAATATTTCTCCTGGTAGCCCAGAAAATTAGTCATTCTTAGTAAGTAAAGGTAGAAGCCTTCCAAATAAGGTAAGTGAGTATATTTCAGGTCACCCGTAGTAATTTAATGCAGGGATTAATTGCATTGTTGTTTTGTGATGTAAAAATTTGATTAGCCTTTGGGATATTACAATATATATATATATATATATATATATATATATATATATATATATATATATATATATATATATATATATATATTGTAATATCCCAAAGGCTAATCAAATTTTTACATACATATATGTATATATATATATATATATATATATATATATATATATATATATATATATATATATATATATATATATATATATTTAGTTTAGTTTAGTTTAGTTTATTTGTGTATTAATTTTACAATGCATCTTACAAGAAGTATTAAACTTGTGTCTGCAATTGATGCAATTTGGACTCGAATATAATACAAAAAAGAAATACTGCTCGAAATCTTCTTGACACTGACAAAACTTCAATGTTCGTTTTCCAAATTTTTAATTGAATTAACTGCCCATTATATATATATATATATATATATATATATATATATATATATATATATATATATATATATATATATATATATATATATATATATATATATATATATATAACTACAACTCAATTACAAAACAAGTACATTTTTTTATTTTTTTTAATTTGTCACGTGTCCTCATATAATATTATATTTTCCACGTGTCTTTTACAGAAAATGTATCTCTGAAAATAGTAAAGTTATTGAAATAAAACTTGGTAGGCAAATTGCATTGACATAGACTATAATACTATTAACCAAATTGTAAGTTTTTAGCTAAACGAAAATTTGAGTCATGATCATAACTATTTTTCCCCAGGAGAACAAAGAAGGATACAAGGACTCAAAAACTTTGTGTATGATAAATGAAGTTTTTGTTTTCACACCCAAAGAGAGTCACTCGGGGCTAAGAGGCTGAAAAGTAGCAATACACCAGACATACATTTCGTACGAGAAAAACAAAACGGAACTGTTTTCCCTTACACTTATCAATCTTGTTGCCTACAATTTCATATACCTATTTATATGTTATTTGTCCTTGGTCGTTTTGGTGAATTTTCTTACAAAAAATTCACTAATGGGGAGATCCCGACTTCTGAATTTTGAAAACAAATTTTTAAACTGATTTTATAAGTTCAACTAACGATTCTTTGGGGGGTGGGGTATTAAAATTCGCTATCAAAACGCACTTGCTGCATCAAGCCTTGGTGGTTTCTTCCCAATTATAATAAATGTAATAAATATATAATGTGTAAAGGAAACAACTATATATGTGCTAATGTACTTTATTAATTAGAAAACGGAGCTTTCCACAAAACAATAATCATTTTTCTCTACATAGTTGTAATTTTGCAATTAAAAAAGTTATTAATTTTAAATAACAAACACAATTATTATTATACAAACTTGGTGAAATTTTATTAAAAGATGCATGATCTGTTTTTACATTAATTTAATTTGTAACAGGTACACATATATTTGTAGAGGTTTATCCATACAATGCAAAAATTTGACGGTTAGCCAAATTGCATAATGTACTCTTTTAGAATCACATCCCTAAAGAAATGAATTAACACGTGATGGTAAATATGGCTAAAACTAACGAGCTGAATGCTTTTTGGTTCATTGTAACCCTGCTCGTTAGTTTTAGCCATATTTACCATCATGCGTAAATTCATTTCTTTAAGGGATGTGATTATGCAATTTGGCTAAACGTCAAATTTTTGCATTGTATGGATAAACCTCCACACATATGTGTGTACCTGTTACAAATTAAATTAATGTAAAAACAGATCATGCATCTTTTAATAAAATTTCACCAAGTTTGTATAATAATAATTGTGTTTGTTATTTAAAATTAATAACTTTTTTAATTGCAAAATTACAACTATGTAGAGAAAAATGATTATTGTTTTGTGGAAAGCTCCGTTTTATAATTAATAAAGTACATTAGCACATATATAGTTGTTTCCTTTACACATTATATATTTATTACATTTATTATAATTGGGAAGAAACCACCAAGGCTTGATGCAGCAAGTGCGTTTTGATAGCGAATTTTAATACCCCACCCCCCAAAGAATCGTTAGTAAACATATAAAAATAGTTTAAAAATTTGTTTTCAAAATTCAAAAGTCTGGATCTCCCCATTAGTGAATTTTTTCTAAGTGCGTGCGTGCGTGTGTGTGTGGGGGGGGGGGTGTGCGTGTGTGTGTGGGGGTGCGTGTGTGTGTGGGGGTGCGTGTGTGTGTGTGTGTGCGTGGGTGCGTGCGTGCGTGCGTGGGTGTGTGTGTGTGTGTGTGTGTGTGTGTGTGTGTGTGTGTGTGTGTGTGTGTGTGTGTGTGTGTGTGTAATTATATTTATAAACATTAAAAAGCGAAACATATAACCCATACATTTGCAGTCATATCCAATCTCTTTACTGTAGTGCAAAATTAGTACATATATTGTACTTACTTATTTATGCCTACCATAATATTTGTAACATTGTAGAGGCACTAGCAACAAAAAATTGGTGGATGAACCATTAAAACAATTTAATTTAATTATGTTACTTTTTACTTCAATATAATTTATAACATTGTTAATGTGATTCGGTCATGATAAAAGTGTGAGGATATTCTTATATCCTTTTTTTCTAGGTATTATTATAAGTATATTTTTCTCTGTAGAAAGTTTCTAAGCTTATTGCACGGAAATCGTAAAATACTTTATTTAAGAAACGAAAAGTGAATGTTTAAGCACCCGATTAAATTTTGTTCGTCAAATAATGCATTGTAAAATGGCAAATTTTACCGTTATTTTCATCATTGTTAACTACCTCATTTTCTTTATGTTGTCAAAAGCTTATGGTTTTTGAAGTATTCAATTTAAGTGAGTTTTTATAACACTGACAACACTGCTTAGGCCGGAGGTAGCCAGTCATTGGATCCGACACGATCGGCATCTGTTATACAGTTGCCAAACCTGTGATCGTTCAGCTCAATGACAATACAGTTGAATTTGCTTCGGGCAGCTGTAGAAAACGTATTCTGTGTACATTTAATAAAAACATAATTTAAAAAAACCAGAAGGGCTACATACTTAGATTTTATTGCAATCGAATCTTTACATGTTCCTGCAGGTAATGAATAGTCGAAGTCATCTCTTTTGGAACATGTTCGTATATATAATCTTATCTAAATCATTGGAATATTTAAGTGAATTTCAATTAATTATAACTAATAACACAAAACATTTTTTGAAATTTGCAAACATTCATCACCACTTGTGGTTTGTCTAGATTATGCACCTTTTAAAATTGTGCTCGTAGCCCTAGTATTTCTTGAGATAATTACAATATAAGGAGGCCTTGTTTTCCTATATTAAAGTGATAGCTAAATGCCACCCTTAAGCAAAAATGCTGAAAGGCATGGCGCGACTTTGTTTCTAGACTAAACATATTTAACACCTTTATCTGACGTCTGGAACTCTGGGAAAGATTTCTAATAAAAAAATTATTTCTAAAGTGATCCCTTTGTCGGAATCTCTAATCCAGGATACTTAATTAATATGCTCCACCATCTGTCACTCAGTGTTTACCTCGAAACATTGGTGATATCAATCAAGATGATTGTATCATAAAGCAGCCTTTCAACGAACAGGAATTAGATGTAGCGCTAAAGCATACCCAAAATACTTCTCGAGGCAAAGATAAGTTTACCTATCACATGTTACAGAATATTCCAGTATCTAGAAAATATTGACTATAAATATATTATGATTGGTGTGTAAATTGCAATTACATCGACGCAATGAAAGAAATTGTTATCTGCCTGTTGTACAGAAAAGGCAAAGATATAAGCTCACCATCTTCATATTGTCCTATACCTTACTGTCGTGTATAGCCAAAATATTTGAGAATATGATAAAGGCTCGTCTTGAATGGTTTTACGAATATAGGACATTACTGCCAAAAAATGAATTCGGCTTTCGTATGGGAAATGATATGTTGCCAGCCATCTCTCACATTGTGTCAGATATCCAATGCAGTTTTTCAACAACAAAAAAATAACTATATGGCCTGTATATTTGTTGATATACTAGGGGCTTATGATTCTGTGGACCTTAATTTATTACAAAATAAACTAGTGATAAATGGATTAGAAACTAGAATTGCCACTAACATTGTGCAGTTATTTTATAATAGAAAAATTTATATAAGGGATTGCTACAATGAATTGCATGGACCCTTAATAACATCTAAAGGTCTCCCTTAGGGTTCAATTCTTAGCCCCTTGTTGTTTAACATTTATACAGCTGATTTACATGGTTTATTTGACAACACTATTCAGTGTATTCAATATGCTGATCATACATGTTTATATGTAAATAGTAGTTCATGTGACAGATGTGTAAGTCAACTTGAACGTGTCATGCTTATTCTAGACAAATGGATTTTTGACCATGGCTTCGATCTTAGTACCGATAAAACCGCAATCACTTTTTTTTAACATGCATAGGCTAAACAGTATTAATACCATACGGCTGTGTAACCATGATATTCCTGTGATTGAATACAAGTACCTTGGGGTCACTTTACATAGAAAATTACTATGGACATCACACATAAGATAATACTACAAGCAAATATGAGCGTGGAATTAATTTATTGAAATCAGTAAGTAGTTCCAAGTGGGGAGCAGATGTAAATATATGTTTAATGTTTTGTAGACATCATATAAGGTCTAACATAAATTACGACAGTGTGGTCTATCGATCAGCTTCAAACTCTAACCTACAAATTATAGACACAGTTCAGTATAAAGCTATAAAGATAAGTATTGGGGCAATGCCATCTACTCCGGGTGAAGCGGTCCTGGCAGAAAGCCGGGAGCTGCCGCTTCATTAAAGAGGAGCATTTTTAGCAGAAAAACAAATTGTTGATTTGCGATTCCATGGTGGTTCAAGGCTGAAGATATTGTATTGGCTTTACATTGAATGTTTTTCAAACCAGTACTAGTGTAAAAAAACAACCCGAGCTTGGTGGGGCTTATCAAAATACTGAGAAATATCATTCCCATATCAATTTGCAAAATAAAATGCCGTTGTTTACACTAGAATGTACAATTTTTTTACAGATTAACGTGTTTTTTCCGAACTACACAAATTTTCCTTCATTGACTAGATCTATTTTAAAAGCTGCTTCAGAAAAGTTCGACGGTTATGATCAAATATTCATGGATGGTCCAAAACCAACACGGGGTACAGGCTGTGCATTTTACTCCCAGAGTGGCATAAAATGCAAAATCAAGCTAAACGACCTGGTTTCTGTATATAGGGCAGGGGCGTTGGCAGTTCAGGAAGCTTAAATGGTCACAGCATAATAATCTAGAAAAAACAATAATTCTTTCAGATTACAAATATTTTCTACTATCGCTGAAAAATGTTTATAAACATGTCAAAAATGCTTTGATTTATGGTATTGTAAGTTTGTACCAACAAATACTGAGGCAGGGAAAAGCAGTTTCAGTTATGTGAGTAAAGGGACACAGCGGACTACAGGGAAATCATATAGTGGATAAGTTGGCCAAAGCGTCTACAGAAAACTCCTATAAAATAATAGAAAACATCACGATAGAAAACATTAATCAAAATAGAGGCAATAGATAATTGGGAAAAAGAATGGCTTAGATTTGCAACCAGATCACAAAATCCATCTGTCTTCATCGACCCAACATTGCCTAAAACAATACCACATATTGACGAATATAAGATCTCAAGAACTTACTGTACAACCATTACCATAATGAAATTAAACCATGGCTGTTTTTTTTTACTAGTCGGTATTGTTAATGGGACAACAACGGCATAGGCATTGATTATTTACTATTTCAGTGCTCTCAATATGATGATTGCCAAGAGCAATTCTGGCGTAGATTAAACATCTCGGAATACAGTTTCCTGTCAAATTGACAACCCTTCTTTGTCTAAACGACTTAAATGTATTCAATGTATTAATTACCTTTATTCCTGAATCAAAGCACAAGATTTAGTTATAAGAAGTATATTAAGCTTGTTGTAATAATTGTAGTTAAGGAGTCCTATTGTTTCTCCTATCGTTTAAAACCCATGTAATTAGTTATCCAGTCTTGTTTGTTAATTACAAAAATGCCCTGAAGGACACCGGGGCGAGTAGAGAGTGTCCCTGTTTATCCTGTTGTTCCAACTATATAATAGGCTTAATTCAATCGTTATCTTTAACTTTTGTTTATTAGCAGTTTATGTTGCCTATGTTACCAATTGCCTTTTCTGTGACAATTAATTATCAAAATCACGTTAGCCTCGTTGCCTATTACTGACACTATTGTAAAAATTATTATCATACTGTTCCATGTTTCACTGCCGAACTCCGAAGTCTATGGCCAATGAATGCCATGTTCAAGGCCAGTAAATCCAAACCAAACCACCAACCAACCAAGCGAGCATATATTTATTTAAGGAGCACTCTACATTACCCTTTACCTGGATTATCCACAGTGCGTTGCAAATATTAATTTGACTTATGGCATCCTTGAAAATCTTTTAAACGTTATGGAGATTGCAGGGAAGTTGAAACATCATCACTTTAAAGCCGCCATATTTACTTATTAGGGTAGCACAATGTATTATTATTTTAAAATTAAATATAATAAGTATAAGTTTTTTGCTTAGAAACGGATTCTAAAAATTAAACCTACTATTACATATGTCCATAGCAATAAATACCTATATAATAAATATGATATAGGTACTAAAAGTATTTACTTTTGTGGTAGCCCAGTGTACAGTTATTTTACAACTCCATAAGATTTCCAAGTATTTGGGTTAGAAATTGATTGCAAAAATTATAAACCTACTATTTTATATGTGTACAAATACATAAGCCAAAATATTATAAACTTAAAAAAATTGCTAATTCTGATTAATTGCATGCAGTGAACTCTATACTAACTGGAAGGAACACGTAACTTTGGCTAGACTAGCCGTAGCCGTAAGCTGGAATAGAGCGGCTGCTGTATTCCTAGTAGCCGTCCTTCACCCACCCAGTAGCGTTTATAACAACAATAGAACCGTCTGCGATAAATCTGTCTACCTGCTTGTTAGCTCAGATTAAATAATAATAAATATTTTCAGCGCTATTTGGAAGCATGATGGTTTTGATTGAAAAAAAAATATGAGCATGGTTTTTATTCAACTTATATAATCCCAGAAATTTTCATAGAATTGGATTACATTATCATCATTAACTATGATTGTTATTGAACCATTTTGAAAAATACTCATTGAAATGAGTATAACTTCACGGAAAGCTTATTATAATGTAATCTTAATAACTATATTTAGGTCAGGGTGTCCTTTAATTATATATTTTAAGTATATAAAGTATAGTTCACAAAAAATGATGTCAAACATAAGTACACTTGGAGAATCCAAATCACCACAACACATCTTTTTAAAGACTAGACGATTGTTTCAGAATTTTTCATCCTCTGATGACGCTAACCTTGTTAGTGACACAATCGTCAGCTCTTTAAAAAGATGTGTTGTGGTGATTTGGGTTCTCCAAGTGTACCTATCAGTGCCCATCACAGGTTCCAATCTTCACTTAGTGATAAAATACTTTTATTCGGCTTGTGGCGAATTGTAGCTTCTTCGCCCAGAATTTGTAAAGTTTTCTTCTCAGCAGGAGTTAGGATTTTCATGTCTGCCTAAGTGGTGGCTACGAATTTTATAATTTCCATCTCGTGCAGATTTTCATCTACAATATAGGGTGTGGTGGGTGAAATCAGTTCAATTTCTGAATGGAATTCTGCATAACAGACGCTCATATGTTTCTTTTGAAGTTTTTCTTGCCTATACAATTGAGAACAATTTGACTCTAAGTGGTGAGCGTGTCGCCACCTAGTTGCAGAACCAAGTAGTATGTTGTCACGCCAGCTCCAAATAACACAGTGATAAAAAATAGAGACTGTATACAACCAACTAATAATTTAATAAATTGTCAGCCCTGGCCCATTTCTACCCTAATATAGGGACAAAGTATTACTTTATAGGTGTATTTTCGCTGCAATTAGTATGCCGTACTGACAAGCTCTAATGAGAGCGAAACCGGTCTACGGTTCTAATTGCTGTGAGAGTGCATCTAGCCTTACATACTTTGTCCTATATTAGGGTAGAAATAGGCCAGGGCTGACAATTTATTAAATTGTTAGTTGGTTGTATACAGTTTCTATTTTTTTAACACTTTGTGTTATTTGGAGCTGGCGTGACAACATACTACTTGGTTCCGCAACTAGGTGGCGACACGCTCACCACTCACTTAGTGTTAAAAGGCTGGCTACTTTAGCCGTATTACTTTATAGGTGTATTTGCGCTGCAATTAGTATGCCGTACTGACGAGCTCTAATGAGAGGGAAACCGGTCTACAGTTCTAATTGTTATGAGAATACATCTAGCCTTAAACAATTTGACTCTTACATGCTTTTTCTGTGTATTTAATTATTGTCCTACATCACCTTTCTTATATGATTTCAAATAAGGAGGGAAAATGAATATTGTTGGCACAGCATCTTTCTTTAGCAACTTCTTGTTTAAAGATCACTCCAAATAAACTGCTTCAGTGAAATGTTGGCTCTGTAATATAACCGTATGAACATTTGGTTTGAAATTCTCACTGCACTCAGTATGCACCCACATTTTCAGTATGTCCGCTCTTTTAAATGGAAATCTATGAAATCTTATACCACTACCAAATCTCTCCTCATTGCTACAATTAAATGCACATCAGTACTTCCCCATTATTGAATTTACTTCACACAAGGAAAACACGATTATTTTTAAATAAATAATGACTATAATGTACACTGTCGCACGCTTACACGGTACGTGACAGAAAAGATTAGCATATAGGAACTAGGCAAATCATTCTTTCAAGTCGGATTGGCCCTGTTCGCTTTCGCCTACATGTGCGCTCCTTCCAGTTAGTATAGAGTTCGCTGGTTGCATGTTATTAAATGAAGCATATCAAGTAAAATAAGTAAACTATTAAAAAACCTAGGGCGTCGTTTAGAAGAAAAACATTCTGTCGAATTTGAGACATTCAGTAGGTATATATTTTCATAAATGTTAATTAATTTCTTTATCCTTTTCGAGATAAACCAATTATTCATTATTTTGAAAATGATTAATATCCTAAAACTTCAACACTTTCTAGACTGTGCGAAAAAATCTTGATTCTAACTTATTCTTAAATGTTTAATCTTGTTAAAACATAAAAATGCCGGGTAATTTTAATATTCAATGCACTATTATTACACTAGATTTAAATTCGGCAAATATATGACGTATTCCCGCACCACTCTCTGATTAGTTGAGACTTACCATTACCATGCAACGTCCCAAATCTACAAACCTTGTAGATAGTTACAAGCAATATTATTCATAGCCACTAAGAACCTCGGTGGTTCAGGGGTAAGAACGTGTGCCTCTGAACCGAAGGGTACTGGGTTCGATCCCAGGGTACTCCTTTCACTTTTTCAGTACAAACTGTGAAATTAACATCAACCGAGGTCCTGGCATTGTATTTGAGCAAGTTGAATGTCTGCACGTTCCGCCCTTCGGAGGGGGCGTAAAGCCGTCGGTCCCATGTCCATGCGATGTTGGGCACGTTAAAGATCCCTACCCTCCTTACAGAAAGGCAGGGGTTCGGCAAAATTTCCAGGATAGTGAGGTGAAACTGCTCCCTTGCGTCGGTGGTTGGCCATAGTTGCGGAAATAGGCCGACGTTAAAGAAACAAAACACACACACATTCATAGCCACTCATAATTTTACAAAGTAAATACAAACTCACTTACTCTTCTCAAAAGAACCATAATAATCTCACAAAACCAAAGAGTAAAAGGTAATGCCAATCTGTCATCAAATCAATCAGCAAATTTGTAAAATATACCAAAAAAACTGTTATTTTAAATTTATATCACTCACATAACACATAAGATAAAAAAAAATAATCAATTTGTTTAATTTAATAAATAAAATCAACATCACTGATATACAGGAAAGCGAAGGCGACTAATAAAACAGACTATTTTTCTCTGTGATAACTGAGGTTATGCCCGTCACGAAGATGACATTTTAAGGTCTTCATTTACTGTAGATATTCTGCATTAAAAAGAAAGCAAAAGTACAAACCTATGATGTTAGATAATTAATTTAGCGTATGACTTGCTACTGTGAAAATTATTCCCAAGGTATGTTCAACATTTTACGTCACTATTTCTTCAGTTTTTTAAATGTTAAAATGTATTTATTTAATAAACCATCAGGGATAGGTACAAACTTTACTACTTAGTGTTCTGTAAGTTCAAATAAAACAAAACCTCGGTCTTTTAAGTTCAAATAAGCTGAAATTTTAAAATAGACTGCCTTGGTCATATTTTAAGGAATACATTAGTATCGACACATTAAAGCACTTATACAGGTATACGTACTTAGCATATGCTTTTTCTAGTAGTGCACTCCAAAACTCATTTGACTCTGTAGAGTGAAGAAATATTAATTCTCCTCTATATGTTGGCAATCGATCATCAATGACAACTTCAGTCCAATGTCCATACTGCCAAAACCTACAATTTTAAATGCTGTATGATTATTTATTTTATCAGTATTATTTTACCTAAAGTGGAAGATTCCTGCATAATTTTCATCAAAATCCTGATCATCTGGTACAATTTGAAAAAAAAGTCGCTTATACATTGTCAAATTAGCCACAGCAGCTAACAACCAACAATCTCCTAGTTCCCCCTGCTGTACATCAAATCTGGAAAACCCTTCCACAAACAACTGCGGGTTATCAACGATTTCCTACAAATAATTGGTAGAATTAGAGCACTAATTTATTAATATTTGCCGCACCTAGCTTTTACAAAGGTATATATTTTATAAAATTCGATACAATAAAGTTAGGTATTTTGATGAAATATGGTACATTATTTCTCCTATATAGGTTATACTGGTAACTAAATTGATGCAAGGTTTCTTAAAAAATATATATTTTCTATTAAAAACATTTTTATGAAAATTCAGTACCATAACGCCCTGGCTGTGTCCAGACATTTTAAAAATATTTTTTGATAATAAATTATATTGTTTTTAATATATTGTTTCTCTTTCGCAATACTATATGATATATATATATATATATATATATATATATATATATATATATATATATATATATATATATATATATATATACGGGATGGCCCGCCACATACGCCACGGGCTCTCACGCCTATATTTTTCGTTATTTCGGATTTATTTTAAACGGAATTGTGTAGGTTGAAAATGACTACAACCTAAAAATATTTTCAAATATACAGGATGATCCAAAAAAGTGTGACACCTCAAAGTTATGTTTTTTCTTATGGAACACCCGGTATTTGACAACCTTTTTTTAATTCTATCGGAAAAATAAGGTTCACTTATTCCAAGGATCCCTATACCTAGCTATTACGGTTTCCCAGATATCTTGATTCTTCGACGAATGTGCGGTTTTCTCCATTGTCAGATGATATCGTAAAAAAATCACTAGCTTTTGATGCTGGATTTGGTGCTACATCCAACTATTGTAGTCAATATTTCGCAATACTCTACAGGGCGTTCAAAAATTCAAGTTTTATTATCGGCAAATTCAAAGCAGATGGTTTCATTTGTTTCAAATGGAATACCCTATTTTTTTGCTGAATTTCATATAGAAAATAATTTTCTTTCATATGATACTAGGGTTCCCTATACCCAAGTGTAGCGGTTCTGGCGCTATTCACACTTTTATTATTGTTTACAAATGCCAAGTTGATTATTGGGTTCATTTCAAATGGAACAGCCTGTATTTTATAGGCTAATCTAAAGCAATATTCGATTGTATTAAAAACTACATGTGGCTTTCTTATGGCTAACTGTAACCGTTTTGGTCGTTGGTCTATTAATTTATGTGTGGGGTGGAATATTAGGGTCAAGAGTAATAAGTCCTTACTTTTTCTATGGACACCTAAATGGAGATATGTTTCATAGGTTTCTTCGGCAAAGTTTTCCTGAACTTTTGGAAGACGTCCCGCGATCTATTATAAGGCGAATGTGGCCACAACTGCATGGTGCTACGGTACATTTTCAAATCAGAGTGCGACAAGAACTTAGTAGACATTTTCCCAATAAATGGTTAGGACGAGGAGTTCCACAAAACTGGTCAGCCAGATCGTCAGACCTAACATGTTTTGATTTTGTCTTAGTTATGCAAAAACAATAATAAAAGTGCGAATAGCGCTAGAACCGCTGCACTTGGGTATAGGGAACCCTAGTATCATATGAAAACGAATTATTTTTAATTCAAAATACCGGGTGTTCCATAAGAAAAAACATAACTTTGAGCTGTGAGCTATATATATATATATATATATATATATATATATATATATATATATATATATATATATATATATATATATATATATATATATATATATATATGGCGTACGTGGTGGGCCTCATACGCCACGGGCTCTCACGTCTATATTTTTTGTTATTTATAATTTATTTCAAACGGAGATTGTGCAGGTTGAAGAGGACTACAACCTAAAATTATTTTCAAATATACAAGTGATCCAAAAAAGTGTCACAGCTCAAAGTTATGTTTTTTCTTATGGAACACCCGGTATTTTAAATTAAAAATAATTCGTTTTCATATGATACTAGGGTTCCCTATACCCAGTGCATATATATATATATATATGTATATATATATATATATATATATATATATATATATATATATATATATATATATATATATATATATATATATATATATATATATATATATATATATATATATTGGTATGGTGTGAACCTGTGGATATATGGACCACTTTCATCTTTCTCTTTGGACTCCTCTGAATGCGACAGACAAAGTCATTGATCGTTTTGACCACCTTGTACAAACCTTCCCATAATTTCTGTAATTTCGCTGAACGTCCTTGCGTCGTACTGGATTGTAGAACACTGACCTTGGAGAATGTCTAATACAATTATAATCTGATCGCGGCGACTACGGCTTTCTGTGTTGCCCTCCATGTCCCAATTTGCAGCTCGACGTCAGTTTCGCCAAATACCTGGATCCGATCACCACTGGCTGCATTTACTTTGTACACTCTGTCTGGCTTTCTTACTCACCATCTTGGTACCATGTCACGGCGAAGTAGGGCAGCCACGGCCGGACTACTAATGGCTCTGAGGAACACGGATGTGGCCCTCATCCAGGAACCGTACTCCTACAAAGGAGAGATCAAGGGACTCGGCGGAGCTAATGGAAAGCTCATCTACAGCAGGTCCAGCGAGAATCCGAGGGCCTGCATTTTTGTCAGGGAAGGGATAGAGTTTCTCCCTCTAATGAATTTCTGTTCCAGGGACCTGGCAACGATCAAAATCCGATGTGGAGGAGCGGATGGGCTGAGGGACATTACTGTCGCGTCAGCCTATCTGCCAGGGGACAGCACGGACCCTCCTCCACCCAACGAATTGGAGCAGCTGATGGTGGGTAGCAGAGCAGGTGGGTGGCAGACCATCATCGGCATGGATGCGAATGCGCACCATGAGTTGTGGGGTAGCTCGGACACAAACTCTAGGGGTGAGGCACTTTTACAATTCTTTATGAAATTTAATTTAGACATATTGAATAGAGGTAATAAACCGACATTCGTCACAACACGGCGTGAGGAAGTTTTAGACCTAACAGTTTCCACCCAGTTTCTGGGTGACTTTGTTAAAAGCTGGGCTGTGTCTGGGGAAGTGAGTAGCTCAGACCACAGATACATCCGGTTTGAAATCGCCAAAGTCGAAAGAGAAACGGTATGGTACCGGGACCCCCGCAAGGCGGACTGGGAAGCCTACAGGGCAGACCTAGCTGTGGAACTGCGGGGGGTTGAGAGGGCCATAAGGGATTCAATAGACCTCGAGATTGCAGCAGTCCAATTGCGAGACGCAATTACCTCGGCCTATAACGCCAACTGCCCTCTGAAAATGAGGGTGTCCACCAGGAACGTCCCATGGTGGAACGAGGACCTCAGGCAAAGGAGGACGCAGGTTCGTAAGCTGTTTAACGCGGCCAAAAGGTCGGGAGCATGGGATGAATATAGACAGGCCCTATCGACCTATAACAAAAGACTGAGGGACGCCAAGAAGGAGTCGTGGAGGAGGCACTGCGAAGAAGTGGAAAACACGTCCGAGAGTGCTCGACTACACAAGATCCTGTCTAAGGGCCCTCAGACTAACATAGGCTCCCTTAGAACACCAGCGGGAGGCTTTACAAGCTCGGGGGAGGAAACTATGGAAATTTTACTCCAGACGCACTTCCCCGGCTGTAACATAATAAACCAATCACCTCCGGACTGGGAACACTCAGAAATAGAGGCGCCTTATAGGCGGGCATCTAGAGTAGACTGGACAGTCGCTAAAGAGGTGGTTACCTGGAGCAAAATCAGATGGGCCATTAACAGCTTTAAGCCATACAAATCGCCGGGATTTGATGGAATAATGCCCATCATGCTCCAACAGGGAATAGATATACTGGCGCCGGTGCTTACCCTCATTATGAGGGCCAGCCTGGCTCTGGGGTACATTCCGAGGGCATGGAGACTGGCCAGGGTTGTATTTATTCCTAAACCTGGGCGTCCAACAGACCAGGCAAAGTCCCTGAGGCCAATAAGTCTCATGTCCTTCTTGCTGAAAACAGTGGAAAAACTGCTCGACCGGCACATTAGGGGCGGTGTACTGGAAGCATATCCTCTACACTGCGGACAATATGCATACAGAGCAGGATTCTCAACAGAAACAGCACTGCACCAACTGGTGCTGAAACTGGAGAATACGCTGGAGAACAAGGAGGTGGCGCTGGGGGCCTTCCTAGACATAGAGGGGGCCTTTAGCAACACCTCGTTCGGATCGGTTCTGGCAGCTGCCCGGGAGCGTGGAATAGAGGAGACCTGCTGCAGGTGGATCGGTTCCATGCTCAGGGACAGGGCGGTGTTCACCTCACTCGCGGGAGGGACTCTGCTGGCGGGGGTCGCGGCGGGGTGTCCGCAGGGGAGCGTTCTGTCTCCCTTGCTCTGGTGTCTAGTCGTGGACGGCCTGCTGGGGAGGCTCTCGGGAGGGGGGTATGAGGTACAGGGCTATGCGGACGACATTGTCATCATAGTCCGAGGAAAGGTCACACAGGCAGTGTGGGAGCGTATGCAGACTGCACTGAAAGTGGTGGAAGGGTGGACGGTTGATCAAGGGCTCGGGGTGAGCCCCGAGAAAGCAACCGTCGTGCCGTTTACGAGGAGGAGGAAGTGTGAAAGCCACAGAACTCTCACTCTATACGGTAGGAGCGTTCCAATGGCCAGGGAGGTAAAATATCTTGGGGTCGTATTGGACTCTAAGCTAACCTGGAATGGTCACATTGGAAAAATACTGCGTAAGGCAGTCATGACCTTAGCCGTCACTAGGCGGCTATATGGAAAAACGTGGGGACTAAGACCTAGTATGGCCCACTGGCTGTACACAAGGGTGGTCAGACCATCGTTAACATATGCGGCACTGGTCTGGTGGCCTAAGGTGACACAATCCAGTGCCAAACAAAAACTAGGCAAGATCCAAAGGATGGCTTGCCTAGGCATCACAGGGGCCATGTCTTCAACCCCAACAGCCGCCATGGAGGTGTTGCTGGATCTACCCCCCCTACACTTCGTTATTATGGGAGAGGCCAGGCTAGGACTATACAGACTAGCCTGCAATGGTAGACTGAAGATCAACCCAGGCTTCAGGGGCCACTGCAAAATTCAGGAGATCGTGAAGGAACCCATGCTTGAAATGAGGTCAGACTTCGCGAGCCCGCGAATGTGCAGGGAAAACAACTTCACAGTGGAAATCCCTGATCGCGGGGCATGGCGGGAGGAGACACCGGGCATACCACGGGACGCGCTCGTCTGGTTCACGGACGGATCTGGCGGGGAGCGTGGGACGGGGGCAGGTGTTTACTCGGAAGGACCGAGGGTAAGTCACAGTATTTCCCTCGGAGCCCATGCAACGGTGTTTCAGGCCGAGATGTACGCCATCCTGCACTGTGTGCGGGAGAACAAGAGGAGGGGCTACACCAACAAGCGGATCCTCATAGCCACAGACAGCCAGGCAGCCCTTAAGGCACTAAGTAGCCCACGGGTAAATTCCTGGCTGGTGAGTGAGTGCCGAGACGAGACGAGCGACCTGGCTGGGCAGAATGAGGTGACCCTCATCTGGGTGCAGGGTCACTCGGGGGTCAAAGGCAATGAAGAAGCTGACAGTCTCGCAAAGAGGGGGTCAGCAGAACCATTTATGGGACCAGAACCGGCTCTGGGCGTGTCAAAGAGCACTGCCAGGGGAGCCATTAAGTCCTGGGTCAGAAACCAACACAAGGTGTACTGGGCGGACTGTCCAGGGCTCAGACATGGGAAGTCAATAATTGACGGACCCAGTTCAAAGAGAGCTGTGGAGCTGCTAAACCTTAGCAGAGGACAGCTCAGAAACACAACAGGTCTCTTGACGGGACACATGGCCGTCAAGAAACACCTGCATAAAATGGGGCGGTTCGAAGGGGACCTCGCATGCAGACTCTGCGGCGAGGGGGAGGAATCAGCCCAGCACATCTTGTGCGAATGTATAGCTCTGGACCGGAAAAGACAACTGATCTACGGTCACTCTAGACCGGAGACAGAGCAATATAAAACTTCACCCTACCAATCGCTGTGCAGACTAGTTCAAGGCACAGTGATTTTGGAATGGGTGGAGTAAGACTAGGGGTATGCACAATCAACCAAGGGTTGCGGTGCTATCGGGGCGGCAAGGCCGCGGACGGGCCCTGGGGGAACAAAAAAAAAAAAAAAAAATGTCACGGCGAATAATCGTCTTAGGTGCGCTGGTGTCGACGACCATCTGGGTCTTATTGCCGCTTATGTATCCATCTATGACGAGAGCGCTACCACAATCGCTAACCTGAGAAACGGTTACCAGCCTTAGCTTTCTCACATGCACTTGATCTTAGAGCCCAATATTCGCCGCTTATATGTCCCAACTTGCCGCAGTTCCAACAACGCAAGGCATGTGCACGGTGAGCTCTTATTGGCTCCCCATAAGACGTAGGCTTCATCTGCTCTGCAATTTTCTTCACGGCCTCGGATTATTCTGTTTTATTTTCTTCTCGTACTTGGAGACTGCGAACTCTGACATGACTTTCTGACGTTTGCTTTGACGCTTCAAACTCCAGGGAATGAGCCAAAGCTTCATTCAGGTTTTTGTGTCCTTCCATCCTCAGCGCCTGTTGGATGTCGGTATCCCTGATGCCGTCAATGAAGATTTGCAGCGACAGCTGGTTAAAAACTCCATCGAAGCTATGGGGTAGGCTAATCGTGTCAGTCTGACAACGTCGGCGTGGAGATGTTGGTGAGTTTGGTCCGATTTCTGGCAGAGATTATTCAACTGAAATTTATACAGCTGTTGTAAATGCTGGTTGCCAAACCTCATCTCTAATTGATGTCTAATGTAGTCAAAACTGAATTATTCCTCCCTGAGAATACCTTGGAGTACATCTAGGACATCTCCTCTGAGAGCTTTAACAAAGTCGCTTTCTCTCTCTCGCCCCAACCATTTGCGGTGGCAGCGGTTCGGAACTGGCGTAGATAAATACCCCATTGGACTGAGCCATCAAATGTGGGAACCTCAATTCTTACGATCGGGCTATCTTCGAGTCTGCTATTTTCCTTGGTTAGGGTATCACACTTATTTTCTAGTGATCGCATTTTCTGCTGTACTTTCTCTTGTATACTCGTCAGCTTGTCATGTACATTGTCGCTGATACCTCTTACTCGGCTTTCTATTTACTGGAAGATGGCGTATTTTACTTGCTTTATACATTCGTCCACACAAAGTAATATTCTCCATTCTACTTGCCTGTTCTTCTAGGATTTTCTTTGTTTCTTCATCTCTTCTTCCCATTCCTTCTTTTGCTTCTTTATCTTTTTCTGGCTTTATATCTTTTCTAATCTCTTATTTTGCTTATCTCTTATTTTGCTTCGTCGTCTCTTTTCTTTGCTTCTTCATCTCTTTTCATTATTGGTAAGCCTGCTCAAATTATTATATTTTTTTATATCAACTCAATCTTTTACCTTTGTTTTCAGGTTTCAATTTGTATCTATTTTTATCTATACAATGTCCTTATTTTCTGGTTTCAATTTTCTTCAACTTTTATCCTGTTCTCTGTTCTGTTCCTTCCTTGCCACTGCCCCTTATACTATCCCTCTGTTGCTCTCTAGCCTTTAATATATATATATATATATATATATATATATATATATATATATATATATATATATATATATATATATATCCTATCTCTCCTGTTATTTTTATGTTACGATAAGCTGTTCGTTATTCCTGTTCAAATTTCTCTGGCTTGTCATGACATCTCTTTGCAATGAACTTTAAATGGAATTAATAATTTTGCATTATTGTTTAGCATAGGCTCTGGCTTTTGCCTTACATACTTATACGAATAGGAAACGTTTTTGATCACAATTTTGATGTATTCCTTACTTCCTTTATGTGTATATGCACTCATCCTTTTACTTTATCAATCAGACCCCTACTTATATATCTATGTAATATTTTTGCTATATCATTTTACTTATATTTAATATCCTTTTCCGTATTTTCATTATTCTTCATATATCATCATTTCTCATACTTATATCATTATTTCTATACTCTTTATAATCACCATCTATACAGAGTTTTTCCACGATAGCTGTGCATTAGAAATTTATAAAGTTCCCTGATATCATAAATTTTGAAATTTTGGCAGCAGTCACAATTCGTAATTGTCCTTTATTCTAAAATATTTTCAAGGTCACATCACTTCCGATTAGACAGGAAGTAGTCAACAACTTTGCTAATTTAAATAGAATGCCCTACTTTTATTGCATATTCGAATTCTCCATTAAATTTTGTGAAGATTTATATTAAGCTTTCCTATCCCTATCTTCAACTATTTCATAGATATTGTGATTTTTTTACATTTTGCGGAACTATCCTCAGTTATAACACTTTGTATTTCACATGTTTTTAAAGATAAAAAGCTGGAATTTAGAATACTATAACTTCTAGTATGAAGCCTTCGTATTATCTACCTAAAGTTTACCTGTATCATACAGAGTGTTTTAAATTTAAAGACCAACTTCAATGTTGCAAAAGTAATTTTTTTCAAATAATGCACCCTGTATATTATTAAAAATTCGAGTTTTAAATTTAATTCTACACCGGTTTCATATAAGTTTTCCTATACCTATATCTTACGAGTAACTTGCTACTAGAGTTTTTAGGTAACAAACTCCTTTTCTAGAGAATATACATTTCGCTGCACAATAAAGGCAGCTGTGGCTGTCAGAAAAGAGAATTTTGACAACATATGAATTCTAAAGCGTCATTTATATTTTAAAGTAATCTGAGTGTGTTTGTGTTACTCGCGCTCTGGAAATAATAAGCCAATAAAAATGCAGAATAGTAAAGAGTACTCTAATATGGATATTTTAAATTTATTTTAAATTCATTTTAAATTCATGCGGAATGCAATCGGATTGTAAGCAAACATGCAGGATGTTTAACGAGAGGTATCCGACTGTATCAGCAATAACTAGAGGAAAATTGACAAGGATAGAGGAACGATTTAAATTGACTGGAAGTGTCAAAGCCACACGACATAATCCAAAGCCGGTGATTGAAAATGAAGATAATGTGATAAACGTTTTGGCTTAATTTCCAGTTTACCCGCGTAGCTCTATTCCTGCAGCTACTCGAGCTTTGGGAATATCAAGTTCATCTGTGCATAGAATATTGAAATCTCATAAAATGCACCCATATTCAGAAATAGTACTACAAGGACTTCGACCTGGTGACTATTTAAAAAGAGTGGAATTCTGCGAACACATGTTTCTGAATATTCAACAAGATGAGAATTTTCTCTCTAAAATTATCTGGACCGACGAATCGAAATTTAGAAGGGAAGGAATTGTGAATAGGAGAAATAGTCATTTTTGGGCAAAAACCCTAATGTATTTAGAGAAGGACGTTTTCAAACAAATTTTAGTTTTAATGTGCTTTGCATTATTATGGACAATAAGGTCTCTTATGAAATTTACGAAGAAAATTTAAATGGTGAAAAGTATTTGGAGCTATTAAGGGGATCTGTCCGCAATTTTCTGGCAAGGCTACCACTAGATATAAGGCAAAGCTGCTGGTATCAGCTAGACGGCGCGCCTGCCCACTCCACTGGTGAAGTTTACTGGCACTTAACGCAATTATTTGAAGACAAATGGATTGGGCACAACGGTTTTTGGATATCCCCCCCCCCCCCCGCTCTCCTGATTTAACGCCTGCCGATTTTTATCTCTGGGGGCATATAAAAAGTCAAGTGTATGACACAACAGTGCAAAGTAGAGAGGATCTTTTAAATCGTGTAATTAGAGCTTTTAGAGATTTGGATCCAAATGAAATGAGCTACTATGAATGAAATGAACCGTAGAATTTTGCAGTGCCTTGACTAAGATGGTGGTGGTCACATAGAACATTTATAGTGATCGTAGCATTTAAATTTGAATTAACTTTTTTTTATTTGTCTTTGTTCAGTTTTTTTGTTTGTTAATATTTGTTTTGAATTTTTTTAAAAATAATTTTATTAAATACTTTTATGAAATCATATCACTTTTGTTATCTGACTGATAATCACAGCTGCATTTGTTGTGTAGTCTAACGTGTACTCTTTAGAAGAGGAGGTTGTTACCTAAAAATGCTAATAACAAGCAACATATTGAAGATAGGTATAGAAAAACTTTTATCAAACCGGTGTAAAATTAAATTTAGAACTCGAATTTGTAATAATATATAGGGTGTTCTATTTGAAAAAAAAAATACTTTTGCCACGTCGAATATGCCTAAGTTAGTAACTAAATTTAGAAAACTCTGTATGACACAGGTAAACTTAAGGCACATAATATATAAGCTCCCTCCCACAAGTTACGAAATTCTAAATTCGAGCCTTTTATCTTTAAAAACATGTGAAATACAAACTATTATAAATAAGGTTGCAAAATCACCGAAATACAAAGAAAGCACAATATCTTTGGAACAGTTGAAGATAGGAATAGGAAAGTCTAATATAAATCTTCACAAAATTTAATGGAGAATTCGAATATGCAATAAAAATAGGGCATTCCGTTTAAATTAGCAAAGTTGATGACTACTTTCGGTCTAACCGGAAGTGATGCGACCTTGAAAATATTTTAGAATAAAAGACAATTACGAATTGTGACCGCTTCCAAAATTTCAAAATTTAGGATATGAGGGAACTTCTTAAACTTCTAATGCACGGCTATCGTGAAAAACCCTGTATACTCGCTTGACTTCCCTACCATATACACAATTTTCTTTTCAATATTTTCTATATATCTCGTTCCTATTAACATATATTAATCGTTTAATTCGCCTGATTCCTTTATTTTACCGTATCCCCTATTCGTCATCATAATTCTAACTTTTGATTAGCTATTTAAATTCCTAGTGCAATTGACTCATTTGTTTCACCTAACCTTTTTCTTAAATCTCCATATTCCCATTTTAGTGAATTTTCATTAAGAAAATTCACTAATAGAGAGGTATCGATGGTGAGACTTTTGAAAAATTTCTTCAAATGAGCGCGAATTTGGTCCTCTAGAACCCATATCCAAGGTCGGTTTTGATTTTTATATGCTTATATATATATATATATATATATATATATATATATATATATATATATATATATATATATATATATATATATATATATATATATATATATATATATATGTATCCAACTGATAACTCAAAAAATACTTGACCGATCTTCACTAAATTTGGGGATTATCTTGATTTTGTTAATGGCTTGGATGAGTTCGAAGATGAGCACCGTAGGTTTAATTTTTTGTATAAAAAATGTAAAGGAAATTTTTAAAACGCAATATTTTTTTTTGTTTGAAGTACTGCAGTGATTCAAATGAAAATTTGCACATATAAGGGAGATGTCAAAATAAAGTTGGTAACCAAATTTCAACTTAAATGGTCCACGAGGAAAGAAGTTGTTCGAAAATAAAAAATGTGTAAGAAATAAATAATGTGTAAGGAATAAATAATCTACGACATCAGTTTGAATTGCATAGGCATTTCGCACATGCAACGTTGACAAGGATAGTTAGAGTATTAATGTGTTTTTTATTACTTTAGACCCGAAAAATGTAAATCGTGGAAGCCAGACAACGGTAGTTAAATATAAATAAGCAGGGTTGTCAGATATAATAAAAATTATGTTAGTATGAAAACATATGGACCTAACATATTTTTTTTTAAATTATTAATGACATAATTCAAACAATAATCGCGGTACAATAACCAAACATTTTGAATTACCAAATCCGTATCATATTTTAAATTAAAACGTATTTGTTACCAAATCCGTATCATATTTTAAATTAAAACGTATTTGTAATTTACAACTTTTTTTTTATTTTCTTAAGTATAATTGAAGACGGGGATGTAAGATATATGCCCGGTTTCACAAACGCTGGTTAAAGTGCCGGTTAGTTAATCCTCCGTTAACGTTAATCAATGATTAAATATTGGCGAGCGTTTCACAAAGCATTTTTAACTCCCGGCGATTAGCAGTTGATCCAACTTGGCAACAATGCAAATACGTCACTGCTTCGGTGTTTGACAGTTGAAAGACAGCATGACAGCATTATTTGTTATCGTTTGCGGTAACGGTGTTTTGTGAATTGTGTGATATTTGTGTGTTTAATTAATTAGTAATAAGAGGACAGACCTTGGAACCTGCAAAGAAAAAAGTGATGCCTGGCAGCACATCACTGTCCAGTTTAATGCCCAGGTGAGAAGCGATAGCCGTTCTCAACAGCAGCTAAGGAACTTATATGACAACTTGAAAAGGAATGCTCGAAAGCAAATGGCTACAGAAAATGTAAGTCTATTTTCGGTACAGTTATCAACATATTTATTAATTACAATTTTTTTACTAACAGAGACAGCGCTATGAGGACCTAGGTGTGTCAAGAGAAGAAGTGGGAAATTATCAAAAAGCAAGCTGCATTGGAGAAGGTAATTATATAACCTTTTTGAATAAAAAAGTATAGTAACTATGTAGTAGTTAGAGTTATTTTTGCTTATACTGTGGCATTCGATCATTGTTCGAATATAATTTTATGTTCAACCATATTTCATTATTTTTTATAATCATGCCTATATTTCTTAGATAAACACATAGGTGACATATACCCACTTACATAACACACGTGTGCTTATGGTTATAGATAAGCCATAACTAATTTATAATTTACTTGTAGAAAGAACGGCAAGAAACTGGTGGTGGTACCTGTTCTACCACTCTACCGGATGTTGGCAGTCAAGTATTGGGTTTGCTTGGGGACCAAGTAAAGCCTTTAACAAATCCTGCTGATAGTGCTGCAATATATTTTGGTAAGATCATTTGTATTCAAATGTAATATAAGTTGTTAGTAAGTAAATTATATTTTGATAAAAACCGATGTGGGATAAAAGCTTGAAGTTTTATTGTTTTTTCTAAAATAATAATCATATATACCTAATATACCTTAGAAATGTACTGTGAGATTTCCATACTTTAATGATTACATACAGTTTTTCTACTGTTCTAATTATTTTACTAGCAAGACAGGTCCTTACCTAGTTTCGTCAATAGTTGTTGATTTTATAGTTTCTAACAAAATTGTAATTTATCATCATAATACAAAACTTAAAAAAACAGCATATTATGGGCAAGAATATGTTTTTTTTACAATGAATCAACAATAGCTAAAAGCCAATGTATTTTTGCTAATATGTAAAATGGAAGGTACCTTTGTTTTAAAATATCAAAACCACTTTTAAGGTCGGCTTTTTAGTAAATTTTTATTTTAAAAAATTCCTCAATAGAGGGGTATCGATGGGGAGATTTTGCAAAAAATTTTCTAATGGGCGCGAATTAGAACCCATATCTGGGGTCAGTTTCCATTTTTATATGTTTATATATATCCAACTGATAACTCAAAAAATAATTAACCTATTTCGAAGAAACTCGACAGGTGCCTTTCTTTTATTTATGGCTTGGATGAGTTCGTTAGCTAGGAAAATCGGTCAAGGTTTTCCGGGAAAATTTTGAGTTTTCTTTCGAAACAAATTTTTTTCTTCGATAATTACAAAGCTCTTTTAATGAAATTTCGTTAATATCTTGCCTTGGAAAATACCTTACTACATACCAAAATTCAACTGTGTAAGTTTATAGAAAATTGAGTTATTCAAATTTTACTCTACATTATCAACCTCACCATTGCTACAGTACATAATAAACTGGACACTACACTTGCCCAGCTGCTGTAGATATCATTACATGATATGTCTATAATATTTTGACAAAGCAGGCTTTCAGAAAGCACATTTTCTTTAAGTTTACACATTTGTTTTAAATACACCTTTTTTTTTCAGATATTGATCTTCCACTATTTATTGAACCCACTCCCGAACCTTATACTATTCCTGATATCAGTACTCCTGAAACTTCTGTACCCAGAAAAAAGGCTCCAAAAAAGATACTAAAAAGAAAACACACGCCTGAAGAGCTAAAAAAAAATTATTTTCGTAAAAAAATTCAAAATGCTGACTTGCAAAGAAAGCAAATGCTGCAGCAGCATAAAATACAAATGAACATTTATAGGCTACAGTTACAAAAATTAAAGCAATAAAGTCTGCTTAGTTTTAAATATTTGTTTTCTTGAAAGATTGTTGATATTTATTTTTAATTTCCATTTATACATTTAACTTACAATAATGTGTATAACAATTTAATTTAACATTGATATGATGACACATAAATCCAACAACTCCTGTATGCCACCTTAGTTATGTATGGTATTATCATATTACATTATATGTTTTAATCAGAGAACACTTCTGAAGATAAAAAAATTATATATAAAGTAACTACAACTATATTAGATTAAATTGCAACTAAATTAGATTAAATTACAACATATTAAAGAAAAAAGAGCATGGTCTCACAAAAGCAGTAAAAATTAAGCACTGAAAGCAAAACCTATAGAATAGCAACACATTGTTTTATCTAGAAAATAAATCTTATATTTCCAGTATGTATTAGGCAGAGGACCCTAGAAATTGATTGTTTCACTTGATTTGAAGAAATTGAAAAACTAGCACATCATGTTGGAGTATATTATTTTATTAACTCAATTTATTAGCCTAATTTGCCCAATCGACTAATTTACCTTACGTAATAAAGAAAAGCGATCTTTCCCTTGGGAGATGACAAACGTTTAATAAAAATAACCAAAACGCTTGGTATAACTTCACGCAAGTATACTTTGTTAGGTTGAAACACAGTGTTTCGGTCTCACAGTTATTATTGATGAACGTAAGATACCTATATATTAAAAAGTCTAGACACAGCAACATGATCTGACAGTAAACATTTTTTTTTATTTAAAGCTTATAACTTTTGTTCTTGTAACATAAAGATCTAAATGTTGGTGTATAGTTAACTTTTTATATCGTAAACCTTAGTACCAAAATTGGTTGACATAGCTTTTTTCTTTCGGAGATACGAATTTTTTCTGAAAGAAAACCCAAAATTTTCTCGGAAAACCTGGTCCAATTTTTCTGGCTAACAAACTTATCCACGCCATTTACAAAAGGAAGAAAGGAAGGTACCTGCCAAATTCTTTCAAAATGGGCCCATATTTTTTTGAGTTATTGGCGTGATATATATATATATATATATATATATATATATATATATATATATATATATATATATATATATATATATATATATATATATATATATATATATATATATATATATATATACATGTATCAAAACTCAAAGGTCGTGATCTTCCCATTTGTAGATTTTTTATACAAAAATTCACTGAAATGAAGTGCATACTGAATTATTATGCACTGAAATCTCCAACTTAAATACAGATACATTTGTTCATCTTTAAAATAACCAAAAAATAGCTAGGAGACTTGAAATACTGAGACTGAGCTTAAAAGTTCAGTATATCCTATGAAATTTCATCGTGTTTCCATTATTTTTACTTGTCATACCTAACCCTGTAAGTACCTTGCTATTATATAATATTATATACCATATAACTAATTATTTTGAAACACGGTGTTTACAAGTGTTCTTCTTACAGAATCATTTTGGTGTGTTGTTGTTGTACTCTCCATGCCTTGATTGAAGACATCTTGAGCAGACACAGCTTCACCAAAGACATCCTCAGGCAGTTCTTCGTCATCAAAATCAATTGCCAAGTTATGGAAAATACAGCAGGCCACTATAACTCGTAACACCTTTTCTGTCTGTAAAGCCATACCATGCTGAAGGCAAGGAAAGCGACGTTTCAGTACTCCAAAACACCGTTCGATGGTATTCCTTGTTTTGATGTGAGCTGCATTATATGCTATCTCGGCATGGGTCTGTGGTCGCAATATGGGTGTTAATAAATATCTCCTACATGGGTATCCACTATCTCCGAGCAGGAAGTTGCTCCCATATAAACCCCTCTCAAAATCAGATGGCAGTGGAGAATCGTTAAATATAGTGCTGTCATGCACTGATCCAGGCCACCTAGCAATGACATGCATTATCTGTAAATTTTTATTTATTATTATTTGTGTATTTATAGAAAAAAAGCCTTTTCGGTTTCTGAACATTTCTGAAATGTCTCCCCCAGGTGATTGTATCTTAATGTGAGTACAGTCAACTGCACCTATTACACAGGGAAATCCCGCTATTGTAAAGAAATCCAGCACTGTTTTTTGAATTTCTTCTCCTTGTGGCATCTTTATAAATCTTTCACTCATAGAAGAAATTTTAATAGTAACTTTATTAACTATTCTGCATACTGTGGCCTTCGACACATTAAAAATGTCACCAATCACCTGCTGGAAGCTCCCTGTAGCATAAAACCGCAATGTAATCAGCATTTGATTCATTGCTGTCAATGCCTTATTCCTGTTAGTTGCTGGTTCTAGGTCAGGTCCAAAAATGTGAAGCAGCTCCATAGTGGCTTCTTTAGAAAAGCAAAAACGTTGCTTAAACTCAATATCATTATATATTTCAAAGGGATTAGTTCTTTCCCTTATAAAACGAATCCTTCTTGGCGATTCTCCATCAGAAAGTGATGACAAAGATGTATCAGGCATTCTAAAATATAAAAATATATAAATAATTGTAAGAAAATGCATATATTTTAGTTAAATATATATTTCTAATCATGTTTTGTTTCATTTTTATGTATATATTTATCGAATTTTGCTTAGAAACAGACATGAAATTTTGTAAAAAGAATCTGTCAAAATTGAGTCAAAAGTGTTTACTTTTGCAATTATCTTGGTATAATTATTCATTATGAACATAATGTGATATAATTTAAGCAATTACTTACCTTATTTCTTAAAAATCTGTTAAAATTGCAATAAAATTGATATTTATGTTGAAAACAGCAAACCTCAAATGTCAAATAGCAAATGACATTGCCATAGAACAACTGCTAATCGATACTTAACCATCGATTAAAGTTAATCGACCGTTAAGCAAGTTTAACGGTCGATTAAGCCTTAATCGACCTTTGTGAAACACTTAACGGGGGATTTTGCATATTTAACGACCGATTAGTTAATCGACTGGTTAGTTAACTTTTGTTATCACTAATCGGGCTTTGTGAAATAGAAAATACATTTTAATCAGTCGATTAAGCCTTAACGGACCGTTAAATATTTAATCGAGCTTTGTGAAACTGGGCAATAATTTTCTCTGTTAGTGGCCTGGGCTGGAATAGTATACGCATGCTGGGAGAGTTTCGAACGGCATGGTATTCGTTGATATGTGGTTGGTTGCATAGGCTCGAGGTCCGTAGATAGAATCGTAAGAATCACGTTCAATTGATGTCTGGCAACAAGGTACGATCATGCTGTCACTTGTCACTTGCGATGTTTAAAATTCAACCTGTTGCCATACAAGAAAATTCATTTCATTGCTTTTATTCGCATAATTGAGATAACTGTAAGAAATTGAGAGCTATCCTACATAGATTGCATGGAATAGCCGCTTTGCTGGACTACAATAGGTTGAGTTAACAGGTAACCTATACAGGACTCACTCGACATCAGTAGTGTCTAATTAAATCGAGGCACGATAACCCTCAACAAGAGGTAATGTAGACTTGCGAATTTATTTTTTTATATCTCTATATCCGATGTTTCGCATTTTACAGGGATGTAGTGTTAGGCAATTGAAGTCCTTGCTTTCACCTAAAGCGGCGTGGTGTTTGGCAATATCTAGTGTTGTGTAAATAGAGGCAATTTCTATTGTTGGGTAGCCTCTGGATGTTTTATGGTGTGTATTTCATTGTTTCTGGTTTTAAATTAATGGTCCAATTACGTATGGTACAGAGTCACAAGCATGGTATGGTAAGGAGACCATCTTTGGATTCATTTGCAGGTCGTAGTGGTAATCGATTGTCATAGTTGTACTTCCAGACAGTCGAATGTCAACCGAGAGATCCAAGGCAGGATATAGAGTTTATGGTTCAGATAAGTTGTAGCCTGTATGCTTATAAAAGACATATTACTTTTGACCCTTTTAACGGCATTTATGAATATAATAGCTTCCTTTTGACTGGTCATTAGGGTGATTAGTAGATTACGTTGCTATTAACAGACAGATAAAGGTATCTTGAGAGTTTGCAATGCTTCATGTTTATTATTTGAGCTGTCTGAAGCTTACATTGATATAATTGGTCAGAATTTTGCGTAGGTGACTCAGTAATTATTAGGATATTTTTACCAAGGTGTACAGCTTGCTTCACATACTATACAGAGTGATAATATTATTTGAGCTAGATATAGGATCTTAATACTGATATTTTTAAAGCGTATGTGAACTACACATATACACGTTTTGTGGTAGCTTCTTGATTTTAATGTAGTGATACTTTTTGCTAACTAATTATACAGCTTGTCTTGTCATTGATATCCATATAATTGATAGTAGTTTTTTATAACTGGAAACCATACAATTAGTTACAGCGTAGGATATTTTGTTAACCAGATTGGTTACGGTAGCTTAGATGACTCTCAATTTGCTTGCCCTAATATTTGAAGGTGTATATATTCATCGTTCTCATTGTGTGACCTATTATAGTATCTGATTGTGTTTTTAATACACCAGAATGTTATTATATTTCTTTTTTGTACTTTGTGTTATATTTAGTCTGCATTTACTCTCTCATCCCCGAATCAGTGATACTGTTTTAACTAGTGTGTATTTGCTGCTATATTAGCCCTGGGATATCGGACAAGCGAGCATAAGTTTATGTGTATGTGTCATATATTATTTAGGAGGATCTAATGGTTGCATATTTATGCCACTTACATGCACCCACGGGTACTTTCCTCTTTTAGGTTAATGTAAGTTACAACATTTTAATATCCAGTCCTGCAGAGTTTTTGTCATGGGTTTGACGTCCGACGTATCTCCCAGGTTGGTTTTAGGTACAGCTACCAGTGCAGTTCAGCGAGTTCTTGATTATAGTTGGATTGCAGGTGATTAAGGAGAGGTATTGTGTGATAACATCTTACTTTAATATCCGGTACTGGGTGTAAAACAATCAAGTGGCGCCCCCTTTATCTTAACATCGTGTTTAAGGAACCCACGGCCTACTCCACTGTCTAAAGGCTGCCGGCCACCTAGAATACCGGTAACTTTACTCTATATTTCCAATAGATTATAACGTTGGTTGTGTTTGAAGTTTAATAGGTAGGTTATAGCCGAGAGGGATTATATAAACAATTTGGGCGGTCACAAAGTATGCAATGGCTGGAAATTATTTTGCGCTATGAGGAATGTCTCTGAATGTAACTCAAAGTTAATAAGATGTTCACACTTTGAAAAGTGTTAATCGATAAAACACTAGAAATCAGGTTATATTTTTGTTCCATAATTACCTCAAATATTTTGTTTTTCTACCTAGTTCAAACTATTTTCTTCATTGATATCTTCTATTCCATCTCAAACAAATCGTTTCTGTGGAGTTCGAAGTGAAACATTTCTCTAGTTTGTTTACCTCTGTCTTGTAAAATATGTTTACATTTCCTGATGAAATCCAATTTCCTTTTCCGAACTTACTTTTGCATTCCTTTATAGCATATGTTATAAAACCAATTGTATTTGCAGTAATTTATAAATGCTTCTCTTCTAACATATCTGATTACACAGATAACCATGATTACATAGAAATTAAATCTACTTTGCAAAGTATACAATGGCTAGCAATGATTTACCACTATATATCATATCTCTGAATATAACCCAAAGCTTAATAAAACTGTTTCAATTTTGAAAGGCATTAAATGACAAAATACTAGAAGTCCGATTATAGTGTTTCTTCATAATTAGTACCAATGTTTTACTTTTCTACCTGTTTCAAAATATTTTCTAACTTACAAATGCTTCTGTTATAGCTAATATGATAAATTATACGACAGTGATCACAGAAAAATATTTCCTCATACATACACATATGGTACCAGAACAGTTTCTAGGCGTGACAAACAGCTTTGCCAAGGGGTCCATTAAGTCCTGGATCAGAAACGAACATCAGGTGTACTGGGCAGACCAGGGCTCACACACGGGAAGTCAGTAATTGAGAAATCCAATTTAAAGAGAGCTGTGGAGCTGCTAAATCTTAGCAGAGGACAGCTCAGAAACACCACAAGACTCTTGACGGTACACATGGCCGTCAAGAAACACTTGCATAAAATGGGGCGCTTCCAGGGGGACCTGGCGTGCAGACACTCCCGCTACGGGAAGGAACCAGCCCAGCACATCTTATGCGAGTGTAAAGCTCAGGACCGCAAAAGACTGCTCTACGATGAGTCTAGACCGGAGACAGGGCAATATAAAAATTCAGCTTGCCAATTACTGTGCAGACTAGTTCAAGGCGAAGTGATTTTTGGAATGTGTAAAGTAGAAAAGACAATGGGCATGCACAATAAACCAAAGGCTGCGGTGCTATGACGCAGACGACCCCTAAAGGAGAAAAAAATACATATACAACGTAGTGCATTTGACAAGGGTTTGAAAATACAAAATTCAGACTTTAATATAAATTATATCTTAACATATATTTTCCTAATTTGAAAACCATATTGCCACAGAAAACTGAAAATCATGTGGTAACACTTTTATATAGTTAGTAACAATGATCTGTTTTCTTAAATCAAAAATATTTCCTATTCTGAAAAACATTATGCCACAGAAAACTGAAAATCATGTGGTAACATTTTTAATATTTAGTAGCAATGATCTATCTGTTTTCTTAATTCAAAAATATTTAATTTATACATTATATTTGTTTTCTATGGATGTCAATATTTTGTTTATTTCATTACAACATGTGGTATAATTGCTGATGAATATTGTGCATAATTGACTGCTGAGGCCATAAAAAATTTTTTAGACGTAGTAGGCAAAGTAACACAATCCATATAATGCATATGTAATCTATAAAAATTCACTAAAAATTGTTCGTGTAATATTTTATATGTTTATATATTCTCCTATAATAAAAAATAAAAATCCATGTTGTTAAAAAAAGATACAAGTAAATAATTTCAAGCATTTTAAAATACTTTGGTTGCTTGTTTAGTGTCACAAATAAACTGTTTAGCTGCTATAAAGGGTAATATCATTTGCATGTCCATTTTGAGTGTACTCTACATCATTGACTAAGAAAACAGTATTGCAAATATTAAACTTAAAATTTTTGTACAGGAAAAAATGTAAACTGAAGAAAAAAAAGTTAATATCCATAAACTACATATTTAGAATAAAGATTAGCATAAAGTTTTCCAATAGTCCCTATTTCATTTTATAAATATTAACATATTTTTCGAAAGTAAAAATGTTTAAGAGATAAGAATTTTATAGAGCCTCGTTGATCCAGGGGTAAGAACGTGTGCCTCAGAACCAAAGGGTACTAGGTTTAATTATTATTTTTTTCGCTTTTCCACTCATATTTACAGTTCCTTTTCCTCGCCCTACACCCTTATCAACTCCTGGTCCTGTAACTTTTTTAGAGGTTGTTTATAAGAAATGTTTGTTGTGGGTTATGCACCTAGGAGAATCCTAAGCATGTTTCGGAAAAAAATTCTCAAAACCCTCCATGAGGTAAACTGCTAATTTACCATATTTATTTTATATATATATATATATATATATATATATATATATATATATATATATATATATATATATATATATATTTCATTTTGTGCTGTTTAGACAAATTAAATTCCCGATTGTCACTTATTTTGTTTATTTTATTAAATTAACCCACTATAAAGATTTATCTAGAGATCTTGTATTTTATTTGTCCCTTTGGTAGTACCTTTCTTTTTATAAATCAAACATCTTAATCTTATGAAAATTCACTACCATAACGCACTTGCTGCGTCCCGAGTTTTTTATTTTGTCGAGTAACTTCTCGGATCTTTATTTAGGCTTTTAATGCTGTATCTACCTTTCTTTTTATTTTCTTTATTTAATTTACTTTATATCTTCCCCTCACAAAATTTAACCCCATTGGTTAGTTGGTCTCGTCGTATATCTTGTCGTCATGTTGTTTTTGTAAGTTTACAAGTTTTCTTTGTCAAGTGGATATATGACTGACCTGTCTCGACTTTGTGTCTTGCTGTTGACATAGTCATCCACTATTATTATACCATCTAATATTTTCTTTTTTCCTTCATCACTCTTATTTATTATTCCCATTATTCACTATGTGAAAACTGGAACCTGTGATGAGCACTAATAAGTACACTTGGAGAACACCCAAATCACCACAACACATATTTCAGAGACCTTACGATCGTTTCGTTGACCAAGTCAACATCTTCAGAGGAAGAAAAATTCTAATATAAAAAACTAGATCCCGTATATTTATATCGCGTCAAAGAAAACGAACTAGTCCGAAGGAAAGTTGTCGTCCAAGAACGATCGTTTGTTTATTGCGCAGTGAAACAGGTCGGAGACCTGCTGTAGACAAATCTTGTGTGGCACAACATATATGGGATAATAACTACCACATTGACAAAGAAAATTTGAAACTTGTCAAAAATGTCAGACATCAAACTATGCTTGATTCATTAGAAAGTATTTTTATATTAAGGTCTATTAAGAACAAAACTTCATTAAATCGTGCGGCACCTGTAATTTCTAGCCCATTGTTTGATCTTTGCATTTGACCGCTTAAATACTCATAATTAGTCTGGTAGAATAATAAATTATTGTCAATAACTCGACAGGTTTATACATATACTAATCACTATGTTTGTCTTGATTTAAATACCTGTTCGGTTTTTGTATCTATGTAGTCAATATAAATAATTAAAATCAATATATAGTTTTTGTGTAGTATTTTAGTTGAACTATTTTTCCTTTGTTAAAAGGTAACACGGTGAGACAGACATCTGGGTTTTAGTTCTCTATTTTTAAAAGAGATGATTTGAGTTCATGTTGTTTATCTCAGCAGATGTCTTTATCGGCATAAACCAATATCCACATAGTAAATTTCTAGATCGAAAGGAAACGTGCTGTTTCTTTAAAGAACGCCGGTCCTTTTTAAACCTATATTAGATAAGGGTCATAAATTTGTCGACCAAAATATTAAAGCAGGTCTCCGACCTGTTTCACTGCGCAATAAACAAACGATCGTTCTTGGACGACAACTTTCCTTCGGACTAGTTCGTTTTCTTTGACGCGATATAAATATACGGGATCTAGTTTTTATGTTAGAATTTTTCTTCCTCTGAAGATGTTGACTTGGTCAACGAAACGATCGTAAGGCCTCTGAAATATGTGTTGTGGTGATTTGGGTGTTCTCCAAGTGTACTTATTCCCATTACATTTATTTTCATTTCCTTTTCTTCTCTATCCTTTTGTTCTGTACGATTATTTAGTTTCACTACCGTATCGTTTTCCCTTTTATTGTCTTGTCTTAGTCGTTGGTCGTTGTTATCATCATATTCCCCTCTACGTTTGGGATTATATTCTATAGTAAAATTGTCATTGTAGTTATCCCCGTTCCTATCGTATTTATACCTGTCCTTACCGCCGTTATCGTATTTGTGTTTATGTCGGTAATACTATCTTCTTTTCGCTTTCTTTTATATCTGTCTCCCCTATCATTGTTTTCTTCTTGGTTTGCTAGTCTCTTCTCGGTTCTTTCATTACCCATGCCTTGTCTCTCCATTCTATTCAATTTTGGCTCTGTCTCGCCTTTTAATTTTTGTAAGTTATCCCCATTTAGTCGGGTTACTTGTTAAACCTGTTCAACCTTCCCTTTCGTTTCCGTCAATTTTATTTTTATTTCACTGTGGTAATTCTCAACCTTCCTTTCTATCACCGTATTCACTACAATTATTCTCTGATACACCTCATTCTCTACTTGTATGATACTAGTTATCTCGTCATCAGTCGCCCTCATCTTCTCCATTATTACCTTGCACGTTTCATTTACTCTCTCTTCTATTCTCTCATCTACCTTTTTTCAATTTCTATTTTTATATCATGCATACCTTTATCCAACTTCTCTGTGATTTTTACATCCATTTCACTTAATCTGTCATTTATTTGTTTCATATTTCTATTCATATCTTGTTTCATACCACTTATATTTTCATTCATACCTTGTTTTATACTTATTGCTTGTTTTTCCAACTTCTCATTTATCTCTTCTTTCACACCACTTATATTTGCGTTCATATTTTGCATTAATTTTATCAGCATTTCATTTTCACTGTTGGGTTTCTGTTGAGTCGTTGTTTCATCTGTCTTATTTTCTTCAGGTGCTGCCGTTTCTTTTTAGTTTTCTGCAGTCGTAGGTACCATATCTTCCACTCGTGCTTCCATATTTTCCCCAATTTCCATCTGAGGTGCTCTCTATTCATTCCTTTACACATTTTCTTGATGTTCTTGATCTCTTTCATCTCCCCGAACGTGTCTATCTCTTGACGTGGCTGTTTTTCTTGTTACCTTTCTATTCGGCATGTTTATAATTTATTTATGCTTAGATATATTATATTTTAACTTTTTTAAGCTCACGTTTATTTACCCCCAATCATAAAATACTTGTGGTGCAATAAACGTTTTGTATTTTAATGCTAATTATATTTTATATATGATCGAGCTTTTTCAAAGTTCCACGTTTAGGCGACATTTTGTCATGTTATTATGGGTTCTGTAAGATCTATTTCTATTATTATTACCTTAATATAAGAAAAAACAAAGTGTAAATACCCTTATTAAAATTTATAAGTTTTATGGCAGGCACTTACCCTTTTTTTCTCTATGGCTGACTGTATGTAATCTCAGGGTGGATTCAGCTCTTAATTAATTAAATATATATATATATATATATATATATATATATATATATATATATATATATATATATATATATATACTTGCTCTCAAATATGTGTTTTCATTGACAGATAAACTACCAAATAATGCTTTACACTTTGAATTTAAAGGTGATTTCACACTTAATATTTAATTATTGTTAAACCTTTTATAATTGGTTTTGTATGTTTCATTTTAATTTCAATTCTCTCTTATATACTCGAACTTGGTCAATGATACACTCTTTATACAAAATGCAAAAACAACATTCTCTTGTAGAAAACATATTTATATACAGAAATCTACATTTTAGGCTTGAGAATTCTCGTTACTTTTATTATTGATCAATATCTGATTAACTATTCTACCATTTACCGTTATGGTAACCTCAATTTACTTATATATATATATATATATATATATATATATATATATATATATATATATATATATATATATATATATATATATATATATATATATATATATTCAATTAGTTAGGATTTAATGTTTATGAGCAAACAAATGTCTTCAAAAAATAATTAGCAAAGTACTTTTGGTGACACCTGTTGACGTTTTCTATTGCTCCTTAGTCTTGAACTGACATTGGTTTTACTTCATATACTCTTTATATTTGCATCACTAATAAATCTGTCTTCAGCATTAAACATTAGGCGTTTTATATCGATTTGTGGGCTTTAAATTTTTCTATTTACTTGACCTAGATCGATGTTGGATGAATACTTACTTCACATTCAGTTACCAATAGCAACACCCACAATTAGTAGTTGATAATTTTCTACTATTAGCTTGAAATTATTCATATTTTTGGCTTTCAAATTCTAATTGTTAACTTGCATCTCAAAATGACGCTACTTTTGTTCCAGTTCCTCAACTGACATTCCCTTCCTTCCTTCAAATTCTGAACTGACAAATTTTTCGTTCCATGGCAGCGCGCGTTATAGCTACTATTATAATGACACTATAACAAATTCTTATAACTAACTTCTTATACTATTTAACAAATTGTCTGTAAATCTTAACACTAGTGGCGTGCGGTCCATGGAAGCAAGGGAAGCATTGTCTCCCTTAAAATAACGACTACATACCTAAACCGCATTATTTAAAATCCCTTTTGTATTTTAAATATTAAATTTCAAATTCTGAAACTAATTTAATTATTGAAATTTTTATTTCGCAAGCTCACACACATAATTATTTATTATGCATCATACTGTATTTGTATATCTCCTAGCAAGAACGTCGTTCCTCCCAGTGAATGCGACCGCATGCGGACAGCATGAACCTGATCTGATACTACGACACTACGAGTGGATGTGGATGCATGCAATGCCTTCAGTTAAATACACGTAGTCAGCAGGCAACTTTATAAAAGAAACCTCGCCTCGGCGCAATGTACGCGTGTTTTTAGAACGTGTTGTACTACGAAGACCGGGTGCGCGTTCAAAGCGAGTGTGGCTGATTATTTCGTAGGTATAAGCAGTCGAGTATGTTAAATACATTGGCATTTTATGATTATTAATATGGCTGCAAGTGGATCAGCTTTTAACAGCGGTGACGGTGGGGGTCGGGATTTACAAACTTTACAAACAAGTGGTAATAATAAGTGTGATTGTATTGTATGTTTTTTGATAACTAACGGATTCTCAGCTTTACTGTTTGCTGAACAACTTGCTATTATTAATATAGATAGGCCGAAACCTACTATAAAAAACTTGAATACAATAATTAAAACATGTACCTATTCGACATTTCAACGCGGAAAAAACTCATAAACAATATTAATGGTTAACGGGTTGTGAAAACAGGAATAAACTGTTTTGTTGGTCTTGTAGTCTATTTGTGACTGACAAGGGGTGTGGAATAAAAGTGGGTTTTCCGACTTGAATAATCTACATAAACTAGTACAAATACATGTTATGTCTAAAGCGCATTTACAGACCATTTTAAAATTAAGTGTCTTTGGAAAAACGCGAATTGAATACGCCGTTGACAAGCCGATAGAAATTCATCGCACATATTAAAAAGACTTATTGATGCTGTGTGTTTTCTTGGTCGCAGCATGAATTGGGCTTTAGCCCACTAAGCATGGTAACTTACAAATGCTTACCGCAACGTTAAATAATCCACCATTAAGTAAGTTAAGTTTGCAACATTTCTAAATGTTTGCAGGCAAAAAACCAATGCAAACTTACAAATGAAACTTTAACGTAACTTTCAAATATAATATCTCGTTTGCCGGCTTGTTGTTTTTCTCCATTTGTAAGCTCACGTAAAGTTACAATTGTAATGTTTCTGAAAGTTTGTTTTAATTTGTAAACAACATTTATTTGAATTCCCTCGTTTATTCTCGATCGTATGTCATCGTCGTCCAATAGCAACATAGCAACACCGACGCCAACAGCAAACTGACTCTGACAAAGCGCCCGGCATTAATTAATGGCGGTTTGTTGTTTACATTTTTTTATAATTTCATCATCATAAGTTGTTATTTGATCTATGTCTATTTATTTTCCTGGAAGTTTTAAAGATTGAACAATCTTATTGTAGCCTGAATTGTTTGAATTTTGGGTAATTAAGTAATTCATTGTCTGGAGTGTAGCTTATGAAACATGAAGTATATCCACAAACATTTCAGGTAAGAATCTCTAAAACAGCAATAAAATTAGTCACTTTTCTGTTGCATAATTGTTTTGGTATGTGGCTATTGGTGAATTATAAAATGGCTGCATTTATATTTTTCTTTCTTTCTTTTTATGAAATATACTCTACAAAAAAGAAAACCTAATTGTTAAATTTTGTTATGTCCTTAGAAGCAGCCTGGAGATGTCTTACCTGGTCAGACCAATTCATTTTAAAACGTTAAATATGATTGACCTATGGAAGCATGTGGCTTATCCATAGCACTCGACATGATAAGAACAGTGGAACAGTATCCTATGCTATGGAACATTCATATGGGTTAACTAGTCAGCAGCGGAACATGTGTTTATCATGCAAAAAAGAGCAATAAGGACTGCAACAAGAAAGCTGCCCAAATGTGTTCGAGGCTATATCCTTCTTCAGTTTATGTATTCAAAATATCCAGTGAATGATGAAGCTCGCAACAATACCAGTTGCAGGCATGAATTAAAAATACAGTTGCACAAAAAGGAGAAAACAAAGCAGATGTTTGATTACTTGGGAATCAAATTCCTCAATTTTCTACCTAATGTTATTAAGATGCTCCCACTAACAAGATTACAGTAGGCACTAGCGGATGTTATAAAACAAAAACCAAGGTGAAGGAATTTATTTGTGCTCTAAACTAATGTGTATAGTGTCTGTGTGTGTGAGTGCGCTAGGCAAAAGCTTTGGAAGGCAAGTTCCACTAGCCACAGACTTTTTATATATGTACGTAATGCATTGTAGTCATAATTTTGCTTTATTTTAACTCAATGTTTCTGAATGTACACAGACATTGGCGGTACTATACTTAATCGATAGGGATAGTTACGACATGTGTGAACACTTTCAGAGACTGTCGCCATATTTAAGCTATTTTCGCAGTAAAGTTGTATTCATTTCCCTGCACTTGATTTATCCATTGCATATCTTACGTTTGCTTAATTAAACTTTTTATAAAATCGAAATGAACGCACCATTTTAGATATTTCTTTTTCACAATAGTATTTGATATGTTGATTTTATTTTATGTAACATGTTACCTACCACATATTTTAGAAGCTAAAAAAATTCTCGCCTCTCAAAACATAATGCTGCAGAAGACTTTGTTTTTGTTATTGGTGTTTCACACGTTTTTCTAGACGACTAAGAGTTATTTAGTAAAACAATATCAAAAACAATTAATTGGTATTCATTTAGAAACAATAATTTTTGAAATCGGTCAATTAATAACGATATCACGAGTTCAAGTTATCTATTTTGTAGCTGAGTTTTGACTAGAACTGCATTTTAGGCTAAACATGGACACTTGCTATATGTCTTAAATATCTCTATCGAGTAACTATAGTCGGTACTTATAAAGACAGTGACTTACCATGTACATTTGATGGTCAATAAAGTCTATATATCTATCTATCAGCAGAAATGAAATGTGTTGTAAGTCTTTAATTTTTTTATGTAATAAAGATTTTATTCTAATTAACATTGTCTTAAGTCATTTTTTACTGTTTTACAAGAAATATATATTATGTATAAATACACCTATACCTATATTCAGTATTAGTTTGTAACTTGAAATAAATTCAGTTAATCAAATAGTTTCCTTTTTTCAAAAATGCTTGGACACATTGGTTAGTAATTCAAGTTGCAGTCTTTTAAAAAATCTATCAGTATGTACCATATTTGAAAAATGACTTCATCGATAATTTCTCTAAATCAACCCTTACGTTTTTGTTGGCTTTTTTAAAGTTCTAACATGTAAAGTTGTAGAAAACCAGCAGTTTTAAAAATTTTATTCAGTGATTACACAATTTTTTTTCGTGCTATCAACTCAAGATTTATAATAAAAATTTGAAATTTGGTCGTTTTGTATCGCTTGATGTGTACTTTAAAAATAGTCAACAAAAAGCTAAGGTTGTCATTAACAAAAATTATCAATGACATTTGACACAAATTGTATAATACATTTTTGAAAATATTGTAACTGAGAATATTATCTGACTCCGAGCATTTTTGAAAAAAAGCTGAAGTAGATTAATTTGAATTATCCCAAGTTACAAACTTGCACTGTATGTATAATATATACAATTATTGCAGATAAGTTGCAAATGTGGGTTTAAATTTTACAACTTTGCTAGGTCCTTTTAAAATTGAAGCTTGCTGTAAGGCAACATGTGTAAGTATAAAGAAAGTTTGTAACAGCTCACTACAGTAAACTTGCAGTAAAGTTACAAAAGAAACACTTGCATATGTAAAGTCACTGGGGGGAAGATTTGCCATTTGCAACAAACTTGCAGGAAGCTTTCTGCAAGTTATCTATCAAACTTACACTTGCTTTGGAAAAGATTCTGCAATGTTAATGCAATATTACCTTGCTCAGTGGGAGGGGTCACGACGAAACAACTACATCTGCAAATAGAAGAAACTTTCAAGACCTAGTTTCTTTAATAGTCAAATACGACATTTGTTTAAAAAATCACTTGTAACAGTCTAACGTTTTTCGCGAAACATAAAATCGCATTCAGAATGACTTAATTTCGCCTGCTCCCACTATTATTTTGAACATAAATAAATCTGAAATTAAACAGATTCGTTTCATTGCTATTGTTCTAGATGAAACAATCGATGTAACTAATTTAAGTCAACTATCTGTAGTAATACACTACGTAAAAATGGATGGGAGTGTACAAGAAAGATTTTTAAAAATGCGACAGAAGATCGTATCGCAAACGTTCTGATCATCTCAATGACCTGAAATTTCTTGAATTGTGTAATTTTGGGGGATTTAAAGGGATACCTTTTCCAGAAGATTCATTCAAATCATTATTTCACCACTATGGACATTATTTTGACAAAGCCTTATTACGATCAGAACTTACAGTCATTTATGAACCCGATGTTATTGACACAAAAACTAACGCGATTGAACTTTTAACTTTCTTAAAACAATCAAAATTGGAAAATGCATATTCTGAAGTGTTCAAATTATGTGAATTAGTATTAAGAAGTCCTGCTACTGGTGCGTCTGTAGAACGAAATTTTTCTACATTGAAACGTATCAAGAGTTTTGTTAGAAATTCAACAGGACAGGAAAGACTTTCCCAAATTTCAATTTTGTCAGTTGAAAATAAACTCGTCCAGGAAATGTCCCAGAATCCACAGTTACATGACGACATTGTTAACGATTTTTCCAAAAACGACAGAAGAATTGAGTTACGCTATAAATAGGTAAGTTTCTGGGAATTGCTTCCCTTATTTCAAATGTCACCGCACGCCCCTGCTTAACACCTACACTTTTTAGTCTCTATATACTTCACTTATTTACACCCTTTACCGCTTATTCTGCTCTTAATTATTTACATACGTCTATATTCAGGATCATTAGCTATTTGAGTCAATTCTGTTTTATTGAAATTACTTTTTATTAGTTTTTTTTAAAATATACACAACCTCGATAGTGCATGGCACATATTTTATTTTAATTTTTAATATTAGGAGTTTCATGGCATATAAATTTGCTGTACCCTATCTTTTAACATTTTTTTTGTTAATAATAATATTTGTTATGTGTGTGTCATTTTATGAGTTTCTGTGCATGTGTGTGTGTATGCGAACCTGGATAACACTACAATATATATATATATATATATATATATATATATATATATATATATACATATATATATATATATATATATATATATATATATATATATATATATATATATATTGTATATATATATATATATATATATATATATATATATATATATATATATATATATATATATATATATATATATACCTATATAAAGATCGCTCTTACGCAAAAGAAATGAAACACATGATAATTTTCTGACTTGATTTAAAGGCTCAATATCACAGAAAATTGTCTTATATATGAGGGTCAAAACGTTTCTTTTTCTACTTGATAGCTACTTAATGTTTTAAAATTATATCCCAGGGTATAGAGTAATTCTTTATCAAAATCTAAAGGACCTCTCTTATAAAAAAAATCTTTCCGTAACCCGTGAAGAAAATACACCTATCTTAAACGGGCAACTTTGATTAGATTTTTACTTTCTTTTCTCCAATTGAAGAAAAATGAAAATTGAGAATAGTGGCTTATTTTCTCCAACAGAGTAAACCATATAATGTTTATTTCCTTCATATGGTTAAATTGAGATTAAAACAATCTTATTTATTTTTAATATATTTTTTGTGGTTATAACTAGTCTTTAAAAATTATTCCCTAACTAACTATTTATTTACAAACTTGTTTGTCTCTATTTCTTAAATAAAATTAGCTATTAGCATTATTTTCCATAATTAAGATAATTTTATTAAGCCCGTAAAGCTTGATATTATCGAGAAACACCACAGGTTTTCTAAGATTTAAGAAAATTATAATCCATTCCAGGTTACCCATGAAGGGTGCAGTATTTGATATTCAATTTTACTTACATGTGGTCGTTTCCACACAAAATTCTTATCTGGGTACTTGCTGTAAAATAAAGAGGAAGCATCTGCTGGGAACATCGGATCTTCAAATAAAGTACCATTGTTTAGGTGAAAGTCTCGTAACTTGTGGAAGTCTTCTTCACTTCTGGCAAACGATGTTCTATCTTCTCTAAGCTGCAACAAAAGGCTTTATAAAAGAAACTATACTATACTCTTGCTGTTTCGAACTTACAACCATTATGCTAACACTTATTGACAACAGTTTTCTACCCCCTAAGTGGCAACACCAAAATACTGCGTCCAAGCTGAATATATAAACTTTGTGAAATTGCGAAATGTTATTTTTACAGCAAAAAAACACATGTGACAGAAAAGAGAACAATTAAGCATTTAGTTGTGTAACAACTCTATATAATGGTAGAATGACAGACACACTGTAAGTAAGGCTGAATGTATTCCCACCACAATTAGAACCATAGACCGGTTTCGCTCTAATTAGATCGTCAGTATGGTATACTAATTGCAGTAAGAACACACCTATAAAATAATCCGTGTGTGGTGGCCAGCCTCACAGCACAAAGTAAGATGTAAGACAGGAGTAGCCTTTTCGTTGCGAAACCAAGTAGTATGTTGTCCCGACAGCTCCAAATGACACAAAATGTTATAAAATAGAGACTATGTACAACCAACTAACAATTTTTAAATTGTCAGCCCTGGCCCATTTCAACCCTAATTTAGGGGTAATGTATGAATGTATGTAAGGCTAGATGTATTCTCACCACAATTAGAACCGTAGACCGGTTTCGCTCTAACTAGAGCTCCACAATACGGTATACTAATCGTAGTGAGAACACACCTATAAAGTAATTCGGCCATGGTAGCCAGCCTCACAACACAAAGTGAGATGTAAGACAAGAGTCGCCAAGTAGTATGTTGTCACGACAGCTCCAAATAACACAAAATACAGCCACAAAATCGTAGTTCGTACACAGTACAAATGCACCATTTTAGCAATACGTGCTTTCACTTATAATTGGTTCTTATGAAAAGTGAGCGAGATGACAAATCACATTTTTGTACATATCATGGTATAGTTATTAAATAAAGATCAATAAACGCAATGACCTGCCTACTCTTTAAAAACATTATATTTTTCCCGCCACGGAAGATAATACGCGCGTGGCAGTTTAAACCTTTACATAACCAACCTATGTATAACAGGTTGGAAGTTTGGGCCAGTTAGCACACTCCGTATCTATACTACTGGAGTTCCAAACTACGAGGTTTTCAAAATTATTTAGTATAATATATAATAATATATAAGCATAAGATCCAAAATCATCATTTAAAAATTATCTACCGACTAGATCAAATAATTATACAGCCATGGTCTATCATAGAACAACGGGTCTGTTAACTATACTTACGTAATAAATATAAGGTAGAATACGTTACAAAAGTCTGGACGCAGCAAGCGCGTTAAGGTAGCGATTTTCATAGAAATGATTACACCTATTTTACATATACAGCCCAGGCAACATACTTGTGATATTCACATCGCTGAGATGTTACTTTTTAAGTAACCAATGCAACATATCCTGATACATGCATGTCATGTTTCTGGGGTTGTTTTCTGTTACCTATGATTTTGCGCTTACACTGATACATGCTAGCGATGTTAGCTGTTACTTTTGAGATACATGGCTAACCTTTACATACCAAGTATGTAACAGCGAAATAGCAATAATTTACATTTCAGAAGTTAATTTTAATGATATGCTAGCGATATTATAAACTATATCGCTGTTACTTCAGAAAAATAACATGCTAAGCATGTAATTAACACATGGTGACCGTTACTTTATAGATTCACAGTTCATATTCACGCCACATCGTTTGTCATCGCTGGAATCGCATTGACGTTTGGTTATTTTTTAACTTTTATTGTGTGTGACATGTGATGAACGACAATGACATACAAGATTTTCGTGTTTTCTTGTGTATCTGGATTCTTTTTTGCAATTTAGGTTTTAGGTAGAAGTTTTTTGTGTTTGTACATTAAGCATTATCCTGCAATTATCATTACGAGGTAAGTACCTACCTATATAGAATATATCTATTACCCATTACATTTCCTAGGTTAAGTGTATACCTACTTATTATATGATGAACATCTAATATGTTTGGCAAATCAAAACGATTGTTTACAAAGAATACAGAATTTGTGCACATGGATTTAACATGGCAGTAGGCAGTAGCAGTAAAACCGCCACAGAAAATTATCTGCTTAAATCGCGAATCTAGACAAAATGTTTACTGCACGTAGGTATCTGTTATTGTCACTAGTTTTGTCAAGAGTTAGCGCTAATTTTTATTAATCCGCGTTTCATGATCAGAATTAATTTTGTGTTTGCACAAATACATTTTAAATGTAAAATGTCAAAAGGTAATTTCACTGATTTCATATAGACAAAAAAGACGCGAAACCTAAAAGACAAACAAATTAACAGTCATGCCTCATTGCCATACAGGGAAATAATTTTAGATTGCAATAGAAATAATATAGGGAAGTTGCAACTTTTACATATGTCGGGCCGAATTCAACTTCCGCTATTAATCACTTCCCACTACCTAAAAATATTGTTGATAATGCATTAGTAATATCATCATTTATGTCTTTAATATTATTATCCATACCTCCAGTGGACTCAAAGGTTGACACAGTGTTTTAATAAAACAACAATAAAAATAATATCAATTTTTCTAACAGCTCGTTTTTGAAATTTCAGATGTAATTCTGCAGAATAACCAACTAAAAGAAAAAGGGTGTAAAATTTCCGATTCGGAGTGGTTCCATCAAGCAAGACAGCGGAAACAGAGAAATGAGAAAAAGCATATTTCACTAAAGAAATGGAAATTTACAGCTTAACTTTTAATTTATATAGACAATATATGGGATCATTGTTGTTTCTATGTTTACAAATTCCAGCAAGTTTATACATGTTTTAAATTCATTTTTATTTTTAAATTTGTATTATGAGAATTTTGTTTTTTTATTTAGTGTTTACTAAAAAAATATTATTTTGTGGTCCATTAAGATACATGTTAACATTTATTAGAAGTTTGCATTTACCTACACCTTTGGAATTCATTTTTAGTTTTATATTTATATTATGAGACTTTGTTTTTTCTATAAATTTAGGGTTAGTTGGAAAATGTATTGTTTTGTGCTGCATTAAATATATATGTTAAAGTTTTTAGAAGCTTCTATTTATGTATATATTCAGAATTAATTTTTAACTATATGAGAATTTTGTTTTTTTCTTCATTTACTGAAAATGTTATAGTTTTGTATGTTGTATAAAATATATATTTACATTTTCTAGAATTGTCCCATTCATTTTTTTTTATATTTTAGACTCTTAACTCAGATGAAGATTGAATGTTACTATTACCAATAATTATTAGTAACTCAACAACATAAGCAAATAAAAAACTAACAATGTGGAGCCGATATATATATATATATATATATATATATATATATATATATATATATATATATATATATATATATATATATATATATATATATATATATATATATATATATATATATATATATATATATATATATATATGTATATAATTTACATGACAGCCATGAAGTATGAATTATATACTGGGAATATATCATAGGACATAGAGATGAGTCTAGATACATTATTGAAATATTAGTAGATACATCTCCTTAACAGCACAGGCGATGTCTCCAGCATGTTAAGCAGTCATGTCCCTGCGATATATTGTCAATGTTGGCAGTTGCTGACATTTCCTAGCTCTGGTAACTTGCATAGACCTTACAAAGCTCCTCACTAAGGCCACATTTTAAAGTGCGGTTATCTCGAAGCTGTAGATGTTCCACGAGTGCACATTTTAAAAGGATTTTCATTCATGTAGGGTGTTAATATATAGAGTGATGCACCAAACATTTTTTTCTAGATAGAACATCCTGTATATTAGGGCATTTTTAAAAAGCCACGTTGATGCTGATGAAACTAATATGACATTGTTTTGAGTTATTTACAACCGTTCTCCGGCTACATGGAGTTCAATGTAAAAAAAAGAGGTCTACTTCTGTCGTTTGTATTCATCGACATGTTTGAGATATTAATATCTGGTTTTGTCATAATAATTGTTTTCTTAGTGTAGATTATTGTGAACATGGGTTGTAGTGGGATTAAGGAATCGCGGGCCAAAGCACTCTAGGGGACAAGCTTAGGGAGTGGAAATAACAACAGAAACTTTCGATGAAGCTTTCCCCAAGACCGTCATGCGCGGTGAAAAGCCGCATCCTGTACGAGGTGACCCTGCTAATAACTAAACATGACGGATCTAGACAAGGAGGTCGAACTAAACTCCCCCAATCTACGGTGTGTCACGTGACCCGTGCCTAGGGACGGATGGCACCAGGGCGAGGGTGTCGTGAGCGGAACCTCTGGAGTACCGGGCAACCCTCCAGAGTAACCCGCCTTGCACCACACAGGGGGTTCTGATGGTGTGGCCAATATTTCCCCCATTCTCGCGGAATCAACATGAAGATAATAAATACACATATAAAACCAAAACCAATGAGGTTCGAGGAGTGGTTCCGGCTACAGACTTGTGCCTCGAGTATATTCCGCAAACGGAGACGAGCCAGGGAGCGGCAGCGGACTCTGGAGATCTCACAACCGAGGTAGATACGGGGGATCAGGGGGTAGCTTCGGCCAGAAACTTATCCCCGACACCCAAGATGGAGGCTGGGTCCCACCAGAGGGCGGCGAGCTCCGCCGACTCCGGGGCCCCCTCCACCAGTGAGGACCCTACTGTAAGAGTAGAGGGACTGCCCCGGCAGTCCAAGAGTCTTTCCGGGGCGTAAAGAAAGAAGTTCCGGAGGGCGCAGAAAATGGCGACAGGGACGTGGACGGTCGAGAAACCTGTAAAGGCGCAAGAGGGGAGTGCGAGTCAGAAGAGGACGCGCTCGAACTCTAGCACGCCCACTACAGACAGACGTCCCAAAAGAGCCAGGGCACCTGTAAAGGCGCAAGAGGAGAGTGCGAGTCAGAAGACTCCGCGCTCTGGCACTAGCACGCCTACTACAGACAGACGTCCCAAGAGGACCAAGGCCGGAACACCGGCGCAGACTGGCTCGTATAGGGAGGCTGCGGAGGGCCTCGGGATGGCGGTGATTGACAGACGCCATCCTGAGGTTTCGCTAGACCAAGGGAAGGCGGACCTGATCCAGGCTGCGGTGGACTCTCTTCAGGAAGAGAGCCCGCCTCAGTTCCACCGGGCGCGCCTGGCGGGGGCATCCTCTGGATAACCTGTGCCGGCCCGCAGTCGCGGAACTGGCTGCGGAAAACGATCGGGGACATCGGTCAGATTTGGGAGGGGGCGGACTTGACAGCCGTGGAGCCCAAGGAACTCCCAAAGAGACGCAAGGTCCTCGTCCGGATCCCTGACACCGTCCCTCAGGGGACGGTGATCAGTAGACTGAAGATCCAGAACCCTGAACTGGGGACACAACACTGGTCGGTTCTAAGCAGGAAGGCAGAGGTGAAAGGACAGACTCTCGCCTTCTCGATCGACCAGGCGTCTTACAGAGCCCTTGAAGGAACCTCCTTCGAGGCATTCTGGGGCCTGGGAAGGATTAGCTTCCGCCCACTGGGGAAGCAACTATGGGTTAATGGGACTTAGGTTCCTTGAGGTCAACCTCCAACACAGTAGGGCAACCACGGCCGGACTACTGATGGCTCTGAGGAACACGGATGTGAGGATCGCATCCAGGTACCCTACTTCTATAAAGGAGAGATCAAAGGACTCGGTGGAGCTGCTGGAAAGATCATCTATAGCAGATCCAGCGAGAACCCGAGGGCCTGCATTTTTGTCAGGGTAGGGATAAAGTTTCTGCCTTCAATGAATTTCTGTTCCAGGGACCTGGCAACGATCAAAATCCCATGTGGAGGAGCGGAGGGGCTGATGGCATTACTGTCGCGTCAGCCTATCTGCCAGGGGACAGCACGGACCCTCCTCCACGCAACGAATTGGAGCAGCTGATGGTGGGTAGCAGAGCAGGTGGATGGCAGACCATCATCGGCATGGATGCGAATGCTCACAATGAGTTGTGGGGCAGCTCGGACACAAACTCTAGGGGTGAGGCAACTTTTACAACTCTTTATGAAATTTAATTTAGACATATTGAATAGAGGTAATAAACCGATCTTCGTCACAACAGGGCGTGAGGAAGTTTTAGATCTAACAGTTTCCACCCAGTTTCTGGGTGACTTTGTTAAGAGCTGGGCTGTGTCTGGGGAAGTGAGTAGTTCAGACCACAGATACATCCGGTTTGAAATCGCCAAAGTCGAAAGACAAACGGTATGGTAACGGGACCCCCGCAAGGCGGACTGGGAAGCCTACAGCTCAGACATAGCAATGGAACTGCGGGGGGTTAAGAGTACCATAGACAATTCAATAGACCTCGAGATTGCAGCAGTCTAATTGCGAGACGCAATCACCTCGGCCTATAACGCCAACTACCCCCTGAAAATGAGGTGTCCACCAGGAACGTTCCGTGGTGGAACGAAGACCTCGGGCAAAGGAGGACGCAGGTTCGTAAGCTGTTTGACGCGGTTAAAAGTCCGGGAGCATGGGATGAATATAGACAGGCCCTAACGACCTACAACAAAAGACTGAGGGACGCCAAGAAGGAGTCGTGGAGGAGGCACTGCGAGGAACCGGAAAACACGGCCGAGAGTGCTCGACTACACAAGATCCTGTCCAAGGGCCCTCAGACTAACATAGGCTCCCTCAGAACATTCACGGGAGGCTTTACAAGCTCGGGGGAGGAAACTATGGAAATTTTACTCCAGACGCACTTCCCCGGCTGAAACATAATAAACCAATCACCTCCGGACTGGGAACACTCAGAAATAGAGGCGCCTTATAGGCGGGCATCTAGAGTAGACTGGACAGTCGCTAAAGAGGTGGTTACCTGGAGCAAAATCAGATGGGCCATTAACAGCTTTAAGCCATACAAATCGCCGGGATTTGATGGAATAATGCCCATCATGCTCCAACAGGGGATAGATATACTGGCGCTGGTGCTTACCCTCATTATGAGGGCCAGCCTGGCTTTGGGGTACATTCCGAGGGCATGGAGACTGGCCAGGGTTGTATTAATTCCTAAACCTGGGCGTCCAACAGACCAGGCAAAGTCCCTGAGGCCAATAAGTCTCATGTCCTTCTTGCTAAAAACAGTGGAAAAACTGCTCGACCTGCACATTAGGGGCGGTGTACTGGAAGCATATCCCCCACACTGCGGACAATATGCATACAGAGCAGGATTTTCAACAGAAACAGCAGTGCACCAACTGGTGCTAAAACTGGAGAATACACTGGAGAACAGTGAGATGGCGCTGGGGCCCTCTTAGACATAGAGGGGGCCTTTAACAACACCTCGTTCGGATCGGTTCTGGCAGCTGTCCGGGAGCGTGGAATAGAGGAGACCTGCTACAGATGGATCGGTTCCATGCTCAGGAACAGGGCGGTGTTCACCTCACTCGCGGGAGGGACTCTGCTGGCGGGGGTCGCGGCGGGCTGTCCGCATGGGAGCGTTCTGTCTCCCTTGCTCTGGTGCCTAGTCGTGGACGGCCTGATGGGAAGGCTCTCGGGAGAGGGGTTTGAGGTACAGGGTTATGTGGACGACATTGTCATCATAGTCCGAAGAAAGGTCACACAGGCAGTGTGGGAGCGCATGCAGACTGCACTGAAAGTGGTGGAAGGGTGGACGGTTGATCAAGGGCTCGGGGTGAGCCCCGAGAAAGCAACCGTAGTGCCGTTTACGAGGAGGAGGAAGTGCGACAGCCACAAAACTCTCACTCTATACGGTAGGAGCATTCCAATGGCCAGGGAGGTAAAATATCTTGGGGTCGTATTGGACTCTAAGCTAACCTGGAATGGTCACATTATCAAAAATACTGCGTAAGGCAGTCATGACCTTAGTCGTCACTAGGCGGATATATGGAAAAACGTGAGGACTAAGACGTAGTATGGCCCACTGGCTGTACACAAGGGTGGTCAGACCATCGTTAACATATGCGGCATTGGTCTGGTGGTCTAATGTGACACAATCCAGTGCCAAACAAAAAACTAGACAAGATCCAAAGGATGGCTCGCCTAGGCATCACAGCGGCCATGACTTCAACCCCAACAGCCGCCATTGATGTGTTGCTGGATCTGCCCCCCACACTTAGTTATTATTGGGGAGGCCAGGCTAGGACTATACAGACTAGCCTGCAATGGTAGACTGAAGATCAACCCAGGCTTCAGGGGCCACTGCAAAATTCAGGAGATCGTGAAGGAGTGCATGCTTGAAATGAGGTCAGACTTCGCGAGCCCGCGAATGTGCAGGGAAAACAACTGTACAGTGGAAATCTTCGACCGCAAGGCATGGCGGGAGGAGACGCCGGGCATCATCTGGTTCATGGACGGATCCGGCGGGGAGCGTGGGACGGCGGTAGGTGTTTACTCGGAAGGACCGAGGGTAAGTCATAGTATTTCCGTCGGAGCCCATACAACGGTGTTTCAGGCCGAAATGTACGCCATCCTGCACTGTGTGCGGGAGAACAAGATGAAGGGCTACACCAACAAGCGACAGCTCAGAAACACAACAGGTCTCTTGACGGGACACATGGCCGTCAAGAAACATCTGCATAAAATGGGGCGGTTCGAAGGGGACCTCGCATGCAGACTCTGCGGCGAGGGGGAGGAATCAGTCCAGCACATCTTGTGTGAGTGTAAAGCTCTGGACCGCAAAAGACAACTGATCTACGGTCAGTCTAGACCGGAGACAGAGCAATATAAAACTTCACCCTACCAATCGCTGTGCAGACTAGTTCAAGGCAGTGATTTTGGAATGGGTGGAGTAAGACTAAGGGTATGTACAATCAACCAAAGGCTGCAGTGCTATCGGGGCGGCAAGGCCGCGGACGAGCCCTGAGGGAAAAAATGGGCTGTAGTGATGTTTTATATTTGTTTATCTAGTGTATAAGGATGTAGAGAATGTGTTATATTTTTAATTTTATTGGCGCCTTATTTTCTTGTATATAATGTTTCAGGTTTGTTATATCAGTGTATTTTGTTAGTACTAATGTATTTTACTGTGTAATTTGTATTATGATGTACTTTTATAGATTTTATAAGATTTTTATTCTAAGTATATTATGTATTTTATTTTTGGATCACTTGTTATATGATTTTCTGTGTTACATCTAAGGTCAAAGATTTTATATGAGCAATGTTTACTACTAAGTCAATGGAAATTTTATTCAATATACTTATGAATGCAAAGTTCTTTTAATCTTGTTACAAGTAAAATTTACCTGTTAATCCTTATCTTACCTTGTCCCGGCTATGTACTCTATCGTCTCAAAGGTTCTTGGCTTATTAGGATTCAAAATGCTAGACACAAATTTCACTGATACGAATATATATATATATATATATATATATATATATATATATATATATATATATATATATATATATATATATATATATATATATATATTGAAACCTTCTGGCTTATTTACATTTAATTTTGTTTCAGTCAGCATTTATTTAGGCCTCTAATAATTAGCTTGCGAATTTCCGTCGAGTTAACAAATAATTTGCACAAGTAATTATTTAATTGTGGATAAAATAATCAAAGGTAAGATCCCATACTGTTTTGTACTACAAACTGTGGTTTAAGTCTATGTTGCATTTAATTATAAATATTTGTGTTTTGTGTCTCAAAAATAAAATGTAAAAATTAAATAAAATAAATCAATTAAAAATAAAATAAAGAATAAGAGAACTATGGGGGTTATCTCACTATATATATATATATATATATATATATATATATATATATATATATATATATATATATATATATATATATATATATATATATATATATATATATATATATATATATATATATATATATATATATAGTGAGATAACCCCCATAGTTCTCTTATTCTTTATTTTATTTTTAATTGATTTATTTTATTCAATTTTTACATTTTATTTTTGAGACACACACACACACACACACATATATATATATATATATATATATATATATATATATATATATATATATATATATATATATAAACCTTCTGGCTTATTTACATTTAATTTTGTTTCAGTCAGCATTTATTTAGGCCTCTAATAATTAGCTTGCGAATTTCCGTCGAGTTAACAAATAATTTGCACGACAAGTGCAATTGATTTATCGTCTATCTTGATCATTTCCTGCTGAAAACTCGATAAGTTAAAATTATTTCGCAATACAACACTTCTATATTTCTATATCCCGTACTGAGATAAAGACACAGACGTATCTGTGTAGTTTAATACAGACATTTCTCGTGCTCTTTGATGAAAGGTTAATTTTTGTTGACACCAGCTCGAACATAAAGTGTCACTTAATATGTGTCTGCATCTTGAGAACTCTGGGATCTTCTCTGCATAGGGGGTGTTAAGTGTGATTTCGAGTATCTGGAAGGCATTTAGAAGTCATTATAGTTGGTCGGAGCTTGGGCATACCGTGGGAGCGAGAGGCCATGTGTCACGTGCCTGAACATTCTTACGAAAAAAAAAACGATGAAATTAGAACAATGCTTGCGGATTATGTATTAACCGCTAATGTTTATGCAAATGTTTGGAAATAGGCAGCTTATGAGCTACGTATTTTAATTATAGGTGTATCTTTGTAAAAGAAATAGCTTCCCACTCGCTTTCACGCCTAGTAAACTTTTGCCATTTACCCTTGTATTTTTAGCACTATGATGGAGATGGGATATTGTTAGTGGCGTGCGGTCCATGGAAGCAAGGGAAGCATTGCTTCCCTTAAAATAACGACTACATACCTAAACCGCATTATTTAAAATCCCCTTTGTATTTTAAATATTAAATTTCAATTTCTGAAACTAATTTAATTATTGAAATTTTTATTTCGCAAGCTCATAAACATAATTATTTATTATGCATCATACTGTATTTGTATATACGCTCCGAGCAAGAACGTCATTCGTCCCAGTGAATGCGACCGCATGCGGAAGCATGAACCTGATCTGATACTACGAGTGGATGCATGCAATAGCTTCAGTTAAATACACGTAGTCAGCAGGCAACTTTATAAAAGAAACCTCGGCTCGGCGCGATGTACGCGTGTTTTTAGAACGTGTTGTACTACGAAGACCGGGTGCGCGTTCAAAGCGAATGTGGCTGATTATTTCGTAGGTATAAGCAGTCGAGTATGTTAAATACATTGGCATTTTATGATTATTAATATGGCTGCAAGTAGATCAGCTTTTAACAGCGGTGACGGTGGGGGTCGGGATTTACAAACTTTACAAACAAGTGGTAATAATGAGTGTGATTGTATTGTATGTTTTTTGATAACTAACGGATTTTCAGCTTTACTGTTTGCTGAAAAACTTGCTATTATTAATATATGTAGGCCGAAACCTACTATCAAAAACTTGAATACAATAATTAAAACATGTTGCACAACGCGAATTGAATACGCCGTTGACAAGCCGATAGAAATTCATCGCACATATTAAAAAGACTTATTGATGCTGTGTGTTTTCTTGGTCGCAGCATGAATTGGGCTTTAGGGGTCATGACGAAACAACTACATCTGCAAATAGAGGAAACTTTCAAGACCTAGTTTCTTTAATAGCCAAATACGACATTTGTTTAAAAAATCACTTGGAACAGTCTAACGTTTTTCGCGGAACATAAAATCGCATTCAGAATGACTTAATTTCGGCTGCTCCCACTATTATTTTGAACATAAATAAATCTGAAATTATACAGATTCGTTTCATTGCTATTGTTCTAGATGAAACAATCGATGTAACTAATTTAAGTCAACTATCTGTAGTAATACGCTACGTAAAAATGGATGGGAGTGTACAAGAAAGATTTTTTAAAATGTGACAGAAGATCGTATCGCAAACGTTCTATATAAAATTGTGCTTAATATTATGAAATATATTGAGGAGGCTGATAATAAATTAATTGCCCAAAGATATGATGGGGCTGCTGTTATGGTCGGACGTTTAGGAGGTCTTCAGGCTAAAGTGCGGGAAACGTTCTCCATTGCTATATTTGTACACTGTTGTGCTCATAAATTAAATTTAATTTGATCCCAATCTTTAAATCATATTAAAGAATGTAAAGTGTTGAATGGCTGATTTTTTCCAAATCTACGAAGCGAACACAAGCCTTAGACCCAATTGTTAAAAAACGTTTACCCAAACTAGTTGCAACCCGATGGAACTACAACGACAGGGTTGTGTTAACTATATTTGAACACCGTGAATCGTTAATTGAACTTTTTGAAAACATAATGGAAAATAGCAAAAATTGGGACGCAAAAACAATAAGTAGTTCTAGAGGATTTTTGGCTGGTTTGAAAGGAGACTTTAATTTTAATTTTTTACTTAATATATTTTCGGAAATATTTCCGTTTTCAGATAATGTATTTAACATATTGCAATGTCAAATAAATGACATCGGTTTTTCCCTTAAAAAATTAGTGAATTTAAATCCATTGTAATTCAAAAAAGGAATGAATTTGATAAGTTCTAGGAAAAAACAATTGAATTAGGAGAAGTGGAGCCACGAAGAAAGCGTCTGCGCACTGATAATGTTCGATCATCTCAGTGACCTGAAATTTCTTGAATTGTGTAACTTTGGAGGATTTAAAGGGATACCTTTCCCAGAAGATTCATTCAAATCATTATTTCACCACTATGGACATTATTTTGACAAAGCCTTATTACGATCAGAACTTACAGTCATTTATGAACCCGATGTTATTGACACAAAAACTAACCCGATTGAACTTTTAACTTTCTTAAAACAATCAAAATTGGAAAATGCATATTCTGAAGTGTTCAAATTATGTAAATTGGTATTAAGAAGTCCTGCTACTAGTGCGTCTGTAGAACGAAATTTTTCTACATTGAAACGTATCAAGAGTTTTGTTAGAAATTCAACAGGACAGGAAAGACTTTCCCAAATTTCAATTTTGTCAGTTGAAAATAAACTCGTCCAGGAAATGTCCCAGAATCCACAGTTACATGACGACATTGTTAACGAATTTTCCAAAAACGACAGAAGAATTGAGTTACGCTATAAATAGGTAAGTTTCTGGGAATTGCTTCCCTTATTTCAAATGTCACCACACGCCCCTGCTTAACACATACACTTTTTAGTCTCTATATACTTCACTTATTTACACCCTTTACCGCTTATTCTAGTCTTAATTATTTACAGACGTCTATATTCAGGATCATTAGCTATTTGAGTCAATGCTGTTTTATTGAAATTACTTTTTATTAGTTTTTTTTAATATACACAACCTCGATAGTGCATGGCACATATTTTGATTTTAATTTTTAATATTAGGAGTTTCATGGCATATAAATTTGCTGTACCTTCTCTTTTAACATTTTTTTTTGTTAATAATAATATTTGTTATGTGTGTGTCATTTTATGAGTTTATGTGCATGTGTGTGTATGCGAACCTGGATAACACTACAATATATATATATATATATATATATATATATATATATATATATATATATATATATATATATATATATATATATACCTATATAAAGATCGCTCTTACGCAAAAGAAATGAAACACGTGATAATTTTCTTACTTGATTTAAAGGCTCAATATCACAGAAAATTGTCTTATATATGAGGGTAAAAACGTTTCTTTTTCTACTTGATAGCTACTTAATGTTTTAAAATTATATCCCAGGGTATAGAGTAATTCTTTATCAAAATCTAAAGGACCTCTCTTATAAAAAAAATCGTTCCGTAACCCGTGAAGAAAATACACATATCTTAAACGGGCAACTTTGATTAGATTTTCACTTTCTTTTCTCAAATTGAAGAAAAATGAAAATTGAGATAAGTGGCTTATTTTCTCCAACAGAGTAAACCATATAATGTTTATTTCCTTCATATTTCCTTCGAATTTTCCAAAAACGATAGAAGAATTGAGTTACACTATAAATAGGTAAGTTTCTGGGAATTGCTTCCCTTATTTCAAATGTCACCGCACGCCCCTGGATATTGTAACTGCTCACTCAAAATGTATTATGAAATTTTTATGAAAAAAGGGGAAGTGAGACACTTATAATTTAATAAACACATTTATCATTAAAAGAAAAGTTAGTCGTTTGTTATATTTATGCGAACCGAAGCAGCACCCTTGTTCAGATACCCCGTTAGTATAAGACACATGATTTCTGCAACATTGGCCATATTTAGGTAGACACTCTGTGGACATTTTCAGGAAATTTCCACAATAAAGTAATATTGTAGGAGTGGGCAGTTGATCATTTATTAAGAATTTGCGAATTTTAAACTGCCAAGCATATGTACATATTGATATACATTCGTGGCGAGTGGGTGTATGATTGTAATTTGGCTATCTAAGCATGTAATCATTCATGTAATCATAAAATTTCAGGATATCGGACCATTTTTTGACAGTTTTTTTTTCTGAAAAAAAAAAAGGTGATAGGATCTGTGGGAAAAATTAAACGGGACTTTTAAAAAAGCAATTTAACATCGGAAAGACGGAATTTTTCTGAAGGAAAAAGAGAAACGCAAGTTGAACTTGGGCAGGTTTTATTGGAGAACAATAATTTTGCCAATTACAAGTACTGAATTGTACCGTGATCCACGAAACAAGTAACTCCTATATGATATTTTGGTTTTGATTGGAATTTTGTTACATATGAGTGAAGCTACCCAAATTTTGTGGATTTCAGTCGCAGGCCGTTTTGGTGTTTCAGCTTTCCTGTGGGTTTAATAACTACATCTCATTGGAATGGTAGATGGGTTAGTCTTTTTATTGGTACCGCACTTAGTTCAAATTTTAAGGTAGAGTTTATGGTCTGGAGATTGACTAGTTGTGAAATAATAAATAACCCTTGGTTGGTTATCTGCACTAGTCTTGGAAAGTCTGGGACCTCATCTAGTTGCGTACCTAATAACCTTTTTATTGTATGGAAGGTTCTGGAAAATTACTAAATATAAGAAGTAACATCGAGGGATTTGAGCCTGTGAGTTCGTTCTATTAAAGTTTGCTTTTAACTTTCAGTGTATACTTACAGTTTAAAATTAGACATTTATATCCATGTAGCGTGTCCGATTAATGTTTTTTCTTACACTTTATTTTACTTGAACTGATAATATAGATTTAACTTGGCAGCATTAATTGTTTGTGTATTTATTGGCTTTAGCAGAATATTTTTCACACCTAATTTGTACAATAGTAATTTATATTTCTTCTGATATTAATTTAAATTTACACATTTAGTAAAACTCTATCATTACGTTATAATTGTTTTTGACGACTGCCGTTAGTCATATATATTTTGTCATTACTTGTTTAGGTATACAATCTTGTTATGTTAATTGTAAACCAAATACAGCTGTGTTTTGGGCATTCAATGGGATACTTATACGTAGTATATCATAGAGTGGGCTCACATATGAGTATATTTATAGATTTGACCCACATATTTCATTTTAGGGAATATCGAAATATCAGCTATACGTAGGTCACAAAATAATTTAGCCTTGGTTTATATTTTAATTTTATTAGGCCAACATTTCAGGTACCCCATCCGCATGTTTTCCCGTATATAGACGTATTATACTGTTGTTTGAAACTTAATCCTAGTTGTGACCATCCTAAAGTAACGGTCCTTTTATATTGTTACCCACATTTCGTAGACGAATTTGATTAAACCTAGTTTCAATTTGGAAGTGAGAATTGTTATTTTGTGGCGTTGGTATTGTGTGTTCACCCTTCTTTTCTTGTTTCCTGCTAATGTTACTCTAAAAACACTATAATAACAACTATCCGACTGCGATAAGAAAAATACATAAATCTCTTGCTCTCCGCTTTGCAGCCGTGTGTGTTACCTAACGCCTCTGGGTAAAAACCCGATGGGGTAAAGGCAGCGTAAAAACTGGCGCCCAACCTTTAAAGGTATTCTCTCACCTGCACGTATTCACGTCCCCCAGTTTTATCACAATGCCTTACATTAGAGTTGGAGTGTTTTGACTTAACTTTTTTTCTTATTCTACCAATCTTTGTTTTAGTGTTAGAATATTTGGTTTAGGCTTGGTATATTTTGATTTCAGCTTACTGTCGAGGTCGTTTGATTAAGGTTTTGCAGTTCTGTTTTTTTCTGTGTCTCTTCTATATTACTTAAACTTGGCTTTTCGTTTGATTGTGAACTTCGCAGACTGCTTTTGTTGTGTTCCCGTTTTCATTGTCTACATCTGGCTCCTCCTGGTTAAATAACACAACGGGTGGCGCTCATTTCAGTTAACAATCTGGTCGGTGCTTTGGTTGGAGTTTATTCTGGCAAACAAGTACACATTCAGGCTTATATCTGTATCTTTGTTATTATTCTTTCTTTCATAACTTCTATTTAGGGTGTGATATATCGGACAGGTTTGTATTCTGAACATTAGTGTTACTGTTTTGGTAGTTAACCGGTAGATTTATATTTTTGGCGGCTTTGGGTGAATACTGTTCTTTAGTATATTTTTGGTACTTGTTGGGTAGGATCGATTCTTTTTTCACGTTTTATTTAAGTTTGCTTCAGAGCTATTTGAGGGAAATGCACTGACTTGGTTTCGTTCGGTTAAGAGGCACGTCGGGAGTTGGGATGAAATTGAGGCACGTCTTAGGTCCGACTTCTTACCGTGTGACTATAGATCGTGTTTGTGGGATGAAATAAATCGCCGAACACAGGGTAGCGACGAGAAAATTGTTGTCTTTGTTGCCAAAATGGAAAATTTGTTTGACAGGTTGGCAGAAAAACCATCTGAGTCTAAGAGGGTACAGATAATAAAGCGTAATCTTCCTCCACACTTCCAGACTCAGCTTGCCATTCATGGGGTTTCTTCGACCAGTGAACTTGTTACAGTTTGTCGTGCAATTGAAGCCTCCTCCCTCGAATATAAGTAAACTACTGGAACCCGATCTTGCTTATCATAGGTCACGCATGTCATCTAGATTTCCACGAGCAGTGGGTCTGCTTGATACTGTTACTTCTGCGCGGAATGTTGAGGTTGGTCCCCGACAATCGATGGGTTTAGCTTCTTCGAAATGTTGGAATTGTGGTCAGACTGGTCACATTTATAGACATTGTTCTGGGGTAAAAACTATCGACGTGGGCGACCAAATTCCACATGCCGAACATGTCCGAAGTGTTCGGGAAACGATTCTACGGGTGGCGAAACGACCGACACGCACACTCACGCACAGTAGGTTCGGTCACTCGAAATCCAACGTCTGATGACCACTACACCAGGTGAGCTCTCGATTTTATTTTGGCCAATGTTGCAAGTGACGAGAGACCCTATTTAAATTTTGATGTTTGGGGTGTAAAAGTTTTGGGCTTGTTGGATTCTGGTGCATCTAGGACAATTCTGGGATCTCAGGGTATTGAGCTTTTTAAGCGATTTAATTTTAGGTTAAGGCCTCCGGACACCTTATGTTGTAGGGTAGCGAATTGACAAGATTGTACTGTTTTGGGAAGCTACAGCGTTCCTTTTAGAGTCAGGAATAAGGTTAGGGTTGTTGACGTCCTTCTTATTTCAACTGTTTCAGCCACGTTGATTCTCGGCACCGATTTTTGGAAGATAATGGGTATTGTCCCGGAATTCGTCACGGACAGTGGACTTTTACTAGCACCCCATAGTCGATGTTAGTTCAATTATTAGTAGTTGCGAGCTTACCGTTTCTCAGTCAAGACAACTTACAGAATTGCTTGATTCAGCTTTCATCGATATGCCAACTGGTGTAGGCTGTGCAAAAGGAGTTGAGCATGTTATAAATACTGACTCCGATCCAATCAGACAACGGTATTACCTAATGTCGCCTGCTATACAGAATATAGTTAACGCCGAGTTGGATGACATGCTTGAAAAAGGCATTGTTACGTTGATTCTCGGCACCGATTTTTGGAGGAGAATGGGTATTGTCCCGGACATTCGTCACGGACAGTGGACTTTCACTAGCACCCCCATAGTCGATGTTATTTCAATTATTAGTAGTTGCGAGCTTACCGTTTCTCAGTCAAGACAACTTACAGAATTGCTTGATTCAGCTTTCATCGATATGCCATCTGGTGTAGTCTGTGCAAAAGGAGTTGAGCATGTTATAAAGACTGACTCAGATCCAAACAGACAGCGGTATTACCCAATGTCGCCTGCTCTACAAAAAATAGTTAACGCCGAGTTGGATGACATGCTTGAAAAAGGCATTGTTGAATCATCGTCCTCTCCATGGGCATCTCTCATAGTAATGGTAAGGAAAAAAGATGACACTTGCAGGTTCTGCGTAGACTATCGACGGGTTAATCAAGTCCCGCAACGTGATGCATATCCTTTGCCTGGTGTAACAGATTCTTGACCGGTTGAGGGGTGCCAGATTCTTGTCGTCGCTCGATATTAAGAGTGCGTATTGGCAGATTCCTCTTAGTGAACAGGTTAAATCTATCACCGCTTTCATCGTCCCCTTTCGTGGTTTGTATCAATTTCGGCGCCTTCCTTTGGCTTACATAATGCACCAGCTGCTTGGCAGCGCTGCATTGACACGGTAATAAGGGACGATTTGGAACCCTGCGTATTCATTCATCTAGACGACATCGTCATTGCCACCAACGATTTTGACAAGCATTTGGAGGTTTTGGGAAAGGTAACTAGAGAAAAATGTAGATTTTGCCAGTCAGAATTAAAATATCTGGGATATGTTGTCGGTCGACAGCGTCTTCACGTCGATCCAGACAAAGTCGAAGCTATATTATGACTACCAACACCAGCTAGTTTGATGGAAGTATGGAGTGTTGGGTATGGCGTCGTGGTACCGACGTTTTATACCAAATTTTTCTACCATTGTTGGCCCTATTACCAGACTTCTACACAAGGGTGTTAAGTTCGATTGGAATGAAAAGTGCAGCGAAGCTTTCAATGCTATCAAAGAACATTTGGCCACAGCACCAGAAATGGGTTGTCCTGACTTTAACTTACCGTTTCAAATACAGACTGATGCTAGTGACTATGGGCTTGGCGCTGTGCTAACTCAGAGTGTAGATGGAGCTGACAAAATTATCAGCTATATCAGTCTTTCCCTGACTGGTTCTGAAAAGAAGTACAGCACGACTGAAAATGAGTGTCTTGGAGTAGTTTGGGCGATGTAGAAGTTTAGACCTTATGTGGAAGGGACTCATTTTTCGGTGGTAACTGACCATTTCGCCATATTGTGGCTCAACAAGTTAAATAAGCCTATCGGCCGTCTTGCTCGCTGGAGTGTTCACCTTCAGCAATATAGTTTTGATATAGTTCACCGAAAGGGTAAAGATAATGTTGTTCCGGATGCCCTATCGCAATAGTGTCCCTATTATAGAAATTATAGATTCAGCTGAAGTTAGATTCCCTGCACCGGCTGATCACTGGTATGATAAGATGTGCCATAGTGTTGTCCAACAGCCTCTGCATTTTACTGCCTGGCGATTTGATGGAAAACATTTATTTAAAAAGGTTCGTCAGCCTTACCCACATTACAGACGTGATGTTGTCAAATCCTGTCACGATCCTCCCACTTGTGGTCACCTAGGAGTTTACAAGACTTATCATCGTGTTGCTAATCAATATTTTTGGCCAAAAATAAAGAGCGACATTGCTCGCTACCTTAAAGCGTGTGTCGTGTGTTCACAGATTAAGCCCGAACAAAAAGATCCGGCTGGGTTTCTTTGTGGTCGACCTGATGTTTCCAAGCCGTGGGATTTGCTAGCTATAGATTTGGTTGGTCCTTTACCAAAGAGTTCTAGCGGAAATATGTACATCTTGAGCGTATATGACTACTTCTGCAAATTTTGTTTGTTATTTCCACTGCGTGGAATGACTGCCCCTAAAATTGTTAGGACGCTTGAGGACCAGGTTTTCCTGTTGTTTGGAGTTCCTCGCGTACTGGTCTGCGATAACGGGAGGCAATTTACCGGTCGGGAATTTAAGACTTTCGCCGATAGGTACAAGGTGAAAATATAATATACCGCAAACTTTCGCCCTCAGGCTAATCCTGTCGAGCGGATTCACCGAGTACTGAAGATTATGCTTTCCGCATATGTTAAGGGCAATCATAGGACATGGGATGTAGACTTGCAGAAAATCGCATGTGCAATCCGCACGTCCAAGCATGAGGGTTGAGGTGCCACACCATATTTTGTTAATTTTGGCCGTGAGATGACCCTATTTAGAGTTGTTAACCCTACCCCTACGGTTGGTGATCAATTAGATCGTGATAACGATCAGAATGCCGAGTATCGAGCCCTATGGTTTAGTCAGCTGTATAAAGACATTCGGAAACGCAGTAGAGATGCATATAATATTCGTAGAAGGAACGTACAGGTTTCCTTTGGGGATCGTGTCTGAAGAAGGAACTTTGTTTTGAGTGATGCGGCAAACTATATTTTACCGCCCAGTTAGCGCCTAAGTTTCTGGGACCTTTTGTTGTTCATAAACGTGTATCACCTTGGACGTATGAACTTAAGGATGGTAATGGTGTTAAGCGTGGTATATGGAACGTCAAAGATTTGAAGCCTTGTCATGTCGATCAGCCTGCTGAGATCTGACTCAGGTACTGTAGTGGTTTTGGTTATAGTTTCTGGATTGTTGTAGTGTCGAGATATACTTTGTCGGTTGCACAGACGTATCGATCAGTAAATTTTCTTGAGAAAATTTATTTTGGTTGTTACGGTCTATTTTCGCACTAGCCCGTGATTAGGGACAAACGTCATAACACAGTCACAGTGCCATCAAACCCTCTTATAGCCATTAATTTGTGCAACTCAATACCATGCAAATTACGAGGCCAAAGTTCATTATGCCATTTATTCTTATTATATTCCCCGAAATTAGATCACCCTGTTTAGTAAAAGATACGTGGCTGTGGTTCTATCTGAGCAATTGTATGTTTTGGTTGGTTGTTTCGTAAATTTCGTGCAATAGTATTTAAACCGCTTCTAGTTCATTATGGTGGGATTCTTTTAGCTGTTGATATTGTTGAGAAAGGTAAGAGTACAGGCTGTGAAGGATGGGGCATAATACTTGCGCGTTTATGTGATTTTAATTATTCTTATTTGGAAGTTCCGCGATATATCTGGGGTTATATTTCATGTTTATAGTTTCAAGCAGTGTCGATATGCGACTTGATGAGAACCGAAGAGCGCAAGTCAGTCAGTCGGCCTTTACAGCAGATGTTGATTTTTAACGTTCTGTGAACCCCATGGCGTCTCACGTAAAACCGTCAAATATTTATTTGTTTAGATATTTTGTTTCGCCTTCTAGTTATCCATTCGTCATGCTACTATTTTTCTAGACCGCATTATCATCTGCTTGGTGTTTCTGTCTAAGCAGATCTAACCGTTTCGTGTAATAAATTTAGGTAAAAAACTGTTCTTGCGGTGCCTGGAGAATTGTTACGCCCATGACTTTGAATTCTGTTTAAACGCGAACTTTGGTAGGAAATATAAAATTCTAGGATATCGCAACATTTTTTGAGATTTTTTTTGAAAAAAAAAAAGGTGATAGGATCTGTGGGAAAAATTAAACGGGACTTTTAAAAAAGCGATTTAACATCGGAAAGACGGGATTTTCTGAAGGTAAAGGAGAAACGCAAGCGACAAGTTGAACTTGGGCAGGTTTTATGGAGAACAATAATTTTGCCAATTACAAGTACTGGATTGTACCGTGTTCAACGAAACAAGTAACTCCTATATGATATTTTAGTTTTGATTGGAATTTTGTTACATATGAGTGAAGCTACCCAAATTTTGGGGATTTTAGTCGCAGGCCGTTTTGGTGTTTCAGCTTTCCTGTGCGTTTAATACCTACATCCAATTGGAATGGTCGTTCGGTTAGTGTTTTTATTGGTACCGCACTTAGTTCAAATTTTGAGGTAGAGTTTATGGTCTGGAGATTGACTAGTTGTGAAATAATGAATAACCCTGGGTTGGTTACCTGCACTAGTCTTGGAAAGTCTGGGACCCTATCTAGTTGAGTACCTCATTACATTTTTATAGTATGGAATGTTCTGGAAGATTACTAAATATAAGTAACATCGAGGGATTTGAGCCTGCGAGTTTGGTTCTCTTAAAGTTTGATTTTAACTTTCAGTGTATACTTGCAGTTTCAAATTAGACATTTATATCTATGTAGCGTGTCCGATTAATGTTTTTTTCTTACACTTTATTTTACTTGAACTGATAATATAGGTTTAACCTGGCAGCCCTAATTGTTTGTGTATTTATTGACTTTATCAGAATATTTTTCACACCTAATTTGTACAATAGTAATTTATATTTCTTATGATATTAATTTAAATTTACACATTTAGTAAAACTCTATCATTACGTTATAATTGTTTTTGACTACTGCCGTTAGTCATATATATTTTGTCTTTGCTTTTTTAGGTATACAATCTTGTTATGTCAATTGTAAACCAAATACAGCTGTTTTGGGCATTGAATGGGATACCTATACGTAGTATATCTATAGAGTGGGCTCACATATGAGTATATTTATAGATTGGACCCACATATTTTATTTTAGGGAATATCGAAATATCAGCAATAGGTAGGTCACAAAATATATTAGCCTTAGTTTATATGTTAATTTTATTAGGCCAACATTACAGGTACCCCATCCGAATGTTTTCCTGTATATAGGCGTATTATACTATTGTTTGATACTTAATCCTAATTAATTCGTTGGCTATTTTGTCACCATCCTAAAGTAACGGTCCTTTTATATTGTTACCAACATTTCGTAGACGAATTTTATTAAACCTAGTTTCAATTTGGAAGTGAGAACTGTTATTTTGTGGCGTTGGTATTGTGTGTTCACCCTTATTTTCTTGTTCCCTGCTAATGTTGCTCTAAAAACACTATAATAACAACTATCCGACTGCGATAAGAGAAATACACAAATCTCTTGCTCTCCGCTTTGCAGCCGTGTGTGTTACCTAACGCCTCTGGGTAAAAACCCGATGGGGTAAAGGCAGCGTAAAATGTGTATTAAAATTTAGTTTTAACTAGAAGAAGACGCATTACAATGTATGTGAGTATTATATTATATATATCCAGTTTTCTTTATACAAGACTAGAGTAATGTGCTGCATGTCACTTAGGCAGTAACAAAGTCGATAATTGTATACGCAACTGGGATATTTTCTACCGTAAGGACCGTGTCTGTTCTTGATGTTCCCACGCATACAGGGGGGCGGATTTCATATAAAAGAAGCTGTGTTTGCACAGGGGAGACAGACTGGATCTGGTTCTCAGAACGGTCTTAACTTCATCACCGCCGTCCCCCTGCAGTTTGGAATAATCAGATGATTGGTCTGAGGAACGATTGTTTCGTCAACAAAGGTGGGTTCATCAGAGGATGAAGGAGTGAAGAAGACTTAGGAGGATGAGTATGATCTATAGAAATTGTTCCTTCGGAGTAGATTATGATATACATTTAAAACGATTGTTTCGTCAACAAAGGTGGCTTCATCAGAGGATGAAGGAGTTAAAAGAGACTTAGATACGTATAACCACACAGGCATGCAGCACCTCTCAATAAACTTCGTCATACATGAACCCATCTGAACATGTGTTTTTTACATGTTGTATCTAACAGTCTAATCACCATAACCCTTGAAGTTGTAGATAAAATAGTGTTAGCTGCTCTTAAACGCCTTCGCTGGCTGACCTGGACGGATGATCAACTAACCTGACAGCATATAAGTTGGTCGTTTATTACATCCGACTAGTTGGTTGGTTGATTGGTCAGAGGTGGCATCATCAGAGGATGAATGTATGATATATAGAGATTGTTCATTCGGAATAGACGATCTATTAGTGTTGAACATAGGTTTATATTGAATATCGCTCTTTAACACCTGTATCTGAGAGGTGATACTTATTATTTGTCTGTTATATTTACTGAAACTCCTTGTTATTTACGACCCATTAGTGTTGAACACAGGTTTATATTGTGGTGATAGATATTTTTTCAGAAATTACCAACTCGATACATGATTAGTGTCGAACATAGGTTTTAAAAACTTATGAGTTGTGTTGGCTATTTACAAAAACTATCGCGAATTAACAACACTTGTACTTAGGTTGCTTTTTAAAAAAATTTATTAAACTACTTAAACTATTTAACAACAAACTAGCATAGTTACTGCCTAAATTAATACTGAACTATTATAACACAAAACAGTGGCTTTATATAATAATTGGATAAGTGTTCGTTGCAGGTTCTCACGAGAACATGCAGATCTAGCTTCTTCTGATTTCGCACTGCTGTCACTATCTGCAACGGTCGGCATAATTCGTAGAATCTGCTTATGGGAACTGCTGCATGCAAATGTAACTTGATACCATGTACGTGACATATCGTGGGAAGCCATGTGTTAACTCCTCCCCCCATTAGAGGACGGAACCCTTGGGTTTCGGAATTCTTAAAGGATTTTCCGCTTCTGCTTTGCTTCTTTCATTCTGCTGGGCACATCTTCTTTTGACAAAAACTGTAATAAATATTGTTGCTAGAAGGATTAGTATGATGTAAAGTAGGATCGTCCAAATACTTGTGTGGTACAACGGGAGACCAATTTTGTTGGGAATTCTACTTTTTATAGACTGCAACTGAGCCCTGATGTTGCTTACGTCGTGCAAAGGGACGTTTTCCAGTTCCATTGCTGGCAATTCTTCTATGTTCAGTTTCCTTTCTGGATCTTCTTCCAACTTTGGTAAGGAGAACAATTGTTGTGTCTCAACTGAGCTCTGCACTGTACTGTATCGTTTACCACCAATCGACAATTGACATCTTGGTTTGAGTGTCACCATATACGTGCCTTGTATAATTTGTGTGTTTTCTTCTCCCGAGCATTTGATTGACATCTTGGTTTCCTTTGGAGCCACCACCATAAACTGTGTGTTGCCATACTTCGAAACGATAGTCTTGGTAATTTTTACAGTCTCTTGTTCGCAATTATTGATAGGCTTTTGGAAATTAATTAGCCTAACTTCACAGGGAGGATCTTCACTGACATCTGCTATTGTATCTTCTGTACAGACATAGATCTCGTTCGTAAGCTCCTGGCAGGGGTTGTTTCTGAAGGCGTATTGTTGCTCATTTAGGATAAGGTACTTGGATCGAGGTATTATCATTAAGAAGCTGTTAGGATTGGTTTGTATAGGTAGGGAGTACAGTTGGTAGTAAATATAGTCAGATTTGTCTATTAGTGGAATATCAATTTGAAATATAATTTTATATCCAGTTTGGATAGACTTGATTTTAAATAATTTTTCATACAAAGATAAGTCATTCTTGCTTACTAATCTAGATTGTGAAATGTATTTTTCTATTACAGGAAGCTCTTTAATAATGAATTTTGGTTTGATGATAGAAGTGTGGAAAGTATTTAATTTAGAGAACGTTATAGCATTTTCAGTTGTTAATATTATAGATTCTATGACATTAAATAGGTTAGCGATTTCAGTCAACAGTTCTAAAATATGTGCTCGCTGGAGAACAGGCATAATATTAGTAGCTAAATCTTTAGTAATGTTTTGAAGTGCCAACATTCTTTCGACAATTTCTTTTTGATTATGAGTTAAAGTATTTAGTGTTTGATTAAATTCGTTTATTGCATTTATCATAACAGATGTTTGTTCGTCAAATAGCTCATGCATTCTATTTTGATCATCAGCTAATAATTGAAGGGCTTTGTTGATTCTTTCGCCATCATCAGCATCTAGATTACCAGTGACTGATTTAAAAACTGTACCCAAAGGGTTGAGTAAACCTCTCTTAAATCTATACTTATCAGGAAAAATTCGAAGGAAAGTTTCATCTATGTTATCTACAGTATAATTAAGGGCGATTATAAAATTATGGTATTCAGATCTAAAATTATCACTTAAAGTATTGGCTATAAGATAATATTTATATTTAAGTTTACTGTAGTCAGTAAATAAAGGTTCCATATTATATACATGTATAAGGCGCCATACGTCATTTTGGCAATAGCTTCTACCTAACTTGCGAGGTAAAAACCCAGGGTTGTTCTTTAAATCTTCTAGCTGTGGCTGCCCTCCGCATGCCCACCTGAAAGGCGAAGATTTCTTAAATGAGTTACACATTGCTCGTCATTCTTGTGATTTATGAGTAAAGCTTTATTATGTTCTAAGAGGGATATTATCGTATATGGGCCTGTATAGGGGTTTTTGTGTTTCTTGTGAAATCCGGGAGGTATCTTTTTATATACTGTTTGGCCCTCTTTAAATGGCTGATTAACTTCGACGTTAGTTCTGAGGAGCATTTTTTCTTTCGATTTTTCTATCCGATCTAATACAATATCATAAACTATTTTCATAGAATTTTTGTGCTTTTGGTTATACTCTTGGGAGGGTGTAACTTCGGAATCGAAGTTGAAGATTTCTGGGATGTATCCGAATATTAGCTCAAAAGGTGGTTTGAGAGTTTGAGAGTGAATGCTTGAATTGTACGCTAGGATGCAGTAGGGTATTAAGTCAGGAGGTTTTAGATTTGGGTATTTTATTAGTATATATTTACTCTTAGTTAGGGATATCAATGATTCATATATTCCGTATGTTACCTGTAAGCTGATACTTACATCGATATTTTTTTTCTTTTCATTTGTGTACGCATTCCTGGTTTTGGAAAAATATAAAATATTTTATCAACAATAATGATGTAATAGTATGGGTCCGATGGCAGTATTGTTTAAACTGATACGAGTGTTTTCCTAATTGAATTTTGACGAAGTGTAGACGTGACTTTGTCTAACGATTTTGATATGAATCTTTATAATATTTTACTATCATTGTTATTATATTATATAGGGTTAACCTATTTCGTGTACTTCCCATCGTTATGTTTCACTAAGTCCTGTAAAATAATCGTTCTATGGCAGAACAATTTAAAGTCTGGCTTTTAAACCTGTAAGCAATACACAGTTGTCCGTCCGTGGATTATCTTCACCAAAAATTTTTTTTAAATTACGTAATGTACTGTTTAATTACTGATTATAATTTTAACAAGGTAATAACCTTAAAATTTATTATACATATTTTTTTTGACAATAGTAATCATGAGCTTAGTTATTTATATTAAAATTGGGTGTTTTTCCTTCAAGATCGTTCCTTGTGATTTTAGTCACTTGTTCTTGCTGCTAGGAACTTGAGGCGTAATGTCCGTAATGTGATATTATTAGAATAATTTGGTCCTGTTTCAAGAGTAGAATTGTTGAGTACGGTCCTGAATATAAATTCTTATCTAATGTTTATATATTTGTAGATTTTATTTACTTGTTACGATAAGTGTGTTTTTACGTCACATTAGTCAGTCTATTAAGTCCTGTCTCGTTGTCATTTATCCGATTTTCGAGTTTTTAATTTATTTAGGTAATATAATTCGATTGTTTATTTAATTTGCTTAATATAAACAGATTGTATTCTTTTTTGTTGCAATATTCACAAGTCCTAACATAATCTTTAATTTTCTTTCTCATCTTTGAAAAAGAGAATTTGTCTTTCATCTCTGCATAGGTTTCATCTATGTTTCGATGTTGATTTTTAGTCTCATGAGAATACATGATTTTGTGTTTAATTTCTGATGCTGTTTCTAATTCTTCCAAATTGGGTATTTTTGTTTCCGAACTATTAATCGTATTGGAATTTTCAATTTTAATGGGGTTTGTTTCCAAAATACTCATTTTATTTATTGCGAAATTTTGTTTATTATTAAAATTAGATGTTCCTACTTTAGGTTTTGCTTTGCTGATTATATGTTTTGCTGTATTTAGCCCAGTTTCTAAAGGTTCATTCTCATATTGTTCCTTTACTCTTTTCTTATAGCTACCTTGTGCATTATTTGAATGCTTACTTGACTTATTATTAAAATTTAACTGGTTTTTGCTTCTTTTTTGTACATCCTGTATATTATTTAAACTAATACGATCAGTCTCCTCATTACAATATACGTTTGTAGTGGGTACTTCACCTAAACTGCTATGTGGGCTTTTATTTAATTGAATTATCTTATTATTACTGGCAAATCAATAATTTACATACCTCATAATGCTACCATTGTCCTGTTGAACTATCTTCGTTGGTTTTGATGCATCAGCTAGGTCAACAGAATGCATTTGTCGACGGTCGCTTGCGTAATTGTTCAAGTTCAGGTTTAAATTATTTCTAGTCATTCATTATCTCCTTATAAATACAACTACTATCACTGCCCTTCTTAGGTACATTACCTGTTTGAACATTTACACTATTAATATCTCCTATCGATTGTCCGTAGACGTGCCTGCTATAGGAAAATTTTGATCTTCACGATCGTAAATTTCGGAAGGTGTATCAATCTCATGGGTAAATAGTTCGTCAGAATTAAACCTTGTTCCCGGAACTGTGGACCTTTGCTGATTAGCAGGGAAGTTATTTCTTCTTGACTGTGTTGAAAAATTATTAGAATGTCTTGTAAACCTTGTGTTGCCACTCGAAGTATCCATGGGTTCAGGATATCTGTTTTGGAAATGTTCTCGTGGGTTTTCTGGTTTAAAAGAGGGCGGTCTAGAAAATTGTGAATTCTGATTATTTTGGCTTTGATATTGGGAAGTATTCCTAAATTGTGAAGTTTGATTACTTTGGCTCTGATATTGGGGACTATTTCTAAATGGTTTCTGAAATTGCATAACTGGAAAGTTTTGGGGAGTAGAACGATTATTGAAAGACCTGGTTTGTGGATTGGGGGTTTTATTATTTGGCGATGTATAATTGCCTGATTTAAGAAATGTCCTATCTTTATACTCGTAATTTTCTTCCAGAACTAGAAACTTAAGAGCATCTTCAATAGATGCAGGTGCAGTGGATCTTACTACCATCCCTAGAGGGTTTCTAAGTCCCCCGAGGAACGCTTTTAATGTTTGTTGAGCGTAAATTGCTCTTTTCACTTCTAATATTTGTTGATTGTCTTCATTACAAATTAAATTAGAAACCAGAAGTTGTTCAATATATCTACACCTATTACTAAATGTTAAAGCATCCTCATTATGTTTCTGCTTGAGTGTTAAAAGTTCGCTCAAAAGACTAGTGTCGTCTCGTTGGTCCGTGAAGTTTTGCACTATAGCTTGTCTTAGGTCTTGCCAATTATTAATAATTTTTGTGCTAATTATAAGTCTAGCTTGACTGGTTAATTTTGACTGTATAAAATTAACTAAAAAATGATTTAAATATAATCTTTCATCTTCAGCGTTATAAAATGTGTTCATAATGAGATCGCATGCCTTAAGAAAGTTACCAACTATTGCCGGTTCCCCATTGAACTCAGGTATCATCTTTAAATAGAATTCACTAAAATTGTTTGCCATATTGTTAGCTTGGGCCATGTTTATGCTAAATTCTGTGGTATTAATTAAGTTACTATGAATTTGTTTTACAAGACTAATACTATTATGAGTAAAATTATTCTGAACTTCCTGTTCAACAATATTAATATCTAAATTATTTTCTTCAGGAATGACTTCTAAGTTATATTCAAAATTAAACTGATTAAGTCTGCTTATTAATTCATCAATATCAGACATATATTCACATACATAAGACAAAGGAACAGAGAAAATATAGGAGAGCAACTTACAGTAATAGTAGTAGGAACCAGATGACCATTTATTCTTCTTAAAAAACCAAGGAACCAATATTCTTTTGATGCCTTAGGTTGCTGGGAGATCCGTCACCGACTGCGCCAATTAACAACACTTGTACTTAGGTTGCTTTTTAAAAAAAATTATTAAACTACTTAAACTATTTAACAACAAACTAGCATAGTTACTGCCTAAATTAATACTGAACTATTATAACACAAAACAGTGGCTTTATATAATAATTGGATAAGTGTTCGTTGCAGGTTCTCACGAGAACATGCAGATCTAGCTTCTTCTGATTTCGCACTGCTGTCACTATCTGCAACGGTCGGCATAATTCGTAGAATCTGCTTATGGGAACTGCTGCATGCAAATGTAACTTGATACCATGTACGTGACATATCGTGGGAAGCCATGTGTTAACTCGCGAGTTAAATGAAACCGTCTAAACAAATTATCCTTACATGTTATTGTTGATTAGAGACGACTTATGAGCTCTACCAGCCATTTACCATTGATGTTTTTACAAACCCATCATGTTTTAGATATGTGTTGAAAATTAGAACACATGAGTATTGATCACCTTAAAATATGTTTTCTTAATGTAAAAACTATATCAATGTAGCTAATATTTTAAAACATCTAGCATGCAGCACCTCTCAATAAACTCACATCATACTTGAAACCGTTTAAACAGATGTTCCATGTATGTTGTCTTTAGAGGTAGCTTATGACCTGTGTCGGCTATTTATCATTGGTGTTTTTACAAAAAATTATTGCTACTTAAATAAAAAAGGAATACATGAGTAGGCATTGATCACCTCAAAAAATACATATTTATATGAAAATTATATCAATGTGATTAATATTTTAAAACATCTAATATGCAACACCCCTTAATAAACTTCCACCATAATGAAACCACCTAAACACGTGCTTCTTACGTGTTGTTGTTGATGTTTATTGTATGTATGGCTATAGATTCAAATCTTAATGGTTGTAGGTTCAAGTCTGGATATATGTATGTGTGTTGTGCGTTGTTTTAATGTATGTATGACTGCAGGTCCAAATCATTATACATATATGTATGATGTTTATCTGTTGTATCGGTATAGGTTCAAATGTTGATGCATGTAGGGTGTGTTGTTTGTCTTGTGGTTACGGGATTAAATCTCGATATATGTATGTGTGTTGTTTATTGTATGTATGACTATATGTTTAAGTCTTAATGGTTGTAGGTTCAAATCATGATGTATGTATAGGCGTTGTGTGTTGTTGTTGACTATAGGTTCAAATCTTGACACGTATACAGTGTTGTGTGTTGTTTATTGTATGTGTATATGAAAATATGATTGGTATGTGTGTGTGGTTATAGGTTCAAATCTTGATGTGTGTACGATGTGTTTTGCTTGTTGTTTGTCTGTTGTATCTGCATAGGTTTAAATCTTAATGGCTATAGGTTCAAATCTTGATGTATGTATACGTGTTGTGTGTTGTTTATTGAATGTATGAATATAGTTTTAAATCTTGATGGTTATAGGTTCACATCTTGATGTATACGCGTTGTTTTGTCTTGTGGTTACAGGATCAAATCTCAGTGCATGTATGTGATTGTATGTATAACTATAGGTTCAAATCTGTATACTTACATTTAAATTAAATATATTAAAATTATAAATAGTCTTCATAATCTTCATCCAAGACATCTTTGAAAGTTGTTAGTTTCTGCAGAAGTTTTTGTAGTTGTAAGAAAACAGTTTGACGCGGGTATTGTATAACTAATATAGCAGGGTTAAAAGGTGCTACCTTGTTTAAGATGATGATCAATTTGTTAAATCCAAACTATAGGTTCTTACGGAAAAAGTACAACATGCCATTGGTGTAGCAAAAAACGGTTTAGAGTTTTGATGGAATGTTTGGGTAGAGGTCTGATGTAAATCCAGCTTGTAAAATTGAAAACCTAACTCTATTATAGCTTACTATCTGAGACATGTTGTCATCATGAAATAGAATGGCTTGATCTGCATAGGTGTTGATTGCGGTATTCAGTTTTTAATACGTTTAATAATTTTAAGCTCTATATTCTCAAATGTATTATGATAACAAAGGTGAAAACTTGGATATTTGCTCAAAAATATACTGCGAATAATAAATACAGCAATATCATGATTTGGCTTTTGGTAAATAGCATCCGCTTTTACCAAGTTGTAACCGAAAGCAGGTATCCAATCAGTACTGCTTACATAATAACCGCCCGTTTGAGAGTTTATTGGTGAAAACATATAAGTTGTAATTATATAAGTGTTATCAATGCTTTGGACTTAACAGTTGAATCTTTGTATCATGCGATGTTAAGTACATTAAATGTCCTTTTTAGCGAAAAATAACGCTTGTTAGAGAGCTTTCACTTCAATGTATCATGGGATGTTAAGTTCATTAAATATCCTTTATAATGTAAATAAGTTATTAAGACTGCCAACCAACTGTCATGTATATGTCATTTCAACCAACAACAACAACGTATATATGTCATCACCCATTAACGTGTTGTTTGCGGTATGTATACAACTAACATGTCTGTTTGGGGTCTACTATCATTTATATGTTATTTCATCAAACTAAGAATTTTAAATTTTTATCTCATATTCACGTAGGCTTTGTTAGGAAACGATATATTTTGAAGGCGCTTCATTTCTATCACTACCTTACGTTTATACTGGAAATAGAAAGTAAACGTACATTTTTATTCTTCCTCTGACACATATCATATTTCGCTGGTTTTTGTTTTTCTAACTGCCCGGTGAGATATTCGCAGATATTCACAATATTTGCTGTGTGTTGTAGGTTAGCGAACACCAAATTCAAATCTAGTTGAACGATCTGTATTTTTGTGAAATGGAGAACCTTCACCATATAAGTTACGTTAGTAGACAGTTTACCCACCGTGTAAAAAACGCGTTTGATCAACTGGTGTTATACAGTGTGATACGAGATTTAAATTGGTTTATGAGGTATAACCGACGTTGTTGTGTGCGGGGTGATTTCAGTTGTTATATATTAAATTATGCTGATAACTATTGTGATGTCCGTATATTTGTTGAAGGATTGTTTTTCAACGAGTGTTTCAACCCACCTGACGTTATTTCACCTAGAAGAACCGGGGAGAACATGTTCAATTTCGTTAGAAATTTTCCAGCTGGAGATCGCTTGATTTTCTTCACGTATATATTCGTGCCGGAAGCACGGTCTCACCACCAGATCGAGTTTTGTGTAGTGAAGTTACTGTGTCGATCTAACTTGCTGTGTAATAAATTTGGATTTTACCAATGTCCTAGGAATAAAAAACTTTACTTTGTTGAGAATCTTGGGTATGACCATACCACCTCCTTTAGAAGTTATGAGACAACGTGTTCTACTCTCTCCGCTCCTTATAATCCAAAGCCGTTGCAATATTTATGTATAGAGACATTAATTAAATTTACTTAATTTTATATTTTCATGTATTTTTTAACTTTCTTAGTTTCCTATTAATTTATCAATGCTGTTAAGCCTAACTTCTGTAACTTAATTTTAACTCAATATTTTCATGTATTTTTTTAGATGATCTTAGTTACCTATTTTAAAATTTTTCTTCAAATGACTAGAACCCATATCGAGGATCCAAATTTGTTGCTCTGTAAATAACAAAGCTATGGTAATCAAATTTAACACTCGAGTTTATATCACAAAGTAAACTATATTCGTTATCATAACACCCTTACCGCGTTCAGAGTTTTAGTGACTTTTTACTTCTTTTTATTATTTTTGTTTTCAGTCAGTAAGTTTTATGTATTTTTAGATTATCTTTGTTACCTATTTGAAAAAAAAAGTAAATAAACGCCAATTAAGATCCCTAGAACCCTTATCAGGATCAGTTTCAATTTTATATTTATATGTATGTGTCATCAGTGATAACTTGAAACGATTGTTATAAAATTGATTTGGTGCCTTCCATTCAAAATGGTTTTGATAAATTTGTGTCTCTGAAAATAACAGTTATAATAAATAAATTTGGTACGTAAGTTTATGACTAAACTATAAATGAAAATTTAGATTTTTATGTTTTTATATAAATGTAAAGCGTATAAGTTTTAACGAAAAAATATTTGTTATTGAAAAAATTTCTATGAAAATTCGCTACTATAACTTATTTGCTGCGTCCAGATTGTAGTGAATTTTCATTTGTTTTTTACTCTTCTGTTTTTATGTGTAATATTATTTTACTGCTTTTCTTTGTCGATGTATCGGTAATTTCTAATGTTCATTAAATTTTAAGTAAACTTTATTGTTTTATTTCTTCTTCATCTAAAACCCTCACAAATGCAAACACGTATATATACAAGTTAAGGTATTTTAGATGTATGCATGAGCTAATCCAATAACCAGACTTTTGGAATGTATAAATACCTTAAACATACTTTAATTTAGTCACATATTATACAATAGGTATTAGACCCGATTCTATAATGCTACATATCTCCTTCTTAATGGCAAATAAACGTTGTTAAAGAACTTTGAAATGCTCCTGTGCAGTATGTACTGCTGAATTCATTAAATAGCCTATCGTTTTAGCGTGTTATGTTTAAACATCGAGCTGTATGTTTAACCCTCGTGTTGTAAACATGTTTCGAGGTATTCTTATTGGTGTTAAATACATTGGGTATCCTTTATACTGTTGGAGAACATTGAGTGTTTATATGACATGGTTACTAAATCTTTTAAAACAACTGTATTCTGCTTATGTTTTATTTTAAATTATAATGAAAGACAATCTAAGATGTACAATATAACGTTTTGTTTGTCGCATCTGTACAGACAGGAAGTTGATTATGCTGATTCAGCTGGATATGCATCAGGTGATATTTTAATGTAAGACACTCTAAGATGTACAATATAACGTTTTTTTTTGTCGTATATGTTGACTTGCAGTTATATGAAGTATAGACAGGAAGCTGATTATGCTGATTCAGCTTGATAGACATCAGGTGGTATTTTATTGTAATAAAACGTCGGAATATGGAAAATTTCTTTCATTGTAATATTTTAGAATATAAAAATACTACACCATAGTTCTGTCTCCTACACATACCACTTTAAAAAATACAATAATATAAAAATCATCTTATAAATACAATCATACAACTGTTTCCTACAAATGATACATTAAAATTTGCTACAAACTACCATATTTTTAATTACCTGTTGATATTTTGAAATAGATTAGCACAATGTACAAAGGTCTTCTCGATATTTTTGTTTTGCAATGAAAAACATACAAGGGGGAATCGGAATACTCTTATATCTAGATAATTCTGTTCTAATATCGGTTACAAACATATCTAAATTTAAAAAACACTTAAACTTTAGTTCTGTTAATTGGTTTCTAATAACACTACTGATGCCTTCTATTATTTTAAGAGCTTCTAGTGGTTTTTTAAATTGTTCAATATTTCCCAATTATATAGTTTAAAATTGAATGTTGTTTTTCTTTGTATTTTTACCAGACAAAAAATTATACGAGTCGTTGGTTTTCTCTCCCACGTTGTTTTCCATATTGTAAATGATTCTGGGTAACACATTTAAAAACTCGAATGTCCACAAATCGAAACACACACAGGTATGCTGCAATTTTTCTGTGATAATTTTCCCATGGGTAAGAATTTTAGTAGAGGTCTACACCAACTTGTAATTGTTTTCCTTTGTTTGGTGTAAGAAAATATGCTGTTTTGGATATGAGTTCACAGTCTTTCGGCTTTAGTTTTTTCTCACTGATTTTCCTATTGATTTCCAATAACTTTTAATTAAATACACCTTCTTGTGTAGGTTGATAATTATCTTTGCATCCGGTAGAAGCACTTCATCTATTATTATTATAGAGTTTTCTCGTTTTTTACGTCTTTAACTACTTGATCACCTTCTTGTTCGAGAGTTTATTGTTTTGCAAAAAAAACATAATTTGTAATTATATATGTATTATCAATGCCTTGGATTTAACAGTTGAATCCTTGTATCATGCGATGCTAAGTACATTAAAGATCCTTTTTAGTGAAAAATAACTCTTGTTAGAAAGTTTTCACTTCCATGCATCATACGATGTTAAGTTCATTAAATATCATTTATAATGAAAATAAGTTCTTAAGACTGTCGACCAACTGCTATGTAAATGTCATTCCAACCAACGACAACGTCTATATGTTATCACCCATTAACGTGTTATGTATTTGGTATGTATATAACTGATATGTCTGTTTGGGGTCTACTATCCTCTATATGTCATATATATATATATATATATATATATATATATATATATATATATATATATATATATATATATATATATATATATATATATATAATATATATATATATATATATATATAATTTCATCAAACAACTAAGAATTTTAAGTTTTTATCTTATATTCATGTAGAGCTTGTTATATTTTGAAGGCTGTTATTTTCTATCACTTTCCATTCAAAACGTATAAGGATTTAAAGTTTAGACCTGAAGTCCTCATTTTATTGTATATTTCGCTTAGGTTTGGGTTCCTTAACATCAAGGAAGCATTGGTTCTACCGTACTGCTGGCGGATTTGCGCGATAATAATTTTAAGTTTCAAACATATTTAGTACTCGATGCTGACAGTCATATGTTACAGCTCATTCATTTTTAGTTTAAACCGTTTCAGTAGGTAAATCAATTATACCTCACACACTCATACATTAGGAATTGAACCTCTATCGTGGTCCATATTTCAACGTGTGTCCATATTTCAACTAACAACATGAGTCTTAAAAACTCGGGACGCAGCAAGTGCGTTATGGTAGTGAATTTTCTTAAATGTGTTTTTATTGCAAATATGTCTGTTTTCTTTTTATTTAAGAAAGCAGGTATCAATTTTGGTTACCAGTATAACCTATATAGTAAAAACAATGTGCCATGTTTCATAAAAATAACTTTATTGTGTGAAAATGTACAAAAATTTCCAAAAGTAAACTTAAAGTGTTCCCACAAAAACTCGTTTCTTGGTCAACCTTATAGGTTAATAGCAAATTGGGCTATTCAAATATGAAGCATTTGATCAAAATTCGCTACCATAACGTACTTGCTGCATCCAGAATTTCTTTTCTTACAAACATGCATTATATTTCGATGGAAAATGCAAAAATGCAATAACATAAGACGTGTTTGATTAAAAAAATAAGAAAATTTGTATTACCAACGACTTATGGGCCACCCTATGATTGTAGAAATATTTTTTTAAGATGTAGCTCAAGACACCCTATAATTAATATATAAAAAAAATTTCATATCTTGTATAATAAGGGATATATTGAGCTTTATTGATTTTTTACGAAAATTCGACAAAAATTATATACCATTAAACGATAAACTCCATAGCTAAGGCTATTGCCAAGCATCAGAGAAAGGGTCTATTTTAAATGAATTTTCTGTAAACATTTTAGTAAAATGAAGGGCAATGACGGTTGAATCTGAAACTTAAGGGTTCGCAGAACAATCTTCTTGCAAGATTTTCTTTTCACAATCCGTATTTGTTTCACGTTCTTTGTCAAAACATTGCCAATTTTGACGTTTTAAATTGCGAGTTTGACTTTTTGAGGAAAACTCCAAAATTTGTTTCTTTAGCTGCCCGTAACTTTTTTGTGCTTAAACTTAGAGACCTAAATGGTACATGGTTCACTCTTTATAATACAAATACGCGTACCAAATTTGGTTTCCCTCACTTTGTTATTTTTGGAGATATGATTTTTTTAGAAAGAAAACACAACATTTGCTGGGAAAAGGTGGTCCGATTTTCCTGGCTAACGAACTTTTCCAAGCCACTTGCAAAAGGAAGGTACTCACCAAATTTTATCAAGATCGGTCTATTAATTTTTGAGTTATCGGCACGTTATATATATATATATATATATATATATATATATATATATATATATATATATATATATATATATATATATATATATATATATATATATATATATATATAAACAAACACGGATCTCCCCATTAGTGATTTTTTTTAAAGAAAGTTCCCTAAAAAACGAAATTTGAATCACCAACGACTTATGGGCCATCCTGTAATTGCAGAAATATTTTTTAAGATGTAGCTCAAGACACCCTATAATTAATGTATACCATTTTTTTTTCGTATCTTGCATAATAACGGATATATTGAGCTTTAAAGATTTTTTACAAAAATTCGACATAAATGATTACCATTAACCGATAAACTCTATAGCCAACACTACTGCCACAGTATCAGAGAAAGAGTCTATTTGAAATGAATTTTCTGGGAACATTTTAGTAAAATGAAGGACAATGACGATTGAAAGTAAGACTTCAGGCTTTGTAAAACATTCTTCTTGATACATTTTTCTTCTATAACTCATATTAGTTTCAGGTTCATTACCTAAATATTACCAATTTTGACGTTTTGAGGAAAACCCAAATTTAATTTTCTTTAAATGCCTGTAACTTTTTTGTCCTTTAACCTACAGCGCTAAATTTTCGTGGTTGACTTACCTATGATGATATAAACCCGCGTACCAAATTTGGTTGCCCTTACTTTGTTAATTCCGGAGATATAATTTTTTTCAAAAGAAAACACAAAATTTTTCGGAAAAACCTCGTCAGATTTTCCTGGCTAATGAACTTATCCAAGCCACTTGTGGAAGGAAGGTACTCACCAAGTTTTATCAAAATCGGTCTATAGGTGTGACACATGTTGTCTGGGGTCAGTCCATAGATGTTAACAGGGTTTTTGTGCTTCAGAAGAGAATACTAAGGGTAATTTTTGATATGCACAACTCTGAGTCATGCCGAGAACTTTTAAAGCAAAAGAAAGTTAAGACGTTGGTAGAAATTTACCTTTATAAGGTACTGAGTTTAAATACATGGCAAAAAACATATGTTGCCTAGACATTCAGACAATCATTCGTATTCCACTAGGCACTGCAGTCACATTAATTTAAACCATTTTCAAAGAATGGCGTACAAGAAATCCCCTGTGTATGCGGGTAGTGTTTTGTACAATTTGCTTCCGGAAAGTGTAAAGTCCTGGAAACATAAGAACTTTTAAAGCCGGTCTAAAAAAATATATAAGTGAGCGATCATTTTATGCGGTCGATGAGTTTGTTTCGTGCTCTGTGAGGCAGATGATTTAACTGGAATTTTTTTTGTGATATTTTTGTACTTGATTGTTTTGTTGCTTAATATTGTTCATGTGTATTTTTAATATATTGCGGTCTATATAAGTGTATACAGATGTTTTTTATCTCATTGTTTCAAGCGTTGTGTTTTTCACGTTGTGCACTTTTATCTTTGTTTTTTTTTTGTAACTAAACAGCATAATTGTTTTTACACCGTACTGTATTATATATTTGTGCTCTTGTTATATTGTTTATATCTATTGTGACGAGCTTATCCATGTATTATGGCAAGAAGGCGAAAATAAATTATCTATCTATCTATCTATCTATCTATCTATATATATATATATATATATATATATATATATATATATATATATATATATATATATATATATATATATATATATATATATATATATATATATAGTCTGAAACAGACCTCGGATTTGGGTTCCAGGGGTCCTAAATAGCACTCATTTAAAGAAATTTTTTCAAAATTCAAAAAGTCGGGATCTCCTCATTAGTGATTTTTTTAAAGAAAATTCACTAAAAATGGATTTTTTAACCAGAATAACTCAGGTTATTGGTCAGATACGAATCCCCATATTGTCTGAGAGAGAGAGAGAGATCCCTCCAAACAAGATGGCAATTTAATGTTTTTTGTGCAATTCGGAACAATTCTACAGTGATGTTAAAAATTTATGAGTACAATTTGACTGGTACATGCATTTAATTTTTCCTCCACCGACTATTTATAATTACACATTAAGCTGTTTCTAGGTGCAGCTTATTTGCAAATATTAAATTAGTTTAGAAGTATCTATCTCGACGCTTTGTCAAATGAAGAGAGACGTCAACTTTGGTACCAACATGACGGAGCACCATCCCATGGACGCGGTTCTGTAAATAATTTCTTGGGAGATCGATTTGAGGACCAGTGGATCGCCAACAAAGGTCCATTCATATGGCCTCCAAGCTCTCCATATTTGACACCAGTAGATTTTTACATATGGGGTTAAAAAATGAAGTATATTCCACACCTTCGAGGACAAAAGAGGCAATTTCGTCTGGTCATCTTCCGGTACGGGCTCATATAAGTGGAAATACTCATGAGTTTGGTTCTTTGGATCAAACTATAGATAGAATAGAGCGACTGGTTTGGATGCCCGAACTCTGTGGAGTATACCGCGACTCACTGGTGTGTTCTGCAAATGTAGCACTTATAACTTCAGATGTTAATAATGATTTTTCAAACTTTAAAGATACCATAAAAGATGTAGCACGTACTCTAGGAATGAACTCTACCACAAAACCTGGTGAGAGAAGATCCACATAACCATGGTTTGAGGTATTTAAGCTGAGAAAACTTACTCGTTCACATAACAGAACTTTTAGAAGGAATGACTATAGCAGTGAGCACAAACATGTTTATCTGGAGACGAGGTCCATATATTTCCGCGCGATTTGATATAAAAAGTCGTATCGTAATGAAATAATCAGTAGATTGTCTAACCCACATAACTCGGTCGTGTTTTGGAATGCTGTAATGACATTCTGTTTAGCTAGAAAGGCCAATTCCCCAATGTCTATTCAGGACAGTTACCAACGATCTGGTATTTTTCGACACATGCAATCCAATACTTGATTCTGTAATGGATCTGTCAGAACTACAAACCGCGTTGTCGAACATGGGATTTAGAAAGGCGGCGGGATCTGACAGTATCTCGAATGTTTTTTTGAAACATCTCCCTCAAAACTGGTTGCTTTATCTGACCTCACTATTCAACAAGATATTTGACCTGGGGTGTATGCCTGAATCTTGATTCGAAATAATTTTGTGTATGCTTTACAAAAAAGGTGCTCTAGATGATCCTTCCAACCATCGGACTTGTAAATGGTACCGTTAAACTTTTTACACAAATACTCTTACATAGATTGTTGCGCTGGTCTGAAGGTACAGACATATTACCTGAGTGCCGGTCTGGTTTCAGAAAAAATAGAGGTTGTATTGATAATGTTTTTACAGTTGCTTCCATTATTCAGCTGCATCTAAGGCTGCCTGGTCGGAGAGTGTATGCTGCGTTTATTGACTTCAAGAGAATGTTCGACTCAGTGTGTCATGATATTCTCTGGCAGAAGCTTTATCAGTCTGGGGTCAGCAGTAAATTAATTTTTATTGTCAGTTATACAACGCCGTTGTAAATTTTATATTTACTTTATTTGTCTCGAAAGTCTCTTTACGAGACAATTCAGAGTAAGCAGTGGAATTCGGCAGGGGGAAGTTCCCAGTCCTTTTCGTTTTGCTCTATTCATTGCAGATATGGAGACCTTCTTTCGTACTGGAGATGTAAAGGGTGTTAGTATAGATGGTAAGATGGTACAAACGACGTCGTAATTCTGATTTATGCTGACGACCTTGTTATATTATCGGACTCTCCTGTTGATTTAAATCGCAAGTTGAAAATACTTGAGTATTGTTCCGCAGACATCCTTACTGTAAATAATGAAAAAACTAAGATTATGTGCTTCAATAGATCTGGACACACTGCTGATAATAATACATTCTACTTTTAAATGTGGATCTTTGGAAATGGTAAATTAGTATACATACCTTGGCGTCCAATTCTCTTCTTCCCTGTTTCTTTCTATGTCCAAAATTATGGTAGGCAAGTTAATAATTTCGGTGGATGCCCTAATTTCTCTGTCTGCCCGTACAAAAATTGTTGATCATCTGTCAAGGGTGCGTCTATACGACTCTATTATTGTGGGTTCAATACGCCACTGTTTTGGTGTTTGGGGTCTTCGATATTGCAATTTAATCGAGGGTGCAGATTGGTTTTATTAAGTATCTTTTTCAGCTCCCGCGATCTACAGCTGACGCGGTGGTCAGGCTTGAGTTTGGACCAATTCATATACTCTACATTGCTATTAGCCTAGCTCTTGGCTGGATGACCAAGTTTTGTGCGATGGATCATCGTTTACCTAAAATTTGTCTCAAACGTATGTTGACTCTTAGGGATGCTCCTGGAAAATATAACTGGTGTGCACAGACTATTGAACTGCTTAGACATCTGGACATAGACTTTTCGTGGGAAAATGTATCTCTCTCATGGATAATCTCAAATCGGGCTGTAACTCTGCAAAAGTTACAGGATATGCTACTTGAAAAGAACCGTCAATTAGCCGCGGGGTGCTTTTATACAATTCTGGACACTCGACTGACAGGGGGTGCGTACTTTATGCTAAAGGAAGGGCATGGTACAGTAAATTAACATTATTTAAAAAATCATGCCGTGACGCTGTCATACACTAGAAACATCTTACCGACAAACTCATATTACAGCAATTACAGCTTTAGCCCCTACTTTGTTTCTTATCAACATCAATGACCTCCTCTCTAGCACATCAAACCCAGTTCACAGTTACGCGGACGACAGCACCCTCCACTCAAATATACAATATTCTAAGCCTGTCTCTTTAGCTCAATTATATGAGGATCGCAGACTCATGGAGAGTTCTGCCTCCGTGGATCTCCAAAAAATATTAGACTGGAGAAGTAGAAATCTTGTACAATTCAACCCCACCAAATCACAGTCTTGCTTTCTTTCTCATAAGAGTACACCAGCCCTAGACCCATCACAATAAACAACCAAATTATTCAAAGTAATGGGTCCTTTTCACTTGTTGGCATTTCTGTGGATCGAAATGTCAATTGGCACCAACATGTCACATCAATTGCAGAAGCAGCTGCTAAGAAATTAGGTTTCCTCTTCCGGTCTCGCAAATACTTTTCACCAGCTAATGTCTATACCATATATACTTCACAAATAAGACCAAACCTCGAATACTGCTCACATCTGGGGTGCTGCTACCGCTTCCACACTCGCTAAACTGGACTCCATTCAGATGAGAGCTATGCGTCTCATCGGTGAGCCTACCCTCACCCAAAGGCTGCCATCCCTTGCCCGCCGACGTGCCGTTGGTGACCTCTCTCTCTCTTTTATAGTTATCTGAACGGGCACTCCACCTGCTGCCCCCAACAGATCTACCAGGAGAACAGAGCGAGTGCACCCTTTTACTGTCCAGGTCACCAGACATAGAACGTCTTGTTATGCCCGCCCTTTTGTCCCGATGACTTCCAAGTTGTGGAATTCCTTGCCGGCACATGTTTTTCCTTCTCCCCCCAACCGTCAAACCTTCAAGTCCAGAATTAAAAAGTTGCCTCTTTCCCCCTTGTCGACACCCACGGTACGATAGTATTTAGGCTGTAAGCCCTAGTAGTGTGTTGTTTAAATTAAAAAAAAAACACCGCAAAAACAAATTTATATGAAAGTATTTCCAAATACACCAATATAGCAGCATACAATGGTTACTAGTATAGCAAAATGGTAGCATCGTTTAATGGCATTATCCCCAACTTGCCCGTACAAGTGTTTGCCAATATCCGGAATCACCTAGTACAGTTTATTTTTTGTACAGACCAAATCTATTACAAATAAAAATACACCCCTGGAGATATATATATATATATATATATATATATATATATATATATATATATATATATATATATATATATATATATATATATATATATATATATGAAATACTTTAAAAGAACCATAAATAAGCGGGAAGATCCTTTTACATTAACAGAAATATATATTACGAAAGTCTCGTGGTTAGAGACAAATATAGGAACCTTTTCTTCTTTTAAAATATTTACCTAGGACAATATTTAGTAGTATCTAGCATATCCCATTATAAGATAAACCGATTATTATACTGCATTCTAATATTGGAACGTCCTAATATACCATCAATAAGAGGGATCTTGTCATAAATTTTCTAAAATGCAAGGAGACAGTGTTATTACTGTGATGTTTAAAGAGCGGCGGTGCCAGATTGGTGTGGAGAAGGACCCCAAGCATTCAGTCGGGCTGAAGCTTTCAATAAATATCTATGACTAATTATATTTAACCTGAACCAAGGGCGTACATATGTTTTTTTCTTGGGGAGGGTATTGCAAAAATTCAAAGGTAAACAAAATTACACATACAAAGGCTTAAAAATGTATTGAATTAAAATAATTGAACAAAAAAATTGCGAAAATGTTAATAAAAAAACAAAATTAAATGTTTCCCACATTAGAAAAAGTGTGGACGCAACAAGTGTGTTATGGTAGTGAATTTCCATAGAAAAGATCTGCACCAAACATTGTTTTATTAAATGCTTATAACTTTTTTTGTTATAACATATAGATCTAGGTTTTGTGTATAATTTAATGTTTATAACATAAACCTACATTCCAAATTTTGTTACCATAGGTCTGTTATTTTCGGAAATAAAAAAGGTTTTCGAAAGAAAACCCAACATTTTTTTGGAAACCTGATCCAATTTTTCTGGATAACGAACTTAGCCAAGCCACTTACAAAAGGAAGGTGCCTGTCAAATTTCATAAAAATCTAAGCATTATTTTTCAAGTTCTCATGTGAATTTTTTCTACGAAAGTCACTAGAAACAATGAAAAAATCAAACACGAAATCAGAGTAGTGCCAAGGTTGTTTTTTTGTTTGTTTCACAAATCCCTCCAAAACCTTTTCGTCGCTTGTAGGAATCCTCTGATCCTCATGCATGAAGGCTAGTCCATCTAACCTATGTTGAGCCAAGCCTATGAGCCAAATTTTAAACGTTCTTAACGTGGAAAAACACTTTTCTGCAGATTCCACACTGGCAGGCAAAACTGCAAAAAATCTCAGTGCAAGATGTACCTATATCACGAAATACTTCTTTATCAGATAATTTGAGAATTTCAAAAACTTCATCAAGCACCTGGAGAACTGTTGTTCTATTTTCTAAAACACAAATTCAGCTGTACCTAAATCCAAATCCACGTTACTCGTAAAAATCTTGACTCCTATTTTTTTTTGTCTTCATTTTAGTGTTTTTTTTAAATTGCTAATGAGGAGATCCCGAGTTTATTCAAATGAGCGCTAATTAGGCCCCCTAGAATACATATCCATGGTCAGTTTCAATTTATATATATATATATATATATATATATATATATATATATATATATATATATATATATATATATATATATATATGTGTGTGTGTGTGTGTGTGTGTGTGTGTGTGTGTGTGTGTGTGTGTGTGTGTGTGTGTGTGTGTGTGTGTGTATGTATGTATGTATGTATCACACCGATAAAAAATAATGGGCCGATTTTGATTAAATTTGGTGAATACATTGCTTTTGCAAGTGACTTGGATAAGTTCGTTAGCCAGGAAAATCGCCCCAGGTTTTCCCGGAAAATTTTGTGTTTTCTTTCGAAAATTCTCCAGAAATAACAAAGTAAGGACAACCAAATTTGGTACGCGAGCTAATATCATTATAGGTAAATTACCTACCAAAATTTATCTCTGTAAGTTAGAAGACAAAAAAGGCATTTAAAGAAAAATAAATTGGGGTTTTCCTCAAAACGTCAAAGTCGCGGTTTAAAATTAATGGGCCTAAACTTTCGCAGAAAAAAAAATCTTAACTAAAGTGGCCATGAGAAAATCCTGGAAAATATTTTTAAGATCTGCATCTCACCGCAAGGAGGCGCAATTGAAAATCAAATATTAAAATTCTAAATTTCTCCAAAAATACCCACATCAAGGTATTGGTAATATCATCAGTCAGCTTAGACAACTCTGCATGATTTTGGTTTGAGGCTCATTGGCGTAGGACCCTGATAAGAGTGGGGGAAGCCATTGAAAATGTAATCATTTGAATCGCTGTAACTTCTCAACCACCCATCCGATTTTAGTAAGCTTGAGCTTGTTTCGAAAAAAATGTAAGTATTTTCAATTTTCGTATCCATTTTTACATAGTAGTTCCCAATAAAATTACTAGAGGGCGTAATTTGTAATCATAACAATTTGTTTTGGATTTTACTCCGAAAATGTAAATCATACGGTATAATTACGACACCATAATCGGAAAGTAGATTAAATTTCGAAAAGAAAACGTGAAAACCACATTTAGATATATCTGCTCGTTTCAGAGTTATTGTCAGAAGAATAATTTAAACACTTTATTTGAAGAAAACAATTAGAATACTATAAATGTTCAAAATGTCCACCGTTTTGCAAAACACAACTATTAATTATTTTTCTGGTACTGGAAGTGGCTGTTTCAATTTTAGCTCGTGAAATCGAAATAATGGCATTTTAATTCTCTCAATCATGTTGTTCCGTGTGGTTGGTCGCGTTTTATAAACAATCTCTTTTATTCGTCCCCATAAGTAAAAATCTAATGTAGTTAAATCCGGGGATCTGGGTGGCCACGGAAACAAACTACCCCTTCCAATCCAGCGATTTGGGTAACTAATATTCAAAAAATCACTGACCCTTTGCGAAAAGTGCGCTGGGGATCCATAGTGTTGATGCCACATGGATGTTCTTAGGTCAAGAGGAACATCTTCTAAGAGGACCGGCAACTCATTTTCTAAAAAGTTTACAACGTGTATATATATATATATATATATATATATATATATATATATATATATATATATATATATATATATATCTATATATATATATATATATATATATGTATCCTGCGGTGGATATGGCGTTCATGCATTAGGTATTTACGGTAGATGTTGCGTGTCCGCTGCGATATGGCGTCTGTATATCGGACGTCATATCGCATTGTTGATTTTTTGGCTTCTATGATCATTTTTGACTTTTATGAAGTGATTTTGAGATTTTCATTTTGACGCCATAAAGCCGGATTTTGGATGAAAGCGTGTATCTTAGTTCCAAGCTTTTACCGCTTGTCATTAGCGGCGCTATCAAGAATCAATATACGCAACGTACATATTTGAACAGTCAACGTTTACTTTACAGTGGATACGGCGTCCAAGTATTGGCGACGTGACTTATCGTTTGTTCTGCTTAAGATTTTAAGTTATACAGTTCACTCTACGTTATTAGCATAATACGGGCTCCCGCCTTTTTATATGTAGTGGTTTTCTGGAGCGTTTGTTTAAATGCGTGACATTCTATATTTAACTGACGTTTTTCAAGAATATTTACATGGAATTTTTTTAATGATTTTAGAGAACAGCCCTAATAAGCAAATCGCAAATAATAAATAAACAAAATAATTTTAATTTTCTATTGTTTTAATTTAGTTTTATTATGCACTGTACATTTAAAGATTGTTTAGGCAAATAAGATGTAAAAAATAGGGTGAACATATGAAAGTATGTGGAAGTTTGATTGTGTTGAACTCAGTTATTTTAATAAAAGAAGTAAGGTAGAAAAGTACTGTATCGTTTAAAATTTTGAATTTTGTTTCATTTGATACACTAACATAGTTTATCAACACTACTTTTCTAAAACCTCTGATTTTACCTAAGTCTTTCATGCAAGGTGGTGGTACAAACTCATATAGGTTTTTGAGCAAATGAAAATATAAGTATAAAAATACGTAAAGTTTTTAAGAAGCCTTACGTAAAAAGTGCGAGTGTACCTGTGTGCGTGCGAGCGAGGGCGCGCACACGTGTGCGTGTGTGTGTGTGGGTGCGTGCGTGCGTGGTTGAATGTGCCTGTGTAGCACAATTTTGTATACATCATAACTTTAAAAAGCATGAAAGTTATTTATCACTTCATTTTTGGTATATAAAATTCTTGGAAGCGTAAAATAAAGTTATTAAAAAACCTGTCTTATCGTAATAGCCTTTACGTTTTTTTTTTTGTTTTGCCTTTAAAATAGAAAACATTGCTTAGTTGATAATTCAGCAAATCGTTAAAATGTGTTTTGAAAGTCTATAAAACCTAACCAAGGTAAAAATTATATTGGATATTAAAATAATGTAAAACGGGATATTAGAAATACATATTGCAGCTAAATGCCTGCTGTACATTTACGTAACCTGAAAACTTGATTCATTTATACCAAAATCTCGCAACATTTGGTATTGTGTTAATTGGCAAACCATTTTTTGCTTAGAGGTAAAGTATAAAAATTATTAATGTATCATAGAACAACTTCCTACTGAATATATTTAGGAGTATCAGCTTGAAGATAAATCCAGTTTATTTGAACTATTTCCAACACTTCATAATTAATTTAACAAAGAACATATTAAAAGCGATGGAATTTATTTTATTTCAGTTGCAATAATTTTAGTAATAATACTTAGATTGGGCTGTTTAAGTGTTTTCCAGCTGTATCTATTCATGATCAGCATAATCTCAAAAATAACTTCACTTCCCACTAAATGAAGTTTTATTTAAAGCTTTTTTTCTTTTTATGATAGAGTTCATGAAAGCTAAAGCTAGTTATGTGTCCCCAAGAAATCTTGAACTTGACTGTTCTGCCACATGATGGGTGTTTACTCGCTTCTTAAATAGTTAGGTTATATGTCTTCGGAAATATGTCTGCTGGGAGGGCATTCGAAAGCTTAGATGGTCTAGGAAAGAACAAAGGTTCGTAACGAACCGTTCGACAAGTAGATAATTTGACACTAGAAGCGTGTGTTTTTTTGACTAAAACGGGTTGGCCGATTAAAGGTTACAAGCGGAGGTACCAACGAAGCAATTTCTAAGGAGCAACGTTGGTAGTAATATCGATAGAAGAGGCAGAGACCTCAAACCTTTCTTTTGTGGTCGAGAGTAGTGAGATTGCCTGTGATATAATGAATCTCCTATAAGGCGAACAGCTCGTTTCTGAATATAATATAGGAGGGACAACTTTGTTTTTGGGGCAGCACCCCAGACATGCAATCAGTATTCCAACTGTGGATGTATCTGTGCTTTATACAGGATCAAAAGTTGCTGTGATGAAAGCAAACTTTTTACCTAAAACAGACAACCCAGATTTTTTGTTGCCGAAGCTTTTAGGTGCCAGCAAAGATCCTCTGCAAAACTTATATCTAATGTAGAGATTGTGGATTTTTGGGCAGTATTTTGCCAGCCGTCTGGACGTCTGGGCCCAGAATGTCACCCTTCCTAGGGAAGAGGCAATTCTGTGTTTATCAAGCATTAAACATACCCAAATTTGCAGAGCCCCAGCTGATAATCTTAGACGGGTAATCATTTAGGAAGTTGGTTACTTTAACTCTTAATGATAAGGAGCTAGAAGCAGATATTAGGCGCGTCGATGAGAACGTGCTGCGAAGAGTACTATCATCGGCGAAGCTGTGGATTGGATTGTTGGTTGTTGACAGAAGGTCATTTATATGCAAAGGAAAAAGTGTGGGAGCTAAAATGGACCTCTGTGGAACACCCGCATTAATTTTTAATTAATCTGATAAGGCACCATCGACAACAATATGCAAGAACCGGTGCTTCAGAAAACTAGATAACCATAGGCATAGTTTTAAAAGCAATCAGCATGATGAAAGTTTATTGAAGAGTGCCGCATGCCAGATCCGATGGAATGCTTTAGAAATGTACAACGAAATTGCATGACTAGCTCCAATTTTTTCTAAAGCCGAACACCAAAGAGTGACAGTACAAGAGTATGTCAGAATATCGCCAATGGACCGGTTTTGACAAAAGCTATATTGACGATCACAAAACTGATGTTGTGCAGTTTGTTTCCAGGAAGATGCGACTCCTCCATTTTATAAGACTTTGAAAGGAAGCGATATTAAATTGGAGCCAGTTCAGGAGCACACATTTTAAGAACTATTGCTGAGATTCTATCGGGTCCTGATACCTTTTTGATGTCGAAATTTTCAAATATGTGCGTAACAGTACGATGCCTAAATAATATTTCTTCCATTTTAGACTTTACAGCTGGAATAGTTGGTGGGCTCTTTTACTGCAAAACAAGCCTGGAATTAGAAGCAAATCACAGTCGGTCTTTCTTCTGAAGATACGGCGAATAATTCATTATTTGATGCCAGGGGAGGAAAGGAGCTGCTGGTGCAATTTCTACGTATAATTTTTGTCAAAGCCAGAAACGTCCGGTATTGTTTGGACAAGAGATGGCTTTGTCACTTACTGATTGGTGGAAATCATTTTTGGCTTGATCGATTGTCTGTTTGGTTCCTTGCTGATGCAAAGGTAGCGTGAGTTTCGCTGCTGGGGTTTTTGCGCCAAAGTTTGTAGGCAGAATTTGCGGTAACTACTGCTTTTCGGCAAGCTTTATTTTGATTTCGAATTGACATGTTTTGATGAATGAGGAATATAGGTTTCTATGCATAATAAAATAATTTCTGTAATGGAGTTGACGCATTCTGTGAGATTATTATCTCGATATATACATATATAGGTAAATATATATAATGTTTAATTTATCACTAATAGACTTACTTTCCAAGGTTATTTAATGAAACACATATACAACCTGCTTTATTTGATATACTGCTGTTTACACTAATATGTTCAGTTATCACTAACAGAAGTCATTTTTTTTAAAGAGTAATAAGTAAATGACAATTCACAAACGTCTTTACATTGCTCTGAAGGCAGGAGCATAAAAGCATTTTACTTTTACCTATTAACTTTTGAAACGTTATATTGGGTTATATTACTCGAGTTTTATTGAAAAAAATTCATATTTCACCAAATCATCCCTTATTTATCCCCTACCCCCTGAAGCGATCTTACAAAAAAACAATTTGAAGCGTTCCTTTGTCGGGTGCTAACCGGATACCAAATTTGAAGATGATATTTCAATTCGTTCAAAATTTATTGCGCCTATTAACAGACAGACGTACAGGCAGACAGGCCGACCGACAGACAAAAAAAATTCATTCCAGAATCAAGTTTTCTATATATTTTGAGACTTTTTACGCTGTTTTAGGAAAAAAAATTCGAAATTTTTGTCAACAATATTTCACCCCCACAGATTCCATCCCTAATTTAATTTCAGCACAGAATACCACATGTTTGATGAGGTTAAATGTTTACTAATAAATAAACCCTAAAACGTCATATTACTCGAGTTTTAACGACAAAATGTAAATTTTCTCCAAATCAAACACCACTCCTACCCCCTATAGCGATTTCAGCCACAAACAATCCGAACCGTTCGTTTGTCCACTGTCAGCTGTATAGCAAATTTTAGACGATATCCCAATTCGTTCTAAAGTTATCGAAGCTACAGACATACAGACCGACAGACAAAAAAATTTCGTTCCGAAATCATGTTTTATACATGTTTTGATACTTTTTACGACGACGTTCAAGCAAAAAAAAATGTGTCACCGATGCGATACTTCCACACGTCACGATGTGGAAGTAATAGCTAATTTGATAGAACAGTGTTTTACATTTTAACATAATTAGATTAACTGTGCTGAGTAAAAAAAAATCGAGACGCAGTAAATGCGTTTGACAGCGAATTTTTATTAAATCCTTCAAATTTCAATAACTCAATTTGCTATTAACCTAAGGTTTTTTGGGTAGGAAATCAGTTTTCTCGGAAACATTTTAAGTTTATTTTCGAAAGACTTCTGTACATTTTCAAACAATATGTTATTTTGATAAAATATGGTACATTGTTTCTACTATATAGGCTATACCGGTAATATGATTGATGCCTGCATGCATTAAAGAGACATATTTGCTATTAAAAACATTTTTATGAAAATTCACTTCCATATTCCATAACGTACTTGCTGCGCCCAGACTTTTTTTTCTGCAACCGATTACAATTTTTAGCAAATTTAAAAAAACAATCACTAATGAGGAGATCGCGACTTTTGAATTTTAAAAATATCTTCAAATGAGCGCATATAGGTCCCCTAGAACACATATCCGGGTCCATATTTAATTTTTATACGTCTATATATATATATATATATATATATATATATATATATATATATATATATATATATATATATATATATATATATATATATATATATATACATATATGTATATACCGATTTTTATCAAATTTGGTGAGTACCTTTCTAAGTCATGATTGATGAGCGATGAGCACTGATAAGTACACTTGGAAAACCCCCAAAGCACCAGAACACATCTTTTTAAAGACCTGAAGATCCTTTCACTAACAAAGTTAGCGAGCGTCGTCAGAGGAAGAAAAATTCTGAGTACCTTCCTTTTGCAAGTGTTTCGTTAGCCAAGAAAATCAGTTGGTGTCTCCCCGAAAATTTTGTGTTTTCTTTCGAAAATGTTTTATACCTCCGGAAATAGCAAAGCTTTCGCAACCAAATTTTGTACGTAGGTTTTCGTCATAACAAGTAAATTACGTGATAAAATTTAGATCTGTAGGTTTAAAGACAAAAAGTTATAGTCATTTAAAAAAAAAGTGATTTTCCTCTCAAAACGTCAAAGTCGTTTTGAAACGTCAAAATTGGCAACATTTAGGCAAATAACGTGAAACGCATACGGATTATGTAGAGAAAATGTATCTTAAAATGCTATCAAAAGTACAGATACAAAAAATAATAATTTTTTAAATGGGATAACCTGTATACTATTAAATTTTTGGAATGATCTTTTTTTACTAGTTTCAACAATATACCATATGTTACCCCTAACTTATGCCATTTTTGAGTTATTAAAAGTCGAATATGTTAGTAAAACTAGTTACTGTAAATATGGAAAACTAAACTTTATGAAAGTGAACTTTGAAAATGGCAGCTATTATGTTTGATAACGGACATTTCGTTAATGAGATAATCAAAATGAGGGAGAAAAAGTCCAAATATTTACTTGTTATATAAAAAATAACAAAAATATACGTGCGGCAAAAACAGCAGATAGGGTGTTGTATTCAAATCGTCCAGCACCATCACAAAAACTCGGGACGCAGCAAGTGCGTTATGGTAGTGAATTTTTATTAAATGCTTCAAATTTAAATAACTCAATTTTCTATAAACTTAGAGAGTTTAATTTCAATACGTAGTAAGGTTTTTCCTAAGGCAAGATATCCACAAAATTTCATTAAAATAACTTTGTAATTTTCGGAGAAAAACATTTTTTTCGAAAGAAAATTTAAAATTTGAATAACTCAATTTTCTCTAAACTTAGAAAGTTGAATTTTGGTACGTAGTAAGGTTGAGGCAACATATATAGTAAATTTCATTAAAACAGCTTTGTTACTTTCGAAAAAAAAATTTTTTTCGAAACAAAACTCAAAATTTTTCCGGAAAACCCCGTCTGATTTTTCTGGATAACGAACTCATCCAAGCCATTAATAAAAGACAGGCACTTGCCAAGTTTCATCGAAATCGGTTAATTATTTTTTGAGTTATCATATATATATATATATATATATATATATATATATATATATATATATATATATATATATATATATATATATATATATATATATATATAAACATAAAAATTAAACCTATTTACAAATGAACTTTAATAAGATATTATGCTGTGACAATACCTCTCTCAAGCACCCTAAAATATAATCAAAATGTGCACAGTTATATATGTTTTATTTCTTTTTCCCTTGTCTTAATACACTACATATTTTATGACAATCGATTTAATTTACTTATTTGATTTCATAAATAGTCGGTTAATAGTGACTTGGAATGAAGTAGACACCACATCTTCAAACATATTAAGAGAATATGAGTAAATCAACAGCAACTGGGAATGAATTCGGTCAGTCCCCCAGCCACGTGGTTAAAAAACACCGGCTGTATGAGTGGTTACAACTCTACCTCTAAATAAAAGGACTGTAACAGCGGCAGAAGCAGAAGACAATGGAAGCTGTGTGTATTCGGAAAGAAACTATTGACTATTAATAACGATTGACTAAAAACGCTGCAAGTTGTAAGGAAAAAAATAATTATACTACAGAGGTGATAAATGATAATAAATTACAATTGGGTTATATATAATCGTAAATTCTTCCAATGATTAACAATCAGTGAATTCAGTATTATTGACATTTCTCGGAAACTTAAAAATGAATTTCATGAGTCAATAAGAGAAGCATTGACTAACCAACAGCAACCACATACTTATGATTTAACTACAGAGGTGATAAATGATAATAAATTACAATAGGGTTATATATAATCGTAAATGCTTCCAATGATTAACAATCAGTGAATTCAGTATTATTGACATTTCTCGGAAACTTAAAAATGAATTTCATGAGTCAATAAGAGAAGCATTGACTAACCAACAGCAACCACATACTTATGATTTAAACATAAATGTTTCAAATTTGAATAGCTCAATTTTCTGTAACCCTAGAAAGCTGAATTTTGGCACACAGTTAGGTATTTCCCAAAGCAATATGTAGACCAAATTTTATCGAAATTTTCGGAAAATAAATTTTTTTTGAAAGAAAACTCAAAATTTTCCCGGAAAACCCCGTCCGATTTTCCTGGCCAACGAACTCATCCTAGCCATTAATAAAAGAAAGGCACTTGCCGAGTTTCATCTAAATCGGTTAATTATTTTTTGAGTTATCAGACGGATACATATACACACACACACATATATATATATATATATATATATATATATATATATATATATATATATATATATATATATATATATAAACATATAAAAATTCAAACTGACCCCGGATATGGGTTCTAGGGGTCCTAATTCGCGCTCATTTTAAAGAATTTTTGCAAAGTCTCACCATCGATACCTCTCTATTAGTGAATTTTTTTAATAAAAATTCACTAAAAACTAATTAAATAATTGCCTTAACTGATGCTTCGGTCCTGCGGTCAGTAAGAATAATATAGTCGACTCTTTTCTTATAACTATATGCCTATGTTAAAGCTACTTGCAATAAGTGTGACAATGCAAAGAGAAATAAAAAACTCTTTAAATTAAAATTTTATAAAATCATTTCCTCAAAACTTAAGTAAAGAAGTGACTAAAACATATTCAAATGGATTAGTCCACAATGAAATATAATGACCTAAATTGGTTCGACAATAAAATAATTACTCTGATTTTAATTGATAGCGATTCTGTTACCGAAACCAAATTACCTAGATGCTTGATTCCCCCTTTTAAACTTGATTCTTTTATCCTGTTAATGTAGGTATTTAGTATAGGTATATCTAGGTATATAAAGTGACAACGACGTATGACGCCGTATCCACTGTAGATTGGGAAATATATGCAATAAGGAGCTGATATCGCTGTAGTCTGAATGATCAATATTCGGACAGCAGTTCGCATGCCCTGTTTTTAAAAGGAGTTTATAAACACTGGAGAATGTAAGGTGACCAAAAAAATTTTTTGCTAATTAAAATTCGGTTTGCTAATGTACATTACTAAAAAATTAATATATATGAAGAAATTTTAATATATTCGCGTTAATTCTGATGGACGCCATATAACTTGTCTTCGTACTGACGCCATATCGACCGCAGTATGTAAATATATATATATATATATATATATATATATATATATATATATATATATATATATATATATTTATATATCCACACAGCACAGGATATCCATTTGATATTGTTAGGGCAGAAAAATGTTAATAAAACTTAAATAATCTGAACATATGAGCATTTCTTATTCATTAAAACCGAATCAAGAATGCATTCGATTTTCTAGATGTATATACTTTATTCAAGTATGTATATATCCATTAGACATACAATGGATGTCCATTGGATATCCCATGGATATACAGAAGACATCTATTAGATGTCCACTGGACATCCAATTGATGTTCCGTTAATATGTTCACACCAGCACGAAACAAGATTAGTAAACTACAGGAACCGTTATTTACGTATGTAGGAAGAAAAATAACCCATTGTAGCACAATAATTACTTAAAAGCGTTAAAACTAGCGCGAACAATAAATTTCCATCCAAATTCTCATTGCGATTAAAAGATTACAATAAAATTATTTTTATTTCAATACAGATAGTATTATTGTTTATGTCTGTTATTTCGTGAGAAGAATCTATTATCATATTGTTATTCATTAATGCTCTCCCGAACAATAAACGCGGGATCATTTAACAACTCACCTTGGGGCATTGGATGCTTGAATTGTTGGCTACAATGACGAAGATCCATTCGCATTTGTTTGGTTTGAAGCAGTTTGGGCCAAAGTTGAGGTTACAAAATTTAAAATTGCATCTTGCCATTTTGCATCAACTGCTGAACTAAATAAACAGTGAACAATAACCTACAACTATGGTTAGAGTGTTAGGATTGTTGTGGAATAACACGCTGTGGATTGAATAAATATATATATAATGAAATACTTGAAGTTACAAATGTGAACATGAATTAATATAACGGTATTAATCGGAAAGCAGCAGATACAGAATTTGAACTTGTCTCTTTATGGCAGTGAACAATTGACTGATGCGCGAGCACCCATTTTGGCAGGCATGCTCAGTGCACCCTTAACAGTTGTTAATCGCACTCAAGGAAGATGGAAATGACCTTCACCATTCTTATTCCAACACTTCCCCTCGATTCACAACGTAAGATCACTGAACTAGGCACTATGAAAATACTTTTCGACCTTGACACACTACCCCCAACAGTTCAACACATTTCACATGCTTGTTTCTCGGGAATGGTTTTGTAAAAACGTCGGCAATCATGTCTTCGGATGGGATATGTATCAATGAAAATTCCGCTCTCTCTCGAGAGCTTCTCTAACAAAATGACATTTTATATCAATGTGCTTACTTCTAGCATGAAACTTAGGATTTTCAGCTAATTTGATGGCACTTAAATTGTCACAATGTAAAACAATTTTAGCAAGAACTTTAAAACCGATTTCACTGATAATTTTCTTCAGATATATAGCTTCCTTCGCAGCTTCTGTCGCTCCCATGTATTCGGCTTCGGTGGATGACAAAGCGACTGTTTTCTGTTTCTTTGATTCCCATGATATTGGACCACCTGATAAAATAAATGTGTAACCAGTATATGAGTGTCTGTCGTCGGGACAATTGCCCCAGTCTGCATCGACATAACCCATTATACACAAGTCATCGGCCTTGAACACTATACCGTAATCGATAGTTCCTTTGAGATATCTAAGAACACGTTTTGCAGCTAACCAATGCTCTCTTCTATAACAATGATTAAACTGTCCTAAGTAGCTTACAGCAAAACAAATATCCGGTCCTGTAGCCATGGACAAATAGGTAAGCGCACCAACAAGCTCCCTGTACGGCACCTGGTCGTCTTCTTGGGTAGCTTCCTCAGCGGGTTTTCTAAGCTTCACATTTTGATCCATGGGTGTACTCACTGGATTGGCTTCTTCCATACGAAATCTCTTCAGAAGGTATGTGACATACCCTCTCTGATGTAGGTTAATACTATTGCCTTCACGTTTAAATTCTATACCCAGACACTGGTGAACATCACCCAGGTCTCTCAACTCGAATTCTTCAGCAAGTTTTAATTTTAAATTTGAAATATTCTCTTTGTTACGGGATGCTATTAATATGTCATCCACGTAAGTGATGACTAAGGTAACATTTTCACTCTCACCTAGTGTAAAAACACATGGGTCTGCCTTGGTGGGATTATATCCATATTTCTGCAGGACTCCACTAAGCTTCTGGTACCAACTTCTGCCGGCTTGCTTTAACCCATATAACGATTTCTTTAAAAGACATACCTTGTCCTCAGATTCGAGAGAAATCAGCATCTCGGTGGCCTTTTTCTGGACGTCTTCTCCATAGCTTCGGTCTTGACAGATCAAATTTAGCGATTCTGACAAATATTTCGGAGGTTCCATTATATAACTTGCTCTAGGTCGCCGTTTAAGTACGCACAAGTAACATCTAGTTGCTGAATGTCCATATGCATACGTGCAGCTAGAGCAGCTACGAGTCTGATGGAGCTAAGGCGGGCTACAGGTGCAAATGTCTCGTGAAAATGGATTCCGGGACGTTGACTGAAGCCCCTTGCAACAAGTCTTGCTTTTCGCCTTTCAATGCTACCGTCAGGCTCGTATTTATTCCTCAGAACAATACGACTACCGACCGTTTCTTGATTTTTCTGTCGGTCCACAAGTTCCCACGTATAATTTTTTAACACAGAAGCTATTTCGTCAGCCATTGCACTACACCACTCACCACGGTATGGTCCTGACAGAGCTTCTTTTATGGGAATCTCTGAAAGAAACACTTCTTCCGGGTAAACACTAGCTTTGGCTTCCTCGGCAATCTCCTTGAAAACTTTTCTAGGTCTTCCTCTCAGGCCTGTTCTGTAGATAGCTGGTCTACCTCTTATTCTACGTGTCCTAGGCTCCTCTTCCACGTCACTTTCACTTTCGTTCGCTGGAGGATACAGCTGGACATCAATTTTCTCATGGTCTAGGTCTTCCTCGTGGTCGACATCTTCTGGAGTAGGGTCATTACACATTTCTTTCTCGATAAATTTCACATCCCTAGAGATCATAACCTTATTTTCAGCAGGAATCCATATCCTGTATCCCTTGATTTCTTCAGAATATCCAATAAACGCCCCTTCCTGGCACCTGGAATCAAGCTTCCCCTTGATCGGATTTCTGTTCAGGCAAAATACTTTACAACCAAAGTCTTTGAAATGTGATACATCTGGAACATGTCCAGTCCACAATTCGTATGGTGTATGCCCATTTAGACTTTTAGATGGACATCTATTTCGAATATAGTTCGCAGTATTCACTGCTTCGGCCCAAAAGACTGAAGGTAAGCCAGATTGCATTAACAAACAACGAGCTGTATCAAGAAGTGTACGATTCTTTCGCTCTGATACACCATTTTGTTCGGGAGTATACGGGCATGTAAGTCGACGTGATATACCATGTTCTTTCAATAAATCTTCAAATTCTTGACATGTATATTCAGTTCCATTATCAGACTGGATACATCGAAGCTGTCTGCCCCTCTGATTCTGAGTAAGCTTTATGTATTCTCGTGTCTTATCCATGATTTTAATACGGAGCGCTTCCGGCGGCGGAAAATCGTCTCTTGATTCGATGGCACATCGGAAGTTCTCGTAACTCGCAGGCAAACTGTATAACATCATAATTGATAACAAATCTGCATTTATTTCTATATCCATTTCATGTAGCTTGTCTACGGCATCGAAGAATGTATTTAAATGTTCACGGATGTCTTCACCTTCTTTCATGCGTTGGAGTGTCAACTGCTTCAAAAGCGTGGCTTTTCTGGCGGGTCCCTTCGACTGATAGACGCCATTTAATTTCAGCCATACTTCGCTTGATGTACGGCAGCCTTTTATCTGCTTCAATTCTGTAGCACTTATCGACAATATTATGTCTGATTTGGCTTTGCTGTCGCCCTTCTTCCAGGCTTCGACTTGTTTCTTGGAGTCTTCATCTTCCGACTTCAACACCGGTTCCTTCATTTCTCCGTTCACGTAGGCCCATTCGTCGTTTTTGACTAGTAGTGCTTCCATTTGAATTTTACACGTGTCGTAATTGTCTTTGTTAAGGCTGTCAATTCGCGAAACGTTCGCAATACTCATTATAACGCCTTTTTACCTAACAAAAGCACAAATACACCGAACACCAAACACACGCGCGTGTCACTTAACGGAATTTTCGAACTACTAAAATGGCCGTTACAAGTAAGTTACAACAACCGACATCAATCCACAATCCTGGGCCCGTAACCTGTTAGGATTGTTGTGGAATAACACGCTGTGGATTGAATAAATATATATAATGAAATACTTAAAGTTACAAATGTGAACATTAATTAATATAACGGTATTAATCGGAAAGCAGCAGATACAGAATTTGAACTTGTCTCTTTATGGCAGTGAACAACTGACTGATGCGCGAGCACCCATTTTGGCAGGTATGCTCAGTGCACCCTTAACAGTTGTTAATTGGACTCAAGGAAGATGGAAATGACCTTCGCCATTCTTATTCCAACATAGAGGATTGAGATCTTTCTCCAAATAAAGTGTGTGTTGTTTTTATTAATAAGTTTTGTTGTGATTTCCAGTCAGTAAATAATTTACAGGTGAGTACACATAACCTTACACCTTTTATTTATAAAAATATATTTTATATTTTATACATATTTACGTAAATACCATTATTTACAGCTGTAAAAAGCACGCTGGTAGATAATAACATGACTAGTGGACGTGAACTAGAAAGCAAATGTCTTCTTGATTCAAGTAAATATTTTTACTTCGTATTGATATCAGCGAAAATTGTGTAGTAATATAATGGAAGTTTATGTGTATGTAAAACTGTTCATTTTACTGGTGGCTATTCCTCGTCCTTACTTAGAAGCAGATAACTTCCAGTAGATTATGAAAGTAGATCACTTAAGGTTAATTAAAACTACTGGGTATATAGTCATTTCCGTCGTGATACTCAACATTAACAGTTATTACCTATTATTTTAAAATAGTCACTAAACTGTTGCAGTTATAGCGATAATAATTAAAGTAATATTTATAAACATTTGTTCATATTATTTATTGGATTATCTTATGAGCTTGATTATAAGCAGTGTCTTTTTCTTTACAGCAAGAATGCAGACCTGATCCAGATCATAGATAAAGAAAATAAAGTTATTTAAATGATCTTAAAAGACAATAAAATATTTGTTTGGTTATATTAGTGTTTCATTGTAGTAGAAAGAGAATATGGTGGTTGGTTAGCACCAAATATCCATTTCATGTAAAAGTGATATCCATACAATATCCATTAGATATATCATGGATATCCATTTCATGACCACGTGTATATCCATACAACGTCCAATATATATATATATATATATATATATATATATATATATATATATATATATATATATATATATATATATATATATATATATATATCCACATGGATATCCAGATTGATGGATATTGGTAGGACATCTGTATGTCCATTAGATGTCCATTGGATATCCATTGGATGTCCTGAATATCCATCGTGGATATCCATTGGATATCTAATGGACGTCCATGTGCTGTGTGGTCACCGTTAGCTAGAAGCATTTGGAGAACCGCAAAAGCTAGCAAATCAAAATTGGGTAAGAAGCCTATCTTTTGATTTAAAATAATTCCAAAATGGCGGAACATCTGGTCTTGAATTCGTGATCATGCCAAACCAATTTAAATACTTAATTGCAATTAACTCAAAAACCTGAAGAGTTGGGTATAGGGAATGCTAGTGCACGTCATTGTAGAGTTTAATTTTGCATCTAATAAGCTTATAACATATAGAGTGTTCCATTTGAAAAAAGTGCCTTTTTGACACCTTTGTGTTGGCCCATTCGAAATTTTTTTTAGACCGCCCTGTGAATGAGTTTCAAAATCGAATCGAATAAAAATTAATAAATGTTTTGACTGCCTATTGCCAAAATTTTGTTGTTCTATCTTTGTTAGTTTCGCTGTTACAAATTTTGTTAACACTTAGTATTTTTGTCAGTTCTGACATAAAACAGTTTTTATCTCAGAAAGTTGACTTTTAGGCTAGTAGTATGTCCCATAAAGTCGACCTAAAATTCAACGCAGAAACACAAGTAAAATACATAGTCATTGTGTTTAAAATAACCAAGTTGTTATCAGTTTCCGGAAGCTCGGCCATTCTGAAATTATTTTAAATCAATAGATAGTAGTTGGAGAAAAAGTAAGTGTAGTTCCTAGTGTGCATACAGCTTTAGCATGCCCTCGGGTCTGGTTATTTTTGTGGACCCGTTCCTACCTCACTTCACTCTAAACCGAGCTGCAGAGCACTCATATTGTGCTTACTTGTATATATTATGTTGTAAATATAAAGTTTTTTAAGATACAGATTATTATTACGATTTAACCAGTCCAGATTAGATTAAAAATACAGTCCGCTATATCAGTGTAACATTGTGGTCCTAGCGCACCGGATTTAAAAGCTAATTAATTATAATATTGAAGATATAATCTATGAATATTAGAAAACCTATAATGACAGTGCAAGCTTCCAACAAACCATTTGAGAAAGGTCCAGGGCAGGTAGAACGGACAGTGTGGTGTTACCAGGGTTTCAAGATTAGAAGACTAGAGGAACCTAAGTTTATTGCTTTCCAAGTAAGTCATTGTCTGCTTATCCTTTGTTAAGTATCCCTTATTACCTGATATGTACCGTTCTCAAACTGAGCTAACATAACTGAAAGATTATTGCCTACTTACAATTACAGTTTATGTTAAGTGCTCATTTATTTAATTACGCCTAAAGATTATATTAATTTTAACGTAAGTTTAGATTTCAGATTAAGACTGGTTAAAGAGATTAATTGAAGTGAAGTCGATTAATTATTAAGTTTTGTTTATTGCATTCAGATTAATTTATTAAGGATTACATTTTAAATAAAATGGCTTTGACTCAATTAAACAGATTACGAGGTTCTTTAAAGCACAAGCTTACCACTTTTGAAAATTTTGTTTATTCAATGCGAAACAGATTTAATGAAGACATGTCTTCAATAACAGGAGAAACGGTCTTAGACTTAAAATTTAAATTAGATAAAGTGCTCTCTGTATACGACGAATTTGAGGCTGTTCAAAATAGTATCGAAGCGGCTTGCGATGAGGATCAATTAGAGACGCAATATCAACAACGAGATGATTTTATTGATAAAATCGGTAAAGCTGTAGCCGCTGCAAAATTCATTTTAGCACAACTTACTACTACTGTAGATTCTGTTGACCAAAGAAGTTCGTCATCGGATTCCATTAGTAATCACAGTAATAATTTTTCGAATATTAAATTACCGGTTATAGATTTACCAAAGTTTGACGGAACATATGAAGGTTGGTTAACCTTTAAAGATATATTTGATTCACTTATACATGCAAATAATGCTATTAATGATATTCAGAAATTTCATTATCTTAGAGCGAGTTTAAATCCGTCAGCCTTAAAGATTATTCAATCACTCGAGTTTTCTGCGAGTAATTACAAAATTGCTTGGGAATTATTATGTAATCGATTTGATAACAAAAGATTGTTAATTACAAGTCATATAAAAGGTCTCTTTAATATGCCTTCAATTCAAAAGGATTCATCATCGGCGTTACGTAATCTTGTGGACTCTTTATTTAAGCATTTGAGAGCTTTGGGTAACCTTGGCCTACATATTGACTCTTGGGACCCTCTTTTAATATTTTTAGTTTCCACTAAATTAGACAAACCTACGATTTGTGAATGGGAAAAATGTAAAGCGGGTTCAGATTCAGATTTTCCATCTTTAGATGATTTTACAAACTTCCTTTCAGGTAGAGCTGATTTGCTGGAATCATTGGAGCTTAATGTTAAAAAGGATTATAATGAGTGTCAAGACAAAACTAAGATTTCAGCCAATAAACACAAGAGCGTTAAGGGTCTTTTGAGTAGTTCTAAAAATATTTTTAAACATAAGTGCAATTATTGTGGTAAAGATAACCACAAGATTTATAATTGTAAGGACTTTTTAGACTTAGCTGTTTCACAGAGATTAGTAAAGATTAACGATTTAGATTTATGTGTCAACTGTCTTTGTACAGGACATAAGGCTGACACACAGAACACCCCCTATAGAAGGGAAACGCCAATGCTGACGTCTTGAACAATATTGCAGCGCCTCTGGCGGATGCGATGAATTTTAGTCACACGCGGGAAATTTGATTTCATTTTCATTTAGCAAATCCAAATAAATTCTATTTAATTTTATACCACTGCCAGTAAAGAGGTTAAATACGCAAATCATTTTTTTAATGATTTTTATAGTGAAAGCAAAACAAGTTATGTTTTAATAACACACATACGCCTGTTTTAGGCTTTGCAATCATAGGAAAAATTAGTTGGCAATTTGAACCTTCTAACACTTGCAGCTTCAGTTTTTACTATCGATATGATTAATGGAAAATCAAACAAGATAAAATACACTTGTGTTTTATTAGAACAGTATTACTATTACATTTATTTAAAAACCTAGAACAGTATTCCTAATAGATTTATTTTAAAACCATTTTAATTCTAAAAGTAAGATGAAGTATATATTGCCATTCCTTATCGATATGTAGGTATATTACAGCAGTCTGGTGCTTGTACACTATTACATTTATATGTTCACATGACCACAATGTATGACAAGGTTGTTTTTCCTTCTTTTAGGGTATGTATAAATGACGTCATATTGTCATTTATTAGAAAAACATTTGTGCACCCTTTAATTTCCTCCTTTATTTAAAATGAAACTTGCTAATATTCATCTGACAACAGTGTACACTATCAGGCTTTCTGGTCGCCTTCCGAATCCACCCGATCCATTGTTTACTTCTGCGATGTTGTATAAATAGAAATAGAAATTTTTTTGCACTTTAAAATATATGAATACTTACTCAAAGGGGGAACAGCAGTTCTTTTCAGGCCTCTTTTCATTTCAGGTACTTTATCCTCATCAACGAAATAACGATCACAAATATAAAATCTATCGTAAATGGCTTGTGGATATAAACCAAGCATCTTAGGGTTTTTTACAGCTTTCACCCAGTCATCAAAATGGTCTTCAGATGATTTCAACGAAAAACGATGTCTTTTGCTAAATAATTCCAGGCACCCCGGAACACAATTAACAATAAATCGTTTTCTTGGTTGGTATCACATTTATATCCACACGTTATTTATTTATAACCTATGAACTACTAAAACGTTCTAAACTTGCCTGAAAACTAAAACAGTTGTAATTATGTTTGACCAAAACACCTTGAACTATGAAAGCACCTTGCTTTTTTGATAAGAAAACTGAAAATAGAATTGAAATTACATTATTGTTTAAACACAAAGCTTATGAAAACGATCATATTTTGATTCACAAAAAAACGCACCTCTAAAACACAAAACCGACGAACAATGAAAACATTGTAAAGTATCCACTAAAAGTTAATAAATATAGGTAAACTGAATTAAAAGAAACGTTTAGCAATAATTTTGTATTATAATTATACAATGAAAGACCTAGAAGCGAACAAAAACTTGTTTGCATTCAAAACATTTGAATTATGAATGTATGATAAAATGGCGCACACACAGCTTGTTCAGTAGAATTGTAACACTACTAGCGACATCTACTATATGCGATGTCCGAACTAGAGCCCTAATAAAGTCCAGGTTAGCTCCATTTAGGTGAAACTTCTATAGGGAGTGTTCTGTGGGCTGACACTTGTAAGTTAGGTCCTTGTTTCAAATGTTCAGAAAAACACAGCAGATTTCTTCATGTTTCTAAAGAGCACTTGGCTCTTGCTAGTTTGACGGAGTCACATGTATTCTTGTCTACTGTCAAAGTTTTAGTTTATGATTCAAAGGACAACCAACAGTGTTGCCATGCTATTTTGGATTGTGGCTCGCAAAGTAATTTCATCAGTGAAAGTTTAGCTTTAAAATTAGGTCTTCCTGAAACAAGGATTAATGTTGCTGTTACTGGAATTAACTCTACTACTTCTTATTTAAAAAGAAGGTGTGAAGTTAAAATAAAGTCTCTGGTTAATGATTTTGTATTAAATTTTGATTGTTTCGTTTTGCCAAAAATTTCTGGATTATTGCCAAGTACCTTGTTAAATGTTTCTGCTATAAATATTCCTAAAAACATTAAATTAGCTGATCCTGAATTCTATAAACCCAAAAATATAGATTTACTGATTGGATGTTCACTTTTTTGGGATTGTTTAAGGCCTCATAAAATTGTCTTAGGACAACAGTTACCCATTTTACAGAAAACAGTTTTCGGATACACTGTTTCTGGAAGTTTTGTTAGCAATGATTCTAATCTGAAATCTCAGTGTTTCTTAACATCATTTCAAAATAATATTAACACAAATGAGTTACTTCAAAAATTTTGGTTAGTGGAGGAAGTAAGCAATAAGCCAATGCTTTCTACACAAGATGTTAAATGTGAAAAGTTTTTCAAAAATACCTTTTCACGAGATTCAGACGGTCGTTTTGTTGTTAGAATTCCGTTTAAAGACGACGCTTTAAAACTTGGTGATTCAACAAACTTTGCTGTTAAAAAATTTACAAGTTTGGAAAAAAGATTTGATAAAAATCCTAGTCAAAAGATTGATTATGCTTCATTTATGAAGGAATATTTAGATTTAGGGCATATGAGTTTAGTAGATGATTTTTACAAAGATAAGCCTTCTTATTTCCTTCCACATCATGCTGTGTTCAAGGAAGATAGTTTAACATCACGAGTTCGGGTTGTTTTCAATGGTTCTACACCATCCTCTACAGGATATTCAGTAAATGATCTACAATATACAGGGCCTCAGATTCTTAATAATCTTTTCGAAATTTTGATTAAGTTTAGGCAGTTTCTCTATGTTGTTACTTCTGATGTCACTAAAATGTACAGGCAAATCCTAGTTCATCCGGATGACCGATGCTTTCAAAGAATTGTTTGGAGATTTAATAAGACAGATGAAATTCAAGTATTTAATTTAAATACAGTTACTTATGGCACAGCAAGTGCGCCTTATCTAGCTATAAGGTATTTGCATCAGCTTGCTCATGATTTTCAACATAAGTTTCCTGCTGCTTCAAGATTGATTTTAGAAAACTTTTATGTCGATGATTTAATTGTCGGTTTTCACACAAAAGAAGAAGCAATTAAGGTGTGTACAGAAATAGCAGAGATTCTTAAGTCAGGTTGTTTTAGTTTGAGAAAATGGAGGAGTAATAGCCAAGAAATTTTGAATTTTTTTGAAGATTTTCCTGAAGGTGATACATTAAAAATTTGTGATAAAACCACAAAATGTTTAGGGATTCAGTGGTCGTTTAAGTCAGACCATTTATTGTTTCAAATAACTGATACAGTTATTGTTTCACATTGCACAAAAAGACATATCATGTCAGAGATTTCTAAGATGTACGACCCACTTGGGTTTCTCTCTCCTTGTATTATTATTGCCAAAAGATTAATACAAAAATTGTGGTGCCTCAGATTTGATTGGGATGAAGACATTCCCAATGAGCTGCAACAAAAGTGGCTTATGTTTCAGAGGGATTTAACAAATTTAAATTCTTTAAAGATTCCTAGATTTTCCTTAACCAAGGCTGCCACAAAGGTTCAGCTGTTCGGATTTTCTGATGCCAGCAGCAAGTCTTATGCTGCAGTTATATATGTTAGGTCTGTTAATGCAGAAGGAGATGTTAATGTTTCACTTTTGTGCTCAAAAACTAAAGTTTCACCCTTCAAACAATTAACGATGCCCAGATTAGAGCTACTAGCTGCGCTTACTTTGGCTAGATTAGTTAAATCCATAACTGATTGTATGCAGTTTGACGAGTGTTATCTTTGGTCAGATTCTCTTATTGTTTTATATTGGATTTATACCGAACCCCACAAGTTACAAACCTTTGTCAGCGCTAGGGTTTCTGAGATCCAAGAACTGACACATGATTTTAAATGGAGCTATGTCGAATCTAAACAAAATCCAGCAGATATAGCCTCTAGAGGTTTGTTTCCATCTGATTTGATTTCTTCCGATTTGTGGTTGTTAGGTCCTGATTGGATACATGACTTCGATCCGTTTCAGTATAATTTTAAGTTCAATGCAAATGTAGAAGATATTCCAGAGATTAAAAGGGTTGACGATCAATATGCATTTGCTGTTTCTCTAGATGAATTTAACATCTTCACAAAATTCTCCTCCCTAACGAGATTACAAAGAGTAGTTGCTTACTGCAGAAGATTTGTTTTCAATTGTGTGGCTTCAAAGAATAGAGAAAGGCGTTTAACTGGTAGATTAACAATAACTGAAATTAATGATTCTCAGAAATGTTTAATTGGGTTATCTCAAAAGCAATGTTTTCAAAAGAAATTTCAATGTTTACTAAAAAATGCATTTATTGGGTTAAAAAATAGATTAAATGGGTTATCACCTTTTATTGATAAAGACAGCATAATAAGAGTAGGGGGCAGACTTAGATTTTCTGATCTAGATTATAATGCTAAACATCCGATTATTTTAGATTCGAAACATAATTTGACAAATCTTATTTTTCAATTAGAACATCGCAAATTATTACATGCAGGTCCTCAATTATTATTAAATAGTATCAGACAAGTGTATTGGCCATTAAAGGGTATGTCTCTTGCGAAAAATATCGTCAGAAAATGTGTACAGTGTTTTAAGGTTTCTCCAAGACCTTTAAGTGTGACTATGGGAGACTTGCCATCTTTCAGGGTTACTAATTTATCACCCTTTTCAAAAACCGGCCTCGATTATGCGGGCCCCTTTCCAATTAAAGACCGAAAGTCAGGGGGTTGCAAGATTACTAAAGGTTATGTATGTTTATTTATTTGTTTGAGTGTTAAGGCTGTACACCTTGAGCTCGTCTCTGATTTAACATCCGAAGCCTTTATTGCATGTTTAAGAAGATTCTCGGCTCGAAGAGGTTTTCCTCTTGAGCTGTATTCAGATAATGGTTCCAATTTTGTCGGAGCCAAAAGAAGTTTAACCGCGTTGAGTATGTTCCTCAAAAACTATAAAGAAGACATTATAGACTTTACGGAAAAAAGTCAGATACAGTGGAATTTTATTCCACCAAATGCACCTCACTTTGGAGGGATTTGGGAGGCAAATATTAAAATTTTTAAACGTCATTTGTTTAAGGTTATAGGGGAAACAATTTTAACTTTTGAAGAGTTTTCAACCGTGTTGACTCAGATTGAGGCAGTTTTAAATTCCAGACCACTCTATCCTCTATCTGATAACCCAAACGATTTAAATTCCCTCACACCTTCCCATTTCCTGATTGGCAAACAAATGACAACCTTACCAGATCCAGATTTACTGCAGTTACCTACTAACAAACTGCAGAGATATCAGCTTATCCAGCAGTTGCATCAGAGTTTCTGGAGGCGTTGGTCCAGAGATTATTTAAACTCTCTTCAGCAGAGGCGAAAATGGACACGCGATTCAGACAATGTTTTAATTGGGAGCCTGGTGATTATTAAGGCTGACAATCTACCTCCAGCCAAGTGGATTTTAGGCAGAGTTTTGCAGCTACATCCAGGACCTGATGGCAAAGTTCGCGTGGTCAGTGTAAAAACAAATACAGGTGTTTATAAACGTCCTGTGGTGAAACTGTGTCCGTTGCCAATTGACTACAGTAAATCAGACAAATATCAGTTTTTTTTGTGGTTTTCCTTTTTCTTTTTGTTTGTTATTAATTTTAATATTTTGCTAACTTTAATAAGTTTAAGTGTGCTTATTGTTTTTATTTTGACTTGTAGATTAGGTTAACTTATAAGGTTTTTTTATACATTTTAAATTGTTGGTGAAGGCAATTATTATGTTGAAGACTTGTAGTCTGCCAAGGCGGGCGGCATGGAGAAAAAGTAAGTGTAGTTTCTAGTGTGCATACAGCTTTAGCATGCCCTCTTAGGGTCTGGTTATTTTTGTGGACCCGTTCCTACCTCACTTCACTCTAAACCGAGCTGCAGAGCACTCATATTGTGCTTACTTGTATATATTATGTTGTAAATAGAAAGTTTTTTAAGATACAGATTATTATTACGATTTAACCAGTCCAGATTAGATTAAAAATACAGTCCGCTATATCAGTGTAACAGTAGCTTTTGCAGTTCTTCAAATACTTTTAACCAACGACGACCGTGGGGCACCTGTATATATGTATGTGTGTGTATTGCGTGCGTGCGTGCGTGCCTGGGTGCACGTGTATGTGTGTGTGTGTGTGTGCGACAACTCAAATAATAATAAATAAAATAAACCAGTTTTGATAAAATTTGACACGCAAATTACCTGAATGGGGAATATATCATGTACCAAATTTACAATTTCTAGCTTAATGGAAGATTGAGTTAGGGATGCTTTGTTTTGCTCCAATGTGGTCAAAGTAAGGCACAAGTTTTTTGTACAATAAACAAAAAGTCTGGACGCAGCAAGTGCGTTATGGTAATGAATTGTCATAAAAATGTGTTTTAATAGCAAATGTGTGTGTTTCTTTAAAAAAAGCAGGCATCAAATTTGGTTTTTAGTAGAACCTATATAGTATAAACAATGTGCAATGTTTCATCAAAATAACCTTATTGTTTGAAAATGTACAAATATTTCCTAAAGCAAACTTAAAGTGTCCCCCAAAAAACTGATTTCTTGGTCAACCTTATAGGTTAATAGCAAATTGAGCTATTGAAATTTGAAGCACTTAATGAAAATTCGCCACCATAACGCACTTGCTGCGTCCAGAATTTCTTTTCTCACAAACATGTATTACATGTCGATGGAAAATGCCAAAATGCAATAACATAGGTGTGTTTGATTAAAAAAAAAAATTTTTTATCACCAACGACTTATGGGCACTCCTGTTATTGTAGAAATATTTTTTTAAGATGTAGCTCAAGACACCCCATAATTAGTGTATACAAAAATTTTTTCGTATCTTGTATAATGGATATATTGAGCTTTATTGATTTTTTACGAAAATTCGAAAAAAATTATATATTACACGATAAATTTTATAGCTCAGACTGCCAAAGCATCAGAGAAAGGGTCTATTTAAAATGAATTTTCTGGAAATATTGTACTAAAATGAAGGACAATGATGGTTGAAGCTAAGACTTCAGGGTTTGTAAAACATTCTTCTTGATGCATTTTCTTTCGATCGCCCGTATTGGTTTCAAGTTCTTTGCCTAAATGTTGCCAATTTTGAAGTTTTAAATCGCGACTTTGACGTTTTGAGGAAAACTCCAATTTATTTTTCTTTAAATACCTGTAACTTTTTTGTCTTTCAACCTACAGAGCTAGGTAATTTACCTATAATGATATAAACCTGTGTACAAAATTTGGTTGCCCTTTCTTTGTTAGTCCCGGAGATATACATTTTTTTCGAAAGAGAACACAAAATTTTCCGGGAAAACCTGGGTCGATTTTCATGCCTAACGAACTTATCCAAGACACTTGCAAAAGGAAGGTATTCGCCAAATTTAATCAAAATCGGCCTATTATTTTTATATATATATATATATATATATATATATATATATATATATATATATATATATATATATATATATATATATATATATATATATATATATATGCATATAAAAATTGAAGCTGATCCCGGATATGTGGTTTAGAAGGCTTAATTAGCGCTCATTTGAAGAAATTTTTTTCAAAATTCACAAGTCGGGATCTCCTCAATAGTGATTTTTTTAAAAGAAAATTCACTAAAAATGAACAAAAGTTTCAGACTAAATATAATTTATCTTGTGCTAAGAGGCTGAAAAGTAGGTATTAAATATTAAAATTTTTATACAAAAAGAAAAAACGAAAAAGTTATGATATTTTAGAATTTTACTGCCTGCTACAAATTGTTCCATCCCCAAGGACAAGAGTTACAAGATTAATGTCTGCTCAGTTTTAGTCCAGCTACTGAGAACAGTCGGTAGTAATTCAGAGGTTCAAGATTATAAGACACTAAATAGGCCAAATAAACGGTTATGTTGCTTGTTATTGATGATTGTTAAATTTTGACAAATGTCAGAAATAATGTAAAACTAACGCAATAAATTACCTTCAAAACTCTGACAACTTTTTAAAAACAAATACGTAAATGCTCTTTTTAGATTTATTTCTCTTGTTGCACACAATAACTTACGTTATAGACATACACTTAATATTTCATTTATCTTTTTCCACTTTTTTAAATATTTTACTGTTTTCAGAAAGGAAAAGCTTTATAAAAATTTCATAGCATAAGACACCGGCTGTGTCAATATTTTTACGTCGGGAATAAATAAAATGTTATCCCAACCATTTTAAACTACGACAGATAAATTGTAAAAACTTAATTAATTTTTTAAGTTTATTAATGAACTTAAAAATTTATATAAACAAGAAAAATTGTAAGGCATATTTTATTATAATTACTAATGTAACTTTACTGTTTTTCCAGAAAACTTCTTCCATCGTAACATTTGCAGTTTTCTATTGTAGTTGCGTTGTTTTGAAAATAGTCAGTACATACAGGTTTAGACGAGGTAACGTTATAGTTTCCAGTCAAAAAAGGAGTATTTTCTAATAGACTGCCCTCCTTCAAATGACTTCTCAACTTTTTAGATCCACAAGTGCTACATATTTGAAAACAACATGAATACGGATTCAGCGTTTGCCATGAGTTGATAGGTTTTTTATGGGAAAATGGAATTTGGCAACCGAAAGCACTAAGTTTTGGAGTGCAATTTAGTAAGGTTCCATCTTGATATGTGTTGTTCCTTCTTGGAGTGCATTTATACGACATCCCATTCTGACCGAATAAGTTGTTGTAGCTACCAAACTGCTGATAGTTGTTTCCAAAGCCATTTGGACCAAAACCATTCACACCGATGCCATTTACACCAAAGCCCCGATTCATTCCAAACCCTCCAACTCCATTCATATTACCTGACTGAAATTGACCATTTTTGTCTAAACCAACATTTTCATCTGACTGGCCATCTTGAGAACCCCGTTTCTTTGCTGATTCTTTTGAGGATCTGCTTCGGCGTTTACCATGCTTTCGTTTCTTACGGTACTTACTATTACTTGCAGTTTTCGACCCAGAAGTTCCTTTTTTTATCTTATCATTATCTATTTCAGATGAGGAAGCACTTGTATAAGATGCGTATTTAGAAAACGTCAAGTCACTTGTTTTACATTCCGCTCTCTGAGGACAGCATCTGAAGAAACATTTTGCCCACAGCGTACAAGGATCTCTACATGGCATGCAGGGGTTTCTCTCGAAACATTCTGAATATTTTATGCACGGAGAATAGCATAATTTCTTCATATTACATTTTTTATTTTACTTATAATTTTGACACTAATATAAATGTCACACGACAAGACATAAGTACGGTCTATAGCAATAACAACAGATCCGTTTACAACAAAAATAATAACTACACGAGCTCCAAAAAATGTGCAAACTAAAAGAGGCCGTAAGCCAATACCAATGAAGACTCCGCTCCACTGCTCCACCAAGATCTATAAAGTAATAGGTTACCTCATAACTTTGGCGGGGTATCGGCAAGGGGGGGGGGGACTCTGATGTCATCTTCATCTTTTTATTTGACAGGCTTTTGTGTAAGTTGATTTTGGCTCCTCGTGTCTGTATTTAGATGTTTTTGTGTGGTTGAGTTTAAATTTTTTCGTTCAACCATCGTTGTTAAAGTTTTGTGGACTATATTTACAGACTTTTGTTGATTTAGTATCTGGTTTGCTGTTCAAAATACGTTAAAAAGGTGGTTCTACTTATCGTAAGTATTTTAGTGTTGTATGTGGTCTGGCTGTTTTAAGCTTAGATATTATGATATGTTCAATATAAACGTGTATTATTTGTTAGTTTTCCGCTTGCCCTATTATAATATAATATTATTATACTAAATGCAGACGGATAATGTTGTTAATATTTCCCAAATTTCCTAATTATTCTGTTAGGTTATGTGTTCAAATACTTCTCATTAATAAATGAAATATAATATTATTGGAGACATCTCAAAGAAAATTATAAGTGTAAATAAATAAATACATGTAAATTTTTTAGATGCCTGGGCTGATTTGTGCTGTGGCTGCTTGCAAAAGCAAGAGTGAAAAGGCAAAAAAGACCGGAGACAAAATATCTTTTCATTCTTTTCCAACAAACAAAGCTCAGCAAAAAGTGTGATTTGTACGCTGTCATAGAAAGGACAAGTTTGATATAGATCACAAGAAGATATGTAGCAAACATTTTGCTACTGATGATTATGAAGATGCTATACAGGCAGAAGTATTGCGTGTTCCACCAAAAAGGCTAAAGGAGAATGGTAATATCATTTTATTAGTGGATTTTTATTATTTTGTTTCCAATATTCTTTATTTACGGACTCAAAACAGTATATTTTCACTGGTAACAAGTTCTACAATTAATAATGTAAAATTACATTAGATTTTGAAGTGAACTTAAATTATATTGCTTATGTCAAATACTTTAGAAACTATTTAGGTATGTACTGTATGTATAACTGGAAACTGTTTTGTCCATTTAATAAATGCCTTTTAGGTGCACTGTAACAGGCTTCCCACTCGCCTGGAAAACTGGAAAAAGTCAGGGAACTTGTGAAAGAAAAAATGTTGTCAGGGAAATCAGGGAAAAATTGGGAAGAACTGTGCAAATTGACTAAAAGTCAGGGAATTTTTGTCCCTGTCAGGGAATAGTAATTTGCGTTACAAGTTCCGAAATGCTGTTTTTTTGGACGAGTCGACAAAATTCAAAGTCTGCGAGCCCAAAAAAACTGTTTTCGGACGTGTTGCGTACACTATTTTTTCGGCAACCGTGTAGAATAACAAATCAATGAGACACATTTCTTCATTATATTTCTTTGTAGAACAAAATTTCGAACATTTTAATTCTTATTTGTATTAAATATTGAAATTCGAACAGAAGATAGGTACTAACAGAAACATTCTAATTCTTATTTGTATTAAATATTGAAATTCGAACAGAAGATAGGTACTAACAGAAACATTCTAATTCTTATTTATATTAATATTTATATTAAAATTCGAGCAATTGCTAATATTGAAAGGATTTAATTGGTTTGAAATGCTTGGTATATTTAAATGCCTTTTGTAGTCAGAACAAGAAGGTAAAGTTTCCGTTACATATTGATTGTTTTCATCTAATGATTTTTGAATGGTATTGGTAATTTTTTTTTTTTTTTTTCATTTCAGATAGTTGTCAGTCGTTATTTCGTTGCTATGGTAATGTTCAACTGTATTTATCAAAATCATACCTACCAAGATTTTCATATTCACAATGACAACAACGATGTGATTCTTCCCGGCCTAGTCCGGGAAGTGCGTACTTCCCGGACTAGGCCGGAGAAATGCAAGAGTAAACTACCCATAAAAGGGGGTATTTTGCAGTCAACTTCTGGTAGCAGGTTTGTCCTTCATAGTTATGATTCTATACGTATTTTAACATTAATCGGTTGCATAATTCTCTCTGTAGCAGCAATTAATCCAAATATGCCAATGAGTAAACTACCCCCAAATGGGGATAATTTCACCCAACTTCTGACAGTAAGTTTATTGTTCCTAGAAATGATTATAGGCGTATTTTGAGCTCAGTCACTTAAATAGTTTCGGCGGTTGCGTCAATAAACTGAAATATGTCAAGAGTAAACTACCCCTAAATAGGGGTATTTTTAGTCAACTTCTGGTAGCGAGCTGGTAGATACTAGTAATGATTATATGTAAATGTATAGTTTTGTCAGATTCATAGTTTTTCTGGTAGCACTAAAAAATGAAAAAACGCCAAGAGTAAACTACCCTTAAATATAAAGATTTTTCTTTGAAACTTTGGTAGCAAGAAGAATTATCAGTAGGTTGCAAAATTTTAAATATCAAAGAAATCCTTAAAGATTAAAGTGTCGGTCAGCAATATTCAATTTGGTTGGCAAATTATATCGTGCTCAGTAGCAGTGATAAACTGAAATATGCAAGAGTAAACTACCCATAAAAGGGGGTGTTTTGCAGTCAACTTCTGGTGGCGAGTTTATTCTTCATAGTTATGATTCTATACGTATTTAACATTAATCGGTTGCATAGTTCTCACTGTAGCAGCGATTAATCCAAATATGCCAATGAGTAAACTGCCCCTAAATAGGGATATTTTTCACCCAACTTCTGACAGTAAGTTTATTGTTCCTAGAAATGACTATACGCGTATTTTGAGCTCAGTCACTTAAATAGTTTCGGCGGTTGCATCAATAAACTGAAATATGTCAAGAGTAAACTACCCCTAAATAGGGGTATTTTTCAGTCAACTTCTGGTAGCAAGCTGGCAAATACTAGTAATGATTATATGTAAATGTATAGTTTTGTCAGATTCATAATTTTTCTGGTAGCACTAAAAAATGAAAAAACGCCAAGAGTAAACTACCCTTAAATAGAAAGATTTTTCTTTGAAACTTTGGTAGCATGAAGAGATTATCATTAGGTTGCAGAATTTTAAATATCAAAGAAATCCTTAAAGATTAAAGCCTCGGTCAGCAAGGTTAAATTTGGTCAGCAAATTACACCCCCCCCCCTAAAAATAAAGTTTTTATCATTATGGGCTACAATAAACAGTTTATGTAAAACAATTACGTTAATATATTTTATAAGCAACACATTTGTCTAATAAAGTAGGTAAATAAATAACAATTCGTAATTTTCTGCACCTAAACTATTTACTAAACGTGCATAGAAATACGCATTTCGAAAAAGATGACGTCACGCGATTTGAGATTGAAGTTACGAGGTAACCTATAAGTTTTATAATTTTTTCTGCTCCACTACATTCACTTATACAGTGACTTTATACTAGACAGTACCGTAATGTGCCGAAAAACAGAGTAAGGAAAAATAAATTTCTCTATGTAAACAAACCTCAAATTTAGACGTTGATTCATAGGACGCAATATTTCAAATTGATATAATTGAGAAATCGGTGAATAGTTTACTTTTCAGTGTTTTGAAACTATTATATGTTTAACCGTCTCATTGTTTCTATGCGTATGTGCTATTGGTTAGAACATATTTTTTTATTGTCAAGTATTGTAGGTTGTAGCTGTAAGTTTTAGCTAAACAAATAAGTCACAATTTTTAACACATTTGTATGCCTTTCACGATACATTTTATTTTTATAAATTCCATACGTTAAGTTATAGCCGCAGCTGTAATTTCTCTGCTTAAAAAAAATAACTTTGTAATATTCGGAGAAAAAAATTTTTTCGAAAGAAAATTAAAAATTTGAATAACTCAATTTTCTATCAACTTAGAAAGTTGAATTTTGGTACGTAGTAAGGTATCTTCCAAGGCAACACATCTACTAAATTTAATTAAAACAGCTTTATAATTTTCGCAGAAAAAATTATTTTTCGAAAGAAAACTCAAAATTTGCCCGGAAAGCCTGTTAATTATTTTTTATCGGTTGGATATATATATATATATATATATATATATATATATATATATATATATATATATATATATATATATATATATATATATATATATATATATATATATATAATTGAAACTGACCCCGGATATCGGTTCTAGCGGTCCTAGTTCGTGCTCATTTGAAAAAAAAAAGCAAAGTCTCACCATCGATACCTCTCTATAAGTGAATTTTTTTAAATAAAAATTCACTAAAAGATATATCCTATATCTCTTTTAATGTTGACTTTTGGACTGAGGTAAATTTGGTTGAATTTCCACTGCTGCTCTGTGTACAATTACTTCTAGACCACACTGTATACAAACTAACAACATAATTTGTCTTGATATGTGCAGCAAAGAAGAAATATAAATAAAAAGTAAATCGAGTGTACACAAACTAAAAGGTACTACACTATTTCTACTTAAACTGGCAACACTGGCTGCATGAGTGGTAACAACCGGGCCTCTAAAAAGACTGTAACAGCGGCAGAAGCAGAAGTCAATGGAAGCCGTGTGTTTTCGGTAAGAGCAAATTTCGGGAAGAAACTATTGACTATTAATAACAACAATTGACTAAAAACGATGCGAGTTGTAAGGAAAAAATAATTATACTACAGAGGTGATAAATGATGTTAATTACAATAGGGTTATATATAATCATAAATGCTGCCAATGATTAACAATCAGTGAATTCAGTATTATTGACATTTGAAACTCTGAAACTTAAAAATTAATTTCATGAGTCAATGACATTAATAGGAGCTGTCATTGACTAACCAACAGCAACCACATACTTGATCTATGATTTAAATATAAATGTTTCAAATTTGAATAGCTCAATTTTCTATAACCCTAGAAAGCTGAATTTTGGCACTTAGTTAGGTGTTTCCCAAAGCAATATGTAGACCAAATTTTATCGAAATTTTCGGGAAAAAATTTTTTTTTTGAAAGAAAACTAAACATTTTTCCGGAAAACCCCGTCCGATTTTCCTGGCCAATGAACTCATCCAAGCCATTAATAAAAGAAAGGCACTTGCCGAGTTTCATCGAAATCGGTTAATTATTTTTTGAGTTATCAGACGGACACACACACATATATATATATATATATATATATATATATATATATATATATATATATATATATATATATATATATATATATACATATATACATATATATATATATATATATATATATATATATATATATATATATATATATATATACATATATACATATATACATATATACATATATATATATATATATATATATATATATATATATATATATATATATATATATATATATATATACATATAAAAATTCAAACTGACCCCGGATATGGGTTCTAGGGGTCCTAATTCGCGCTCATTTGAAAAAATTTTTGCAAAGTCTCACCATCGATACCTCTCTATTAGTGAATTTTTTTTAATAAAAATTCACTAAAACTTGATATGATAGAAACTTGACGATTTATGTGCATGAATTAAAGAGGTTATGTTATTGGTTTTCCTAATAAAAACCATTACAGTTTACTTATACGTTGAAAATTTAATTGGCGCAGGAATAATTTGAATTTAATTATCACAACAATAGCACTAGCAATTAACATTTAATCATATTCAGTTTAGTAGTTATTTAATTTTCACACATAAGTACGATTCTTACGAAATTTTGTATACACACGTGCTTTAGGGTTCAGATGACTAAAATCACAGTAAAAATGAGGACAGAAAAAAACTTTTGGAAGTTATTTGGAGTAAGTTGTACTCACTTTTGCAACATGTTTTGGAGTATATCTCGCTTCACATGACTGATATAAATATACTAATGTAATGCTTTAGTAATTTATTCCACTGAACGTTTTTTATGATTTTCACGTTTCGTTTTTGAAAATTTTTATTACAAACTTTTGTCTCTTGCAATAATGTCAGAATTCAAAATGTATGACATGAAGTTGTTGTTAACGTCAATTCAGGAGATCACTAAAACAGTATTATTTGTTGGTGTAATTTATGTTGGCGGTTCTGCTTATGTATTTTGTCATTTACCACAATATTCGAAATAAAAATTTTAGATTGACAGTGACTGAATGCGCCAGTTCTCACAAAGTCAAAACTATAATAAAAGAAAATTCAGAAACCTGACCATTTAAGGAACGGCACATGATACATTATTTAAAAGGAACTTTAATTGTCTTTCAGGATATTTGATAATATACAAGGTGTTCCATTGAAAAAAATGCATTTTCACCATTTTTGTATCTATCGGAAAAATGACAAATTTTGAACGATCCTGTATAATGGAGAACAAATGCCCTTAGACATCACCAATCCATTGGAGATTGGTAAACTACACCCAAAATTTCAGCTTTCTAAGAATCCAAATAGCGCACAAAAAATAAGGAAAACAATGAATTTCTCGTAAGCCGCTAGAGGTAGGTATAGAGAAGTATCATACAAAAGTAATCGAAACGCAATAGCGAAGCGGAAAATTCAATCATATACAGATGTCTCCCTTAATATATCAAAGTTGTTGCTAGTTTTCAATATAAGCGGCAGCGCCGCAGCGCTGAAAATATTTTGGATCGATAGAGCAGAACTAATTATACAATAAACCAAATTTTCAAAATAATCCTATGTCCCGTTCTAAATATTAAATGTATGTAGAAGAATTGATATATATATATATATATATATATATATATATATATATATATATATATATATATATATATATATATATATATATATATATATATATAAACATTGTGGACGCAGTATCACAGAAAATGTGGTTAGCAACATGCCAATTCTGTGAGTCAAAAATCCATTGTTCAAAGAAGCTTATAGACTGTCCAACGTTTTTTACTTGGAAGTAAAGCCAGAGCCTATACAGATTGATACATGAGGACGTGTCATGTATACTGAGTTAGGAGAGATGACAAGGCAACTTCCACATAAGTTAAAAATCATTAATAAATTTGGATTCATCAGAGCAAACTTCATATAATTTGGAAGCACTTAAAGAAGTAAATTCTAAAGAAGAGAAACCATATGTGTTAAAATAGTTAAGAGACTTAAACTCAACAGAGCAAACTCCAAGCATGTTGAGAGAGTCAGAAGAGGTAACGGAAACAATAATGGATGTACAGTCGATTCAAGACGATGATGGTCCAGTAGAGTATCCATACTCTATTCAAGAAGACGGTGGTCCAGTAGTGTCCAGAGTCTATTCAAGAAAATGATGGTCCAGTAGGATGTCCAGACTCTATCCAAGAAGATAATGGTCCAGTAGAGTATCCAAACCCTATTCAAGAAGACCATGGTCCAGTAGAGTGTCCAGAGTCTATTCAAGAAGATGATGGTCCAGTAGGGTGTTCAGAGTCTATTCAGAGCCGATCCAAGATGATGATGGTACAGTGAAGTCTCTAGAGCCAATTCAAGTAGATGACAGTCTAGTAAAGATACCAGAGATAAGATAACAATCCAGCAGATATCTCAGAGATCTCAGATGAAGGTAATGGTCCAGTAGTCTCAACAAAGAAATGTTCAAAAATATGGAGAGAATATTCAGAAGAGAATGGTCCAATGACAATCCAGGGTGGAAAGTACAGAATAAGGTATACAAGGCAAACGAAGAGGAAGTCGAGTAAGGTTATTTCAATCCCGAGCAGAAAGCATGCTCAAGTAACGGAAAGAGCTAGTACAGAGCTCAGGCAATTCTTCTTAAGCCAAGTTCACAATCACAGAGCAGAAAGATCACGGAGAGCACTGGAACAAGACTACACGTCATTCATTGGATACAAGCTTCCGCATTTATATTCCAGAAAAACAACATCGGGGTATGGTCCAGTTGAATATGAATTGGGAAGCGAGACCAGAAACAGCGCAGCTGATGTACAAGCACAAGCTACCCGCCGCCAGTCTAGGGAATCCAATCTTTTGACTAGGCAGTATGTGCAAGAACAATAGCTTGCCAAAAAGGCTATTCCAATATTTATGAATTCTAAATGCAGTGAATTATAACATAAAGAACAGCCCATGCCGGGAATTCTTAACTGCCACCCAATGACTGCCAGGCTCTTTGTTTGTTTGTAAATTCATGATGAACGATTAATTTCTCCGTGGTCCATCTGATGGTAGAGCACCTCCCATGTATACACCTCTAAAACGTGGGATTTTCATTTTACCAGCAAATTTCACAAGATCTACATTTGTTAGAGGTCTTGCTGGTAAACATCTTATTCGTTTTTTTGACTTTTGCAGATACAATCCATAACCGCTATCTTGTTTCTTTAGATACAGACCTTTACCGAGTCTCTTACACTTTGGTTTTAATTTCAAACCACTGCCTTTCTTCTTACCCACAGCGATAGCCTCCATTATTTTGTTGTGACGTTCTTCTTCCTCTAGTTTGTGTTTGGTTACTTTGGCATCGTTAACGGCTTTATCAATACCAACAGCGCCATCACCTAGAGCACCTAGTGCTTACCCACCACCAAAAATCAATGGTAACAGTGGCAGGAAACCTCCGCTTTTAGGTATAAGAATAACTCGAGGTTTCTTACGCCCACAAATTTTTCTAACGGTTACATGAGCGATATCAAACAACTTTCTCTGTTGGGATAAGGCTTCAGTCTTTTACAACTTTTCCAATCAGACTTATTATGTTTTAAACAGAACTTTCTTAATTGGTTTCGAGTTGATTACGCCAAGACCCATATCAAGTTTTCTTTTAACTTTCATGGTGTTTGTAACACTCCAAGGGGCCAACTTTTCACAAAAACTTGGATCTTTCGATTTGACTCTCACCCTCGCTCGGTTTTCCAACACTTCGTCGGCTCCATGTCTGTCACTTAACTCTTTTGATTGAGAGTAAGCGATGTCGTGATCTTTACAAACAGGATCTAGAGGATTGATACCTTGATCATCTCTAGCAAGACGTTCTTTAAGTTTACTGCCCGGACCACAAAACTCATAACCAGGTATGTGTAACTCAACAGGCAATTTAATGAGTGAAGATTGGAACTTGTGTTGAGCACTGGCAAGTACAGTTTGGAGAACCCAATTCATCACAATACAGTTTTTTGTTGATGGCTGTGTTTACAAGATCTTTACCCTGTAACAACAACGTTAATACTGACTGTATGACTCACTTGCACCTCTATATATTTATACATACCGAAAACGGATAGTTTAGTTTAAGTCAAGATGCGTACCATCAAAGACGCTTCTGTCTTACCTATTACAAATATAGATGATGTTGTTGATACATCTTTGGAACAATAACGAAGGCATGGTCCTCTCTTCCCAAACACCGTCAGATCGATTATATGTGGTTCTAATGGGTGTGGTAAAACAAATGTTAAGTTTATTGTTTAAACCGAACTGTTTAAATTTTGATAACGTGTATGTGTATTCAAAATCTTTGTACCAATCCAAATACAAGATGTTGCAAAAGGTGCTGGATGGTGTAGAAGGTGTTTTTTCTCCCTCGGGGCTCGTCCGCGGTATTGCCGCCTCGATAGCACTGTAACCTTTGACTTTTTGCGCATTCCCTTAGTATTTTTACTCCCCTCATTGCAAAATAACTGTGCCTTGAACTAGTCTGCACAGCGATTGGTAAGGTGAAGTTTTATAATGCTCTGTCTCCGGTGTAGACTGATCGTAGATCAGTTGTCTTCTGCGGTCCAGAGCTTTACACTCGTACAAGATGTGCTGAGCTGATTCCTCCCCTCGCCGCAGAGTCTGAATGCGACGTTCCCCTCAAACCGCCCCATTTTATGCAGGTGTTTCTTGATGGCCATGTGTCTCGCCAAGAGACCTGTTATGTTTCTGAGCTGTCATCTGCTAAGATTTAGCAGCTCCACAGCTCTCTTTGAACTGAGTTCGTCAATTATTGACTTCCCACGTCTGAGCCCTTGACAGTTTGCCCAGTACACCTTTTGTTGGTTTCTGACCCAGGACTTAATGGCTCTCCTGACGGTGCTCTTTGTCACGCCCAGAGCCGTTGCTGGTCCCAGAAATGGTTCTGCTGACCCTCTCTTCGCGAGACTTCTTCATTGCCTTTAACCCCCGAGTGACCCGCACCCAGATGAGGGTGACCTCATTTCGCCCAGCCAGGTCGCTCGTCTCGTCTCGGCACTCACTCACCAACCAAGAATTTACCCGTGGGCTACTTAGGGCCTTAAGGGCTGCCTAGCTGTCTGTGGCTATGAGGATCCGATTGTTGGTGTACCCTCTCCTCTTGTTCTCCCGCACACAGTGCAGGATGGCGTACATTTCGGCCTGAAAGATCGTTGCATGGGCTCAGAGGGAAAAACTATGACTTACCTTGTCCTTCTGATAAACACCTGCCCCCGTCCCACGCTTCCTGCCAGATCCGTCCGTCAACCAGACGAGCGCGTCCCGTGGTATGCCCGGCGTCTCCTCCCGCCATGCCTCGCAGTCGGGGATTTCCACTGTAAAGTTGTTTTCCCTGCAGATTCATGGGCTCGCGAAGTCTGACCTCATTTCAAGCATGGGCTCCTTCACGATCTCCTGAATTTTGCAGTGGCCCCTGAAGCCTGTAGAAGGTGTTGGTTACAATCCGTATAGTGAAAACGATAAAATATTAGATCCAGTAGAAGCCTTGGACAACTCGGTGTTTATATTCTATGATGTATCTTGTGACAGACAAGATAAAATGAGAACATACTTTAGTATGGGAAGACATAAGAACATTGATTCATTCTATCTCTGTCAAACATATACTCGAATACCCAAACATCTAATACGTGATAACGCTAAAGTTTTGATTCTCGTCAAACAAGACGAAACTAATTTAAAAGACATCTACGACGATCATGTAACGACTGATATGTACTTTAAACAGTTTAAAAATATGTGGTCTGAATGCTGGAAAGACAATAAGTATGGTGTGTTGGTGTTTGTGAAAGAAAATGATGTACACAAAGGAAGATATAGAAAAGGATTCGATCACTTTATATAAATCTAAATATATACTGGCTACAACCAACGACAGACAAGGCAGACAGGGCAGAGAGGCCAGACAGTTGTCTAACAGGACAGACAGCTGTCTAACAGCTGTCGTGTCAGACAGGTAGCTGTCGAACAGCTATCCAACAGCTGTCTAACAGCTCTTGACAGCTGTCGTGACAGACAGGCAGTTGTCGTGGCACACAGACAGCTGCCCAACAGCTGTCGTGATAGACAGACAACTAACGATATATAGGTATGCAGACAACCAACTCAAAGCTAGTATACTATAAACCACCAAACTGTTTGAATCTCTTAACACGGCAACCAACTAACAAGTGATTTACATCAGAAGTGCATACAGCCAACAAGTTGTTGTTTGAGACAAACAACTTTAGCGAGAAGGGGGTGTTGTGTAAACAAGAGAGAAAAATTAAGAAAAAGAATCTACAACTTGCTGAAACATTCGAAAAAAACATTTAATGCTTAAGCTTGGCAGAGCTGAGTATGATGAATCTCTGCACTGATTATATAAACCAATTGTTGAGCCACTAAAGAAATATCTAAAAACACATCAACACTTAAACTGCAGCCAACAGCTGAACAAATCAAAGAAGAAGCTGCTGATGATAAACCAGAAAAGAAACCCAATGTCGAGTTCCTTGAAGACCGTGAAGTTTTTAAAGCCAAATCAGATGTGGAAACAAGTTCACATGAGGGTATCCCATCACTTCAAGAGTTTGATGACGGCCTACAGCACATAAATAATTTTTTTTGGATCAATATCCTGAAGAGTTCGATATTATGTAGACAAGTATTTTACTGAACCACCGAGACTTGCTACCACGATCAAACGTATGGTGCTCGCTACGATACAGATACAGGCAAATGGAATCTCGACAAGAAACACATGGACATCACTAATGATGAAATTCAACTAGATAAAAGGAGATATCCACAAACACAAGGTTTGCTAGAATTGGTTTTTATGAAGAGACCTAAGGGAGATACTTATGACGATCTTCAATACTATAGATCTTCTAGAATCAACCAGTGTTTATAAAGTCAAATACGATCCCAATGGGCGAACTAAAGGTTGTTCCTCGGAAAAGTATCTGACTATAATAAAACCAATGATAAATCCACGACGCGAACATCCCCAACTCCTCACAGCTTTGGGTACGGCACACGCCTTAAGAAAACAAAAGACGGAACCTATAGTTCAGAATTTAAGTGACATAAAAAGCAGCACTAACAACTATATGATTCAAAATAACAAACAAATAGAATATGTGCATTGGGGTGATATAAATGAGTTGGTTGATAGATTTAGACTTTTAGTGACTTCTCAAGTTGCTGTTAATAATGTTCATAACAACGAAATTTACTCAATCATAGAAGAACTGAAGGAGGCTAGTGTCATCATCTAGTAAACCTACATATATACCATAGATGCGTGTCTATTGCTCAGTATAAAAATGTTTATCGATAAGTTCGGACGTTCCCAGTCCAATAAACGTTTTGATTTCAAAATTATTGAAAGAGAGATTTTACCAAGAACTACAAGTGGTAATTTCGATATGCAGAACCACAGATTATGTAACGTTGGTTTTCCAGTCGATGCAACAGATGTTGTAAATAAAAAATCCGTTGATGCCTGGATAGAAGGCTATCGAAAGAACAAAGATGAAGTAACACAAAGAATAATTGCCAGGCTGCTTGAAGCTGTGCACAAGCCAGAGTTGGAAAATTTATAAGACGAATTTGAAAATAAATTGAAAAAATTAACCAAGAACATTAGTTCCGAGTCGACTTCGATAGGATACAGGGCAAATATTTGTGCGGCATTTAAATTTTCTTCAAAAGGTTATATATTGGGAAATTAATAGTGCTTTTAGTGACAAAAAAGTTGAAGATAAAATTTTTCAAACAATTGGTTTAGAAAATCATTTAATTGTTTTATATATTATTAAATATAATTGAACAAAATAAATAAAATATTAAGCAGGTAAACCATGTCAAGTGATACGGGTCGCCCAGGACCGCTCGAAAAAATGAAGCATCAATTGACAAGTGATAAAGCCTTATCTTCTGGTATTCAGGAAATTATAAATCATGAAAACTGGATTATTGACCTCGATAAATAGATACTGTCCAACAGATATCAGACCTTACATTGTTTATGTTGAGCATAAAAATAAGATTTTCGGATGACTTTTTCCTATAAAGGTTGGTTATTATATACGAGTCAACCAAGATTACAAGAGAGCAATTGTAGACATAAAATCTGTCAGAATTAACAGGGTTAAGGTAATACTCAATTCATATATTGCCTCTAACTCTTTGGTAAATGATGAAGTACTAAGTAGCAACGGTCTTATTTCGTATATACCCAAATTTTGCACACAACGGAAAGGAATTCTGAAATTGGTAGACACGCTTCTTAAAGAAGTTATCTGCTTATATAATTTGCATGTGAGAAAAAAGTAGTCTAAGTCAGAAGAATGCGTAAGCGAATCGTAAATAAAGACGGGGCACATAAATTAGTACAGACAAATTATAATTGTTTCATTTTTTAGTGAATTTTCTTAAAAAAAATTCACTAATGAGGAGATCCCGACTTTTGAATTTTGAAAAAACTTCTTCAAATGAGCGCTAATTAGGCCCCCCAGAACACATATCCGGGGTCAGTTTCAATTTTTATATTTTTATATGTTTATATATATATATATATATATATATATATATATATATATATATATATATATATATATATATATATATATATATGTATCACACCGATAACTCAAAAAATAATTGACCGATTTTGATTAAATTTGGTGAATAAATTCCTTTTGCAAATGGCTTGGATGAGTTCGTTAGCCAGGAAAATCTGCCAAGGTTTTCCCGGAAAATTTTGTATTTTCTTTCGAAATATATCTCCGGAATTAACAAAGTAAGGGCAATCAAATTTGGTACACGGGTTTACGTTCTTATACGTAAGTTACCCACCAAAATTTAGCACTGTAGCTCAAAAGACAAAAAAGTTATATGCAATTAAAGAAAAATAAATTACGGTTTTCCTCAAAACGTCAAAGTTGCGATTTAAAATGTCAAAATTGGCAACATTTAGGCAAATAACTTGAATCTAATACGGGCTATGGAAATAAAATGTCTCAAGAAGGATGTTTTACAAACCCTGAAGTCTTAGTTTCAACAGTCATTGTCCTCCATTTTACTAAAATATTTCCAGAAAATTCATTTCAAATAGACCCTTTCTCTGATGCTTGGCAGTAACCTTAGCTATAGAGTTTATCGTTTAATGGTATATAATTTTTGTCGAATTTTCGTAAAAAATCAATAAAGATCAATATATCCGTTATTATACAAGATATGAAAAAATTTTGTATATATTAATTATAGGGTGTCTTGAGCTACATATTAAATAAATATTTCTACAATCACAGGGTGGCCCATAAGTCGTTGGTGATACAAATTTTCTTTTTTTTTAATCAAACACGCCTTATGTTGTTGCATTTTCCATCGAAATATAATGCATGTTTGTAAGAAAAAAATTCTGGACGCAGCAAGTGCGTTATGGTAGCGAACTTTATTTGTTTATGTAGAAATCATTGTTTGTGAAATTTTTGTAAAATTTTAGTAATTAGTACCTAATGTTTAATAAGTTATTGTAAAAAAATGTTTTTGGACTTTCGCAAAAAAGTTGTTTACAATTTTTTTTTGTAAGTTTTGTCGAAAAGCTTTTTGTAAATAATTATATCTTGGTAGGGGCTAAATATCTTGAGGAAGTTCGTTGGCCAGGAAAATCGGGCCAGTTTTTCGGGGATATTTTAAGTTAGTTTTCGAAAAATATTTGCCCTTTTTCCAACAACAAAGTTATTTTGATAAAATGTGGTACATTGTTCCCACTATAGAGGTTATACTGGTAACCAAATTTGATGCCTGCTTTTCTTTAAAAAAAAAGAAGACATTTTTTATAAAAAACATTTTTATGAAAATTCACTACCATAACGCACTTGCTGCGTCCAGAGTTTTTTTAGGTTCTACAGTACGCAATACTTTGCGCGTAAACGGAGTTCGTTTCGAGGTTGAACCTGTTATAAACCCAGTGGTTCAGCGCATCAAATGCTTCAGCTTTGGACACACTGCAAAATTATGAAGTACAATTACTGTGTGTAAAAAATGTGGAGATATTCACGAAGGAAGTCAGCGTAAACAAAACATACAATATTGCATATATTGCAAAAAGAACGATCATAGTTCGGTATCAAAAAATCGTCCTACTTTTCAGTAACAAAAAAAATTAAACAGATTATGTCAACTAAAAATAGTTCTTTTAAAGCAGCCGAATTAGAAGAGAATAACCCTTCTTACGCGAACGTAACAAAAAACGACCCATTTCAAGCATTGGCTGATTTAAACAACTTCTCGCCATTACCTTCAACCCAACAGGGCAATAATAATTATCAGATTACGCCATCCAATGTGCTAAAATAGAACATGAATAAACTAACGCAACATCGACCGCGCAAAGAGACGACAATAATAAAATACATAACAAAAAAAGTCTGGACGCAGCAAGTGCGTTACGGAAGTGAAATTTCATAAAAATGTTTTTAATAGCAAATATGTCTCTTTAATGCAAGCAGACAACGATTTGATCACCGGGATAACCTATATAGTAGAAACAATGTACCATATTTTATCAAAATAACTTTTTTTTTTGGAAATGCACAAAAATTTTCCGAAAATAAACTTTAAATGTTTCCGAGAAAACCTGTTTCCTAGCCGACAAACCTTAGGTTAATAGCAAATTGAGTTATTGAATTTTTAAGCATTTAATGAAAATTCGCTACCAAATCGCACTTACTGCGTCTCGATTTCTTTTACAAACATGCATCATATTTCGACGAAAAATGCAAAAATGCAAAAATGCAATAAGAAATATTCAAAAAAAAAATGGCAGGTAGTGCCAACGACTTATTGCCACCCTGTGATTATCAAAATAATTGTATAAGATGCAGCTCAAGACATCCTATAAGTAACGTATACAATGTTTTCTCGTATCTTACATAATAACAATTATATTGGGCTTTACCGTAGAAATGCGTCACCCTGCATATAAAACAGAAAGTAAACCCGGATATGGATTCTAGGGGGCCTAGTTGGCGCTCATTTGAAGAAATCTTTTTAGAATTCAAAGTCGCGGTCGCGAATTTGCGTGAATTTTTTCTACGAAAATTAGCTAAAAATTATAGACGTTAAACCATAAACTTAACTAAAACTACTGCCAAAGCATCAGACAAAGGGTCTATTTAAAATGAATTTTCTGCAAATATTTCAGTAAAATGAAAGGCAATGATGGTTGAATCTGAAATTTAAGGGTTTGCAGAACGCTTTTTACATAATCCGTATTTCTTTCAGGTTCGTTGCCAATTTTGACGTTTCAAATCGCGTTTTTGCGTTTGAGGAAAACCCCTTTTTGTGTAAATTTTATATATATATATATATATATATATATATATATATATATATATATATATATATATATATATATATATATATATATATATATATATATATATATATATATATATATAATTGAAACTGACCCTGGATATGGGTTCTAGGGGGCCTAGTTCGCGCTCATTTGAAGAAATTTTGTCTTAATTTAAAAGTCGGGATCTCCTCATTAGTTAATTTTTTAAAGAAAATTCACTAAAACAAGCACCTGTGAAGCCACGGGAAAAGTCTACGACTGTATTAAATATGGAACGATTTCAATAAGTTAGGGCAAGAACAAACAACCAGATATGCTATTCAAATTGAATTAAATATTAAAAGTTTTCATCTCCTTTTAAATTATTTTTATACAAAAACTCGCTAAAAAATTCATCGGAATAACAACAATCTAGTCAGATAACACTTAAAAAATTGATAAAAACTGAAGCCACTAACTAGGATTTGAACTCGTCATATAGGACTCGATTATCGGATGTACAGAGCTTAGCCCACTTGGCTACGGTCGACATGACATACTATCAAGTATATCCGGTAGTATGTTAATTGTCTAACGTATTTACTGTTTACACCAAACAATTTTTTATTTTCTCCATGGCTTGTTTGTTCATATTTTAACGGAATGAAGGAAAATAACGACTTAGACACAGATCTAAGAGCTTGTTAGTCATTTCGTGTCGTATTTTTCACTCACATTCGTACTCCTGCCATAATTATCAATTTTGACGTTTTAACTTTCCTAGATTTAATTAATTAAAAATCAATTTACCTCTAACTTTTTGTCGTTTAATGTATAGATCTGAATTTTGGAACATAGGATACTCTTTGTGACAGACACCAGCGTCCAAAATTTGGCTGTCCTTACTTTGTTATTTATGGGGATATAGTTTTTTTTCGAAAGAAAACACAAAATTCCTTGGGATAACCTGTGTCGATTTTCCTGGCTAACGAACTTATCCAAGCCACTTGCAAAGGGAAGATATTTACAAAATTTCATCAAAATTGAGCCATTATTTTTTAATTATCGGTGTGATATATATATATATATATATATATATATATATATATATATATATATATATATATATATATATATATATATATATATATATATATATATATATATATATATATAGTTGAGTAACTTGAATTAAGGGCAGCCAAAAAAGGAAATTTATTTGGCTAATAATTACAAGTTTTTTTAATGAGAAAAGTATAAAGATTACTAGTTGTGAACTATGTTATAGCAAGCACGTCTAATACCAATCTGAATCTCCCCTATACTTGCTTTAACATTTACAACAGAAACGCTTAACAAGCATAATGAAATAAAATGGAAAATAACACAATATCTGCAACTAAAGGTTTTTATATGAAAAATACATCACGCCACAGGTCTTCGTTATACTTCTTCTAGATGATGAAAGTTGACGATGACTTATCTCCTCCATTGCCAGTTTAAAGAACGTCCTCGTTCTTGGAAGGGGGGTTGCTTTTTTGAACATCGCTGGCTTCTTGTGGCCTTTTGGTTCTTCTTCTAATAACTATTATCGCTATCACAAAGAAGATAACACCAATTATAGTTACCCCAAAGTGTGTGGTGGGACCGCTGGGTGCCATGTATGATGCTGGTTGATTTTTTCTAGTACACTTCTTAATTTTTCGGTTTTCTTAATATGCATTGGATGAAATTTTATTTTATGTTGGGGTGTTACTTCTAATTTAGGAATGATGTCTTGGTTCCAAGTAATATTCGTACTTATATCTTCATAATGTTCATCTTCGATTGTTATCTTGCAATGTTTCTTATTGCATACGAGGGAGGTTTGGTTAGCTATCTGTTTATCTAATTTGGATTTGCATTCTTCTGATATCGACGGTTTTTGATTTGTAATGAGTAGCACGTTTCCATTATTTAATTGAATTGATGTGGTGTAATAGTTTGTGACAACCGCGAAAAGGCAGGTGGATGGTTCTTCTAAATTGCACCTTTCTGTATAGGGTTGGTCAGTGCAAACAATGGCTTCTTCTATTGCAGGGCAGTGTTCTGCTGTCCATCAATTTTTCTGAGGTGTTTCTAGATAATATGAGCTAGGTGGAACAAGGACTTTATTGTTTTTAGGAACAGGTAAAATACGAAAATAAGAGCCAGGTGTCGGGTGCAGAACTGGAATTTTAAGGAGATATACAATAGTATCTCTGACTGATAAAACGTTAAATTTTGCAAACTCAATTATTTTAAAAATATGGTTAGAATCAATATTTATTAATTCGTTATCATTATAAATTAATTTTAAATGTTGTTTAATATGATTTAAATCGTGTGAAGTAAAAATCTCTATATTTGTAATTTCATTAAAACTGGTATGTAATTGTAGTATTTTTATTGACTCTAATAATTTTCTGCCTAAAGATATTTGAAATTCGATACTTGATCTCTGTTCTAAACGAGAGTATAAGTCTTCAAAATAATTTTTTATGTAATTTAGAATTTTATTTATGTTATCTTGTTCTTCTTCGAATCGCTGTCATCACATTTGCAAAGGAATCTAAATTGTCCAACTGGACCATCACGTCTCTTTGATTAGTATACAGGGCGTCTAAATTTTTATTTATTTATTTAAGATCGTCTTGGTCAAGATTTTCAGTGATCATTTTAATAACAGATCCCGCTCCGTTTATCAAACCTCTTTTCTCTCTGGAGTGTGTCAACTTTTGTATTTCATTTTTTATCATAGACATTTGGTCATTTAACATTTTAATATGTAGTAAAGTTGCATCGTGTGTAAAATTTTGATTAACAAATTGTGAATTAATTAAAAGTTGTTTATAATTAATTTCAATAAAAGTTAAATTAAAGTAAAAATAAAAACGTTGATAATGATTAAGGATTTTTGCTATACCTATGTAATCTTTGAAAAGCCCATCTGTTTCAATTTCTGAATCTGCAAGGGTTGCACTTGTTGAAGGACGATCATCAGCCAAGGGAGAAGGTTTCTGCAATGGAAACTGTTTTTTAATTCTTTTTACGTTCTTTAAGTGAGCAGATTGCTTCGTAGAATAGGTAACAGTAATTTATTATGCGGGATACTTACACGGCCGGAATGCGTTTTGTATAGTGGGTCTGTTTTTTCTAACTCTAGGCGTCCTGACTGCTACTGTGTCAGTGGACATGGTTATGTTATGTTATCTATGCTGATTTATTTTCTCTAAAATTTTCGTGGCTTTTTCTTTTTGCTTATTATACAGTGTGTTGTAAAATGGCATGATTTCTTTCAGTCTTTTATTGTTATATTCATTGTATATAGTCTGATTAGGGTCAATCGGTTCTACTTCGTCATAAGGGCCGTATAAAAGCCTAAAGGGTGAATATCCAGTTAGGGAATGAATCGATTGATTGTAAATTAAAAACGCAGTAATCATTAAAGATTGTGGGCTTTCTGTTGGATTTTCAATATTCTAATGTTTTCTAACAAGGTGGAATGTAATCTCTCAACAGGGGAGTTTGAATTTGTATTATGGGGTGTCGCTATATGGAGGTTAATTTTAAACAAAGAGCTGTTTTCTTTCAGTAGAGCGTTGTCGAACTCGCAACCTTCGTCCGAGACGATTGTCTTTACGTAATTATGATGTGTGAAGAAATGACGTAATTTATTTATATCGAAGGGGACCTCGCATGCAGACTCTGCGGCGAGGGGGAGGAATCAGCCCAGCACATCTTGTGTGAGTGTATAGCTCTGGGCCGCAAAAGACAACTGATCTACGGTCAGTCTATACCGGAGACAGAGCAATATAAAACTTCACCCTACCAATCGCTGTGCAGACTAGTTCAAGGCACAGTGATTTTGGAATGGGTGGAGTAAGACTAAGGGTATGCACAATCAACCAAGGGTTGCGGTGCTATCGGGGCGGCAAGGCCGCGGACGAGCTCTGAGGGAACAAAAAAAAAAGGCAGTTATGTCTGCTATGTATTATGCTTGAGCGTATTTACTAAATAATACAATACAAGTACAAGTAAGGAATTTACAGTTGTCAAAACTGAACACATCTATGTGAATTACTTCGAAAGGTCTCGTTGCCACTAAAGGACCTGAGACGGGTGGTTTATAGGGAT